>NW_015149093.1:58456-210956 GCF_001465965.1 Polistes dominula
GACGACGACGACGACGACGACGACGACGACGACGACGACGACGACGAATTGAACACAATAACAGTACGTACACAACCTATGTTTGTTTTTTATCTCTTTGCAACTTTTCGTTAAAAGATTTTTTTTTATAAGTACCCTCATTTTTCCATTTTTTCTCCTTTTTTCAAATTACTTACTTACAGTACAAAGACAACAAGAGTACTTAGAAAATTAATTTATATCGTAATAGGGTTTTTTTTTAATTAATGTTTTTTTTAAAAGGTCATACTGGTCAAAAATGTGGGAAAAATGGATTTTTAGTTTACATATATCGATTGAATATACCTTTAAAAATGAAATACAAAAATTGTTGATAAACAGTATTCATTATTTCGATTTTTATATAGCTTGGAAATTGAAATAGCGCGATACCTATAAGTATATTGCAATACGGTACTGCATATTTCCAATAGTTTTCTTTAAAAACACAAGAGAATTATGGTAAATTTTTAAAACGTTATCTTATACATCGGTGGTTCTCAAGGTATGTGCCGCAAAATATTAAACAATTTTCATCATTTTAATTCCATTAGTGACTTCTTATTTGTGCGACGTTAGATTTTCGACAATTACTATGATAAAATCAAAGTATCGCATAGAAATAAATGTGAAGAAAGAAATGAATTCAGTTTAATTCCACGATTTAAGAAAATTTCGGCAACCAACAGTATCATCCATCTCTGTCAGCCATCCAACTAATTACCATAATTGAATTTATTTAAATCAATATTTTTATAGACACAAATGTGTTTTATTTATTTTTATCTAACTCTTGCACAATATTATAGCTTATTTGCAAAGTGTACTTATTAAAATTCGTTATTTGTATGCAAGTTTAATTTATAGTAGCAATCATACAAAGTAAAAATTAATTCGAAATTCTCGAATTTCGGATCAATAAAAGTAAACAAAATCATTAACGCGAGTCTCGAAGAGTTTCTCAGATATTTCATATTGAAGGCAATTATTTTTCTTGAAAACAAAAACAAAAAACTTGTAAGAAATACTTTTTTTTTTTTACAATTTTGCGGCGCTTGACCAAAATGACCCTTAAATCTAAAATTGACGTATTACGATTTTTCTATGAACAATATAGCAATTGTATCTTTCTATTGATAAAAGGGTATACCCCAGGAAACTTAAATTATTAACCTATGAGTTGATAGGAGGAGCAAGGGTAAGGAAAAATTGCATAAACCTCCAACAATAAACAGTCAAACTTCCTCTCTACGCAACAATACAGATCATTCTTATACAAGCCTAATAAACTTACTTGATTGTAAATAATTTATTCATTAATGCCCTCCTAATGAAGAATACTTAGATGCACGTTCTAATATATGTCAACGAAATATATCTTCATAATTTTGCTTAATTTTCATACGTTAAAATTGAATATACATTATTTTAAATAATCGGTTTGAGGTAAAATATCATATACAAAGAATTCTGTGTCGTATCTTGATGATACTTCAAAATGATTCCGTATTAGGACAAAAATTCGACGAGCTCGTTATTATCGAACTTTTATTTCAAGAAATCATGTCCTAATACAGATTTACAAAATAGCAATATATATATATCGTGTAAAGAATTCGGAAATAATCATAATACTGCACATAACATCTAAGCTTTCGCAATGCTCATAATGTATATATAAGCCTTGTCGATTATAAATTTATAAACTTATACAAGATACGATAGCCTATAAAAATGGCGAAGAAAAAATGCACGATAAATAATGTATAAGTTTAGAAATTAAGCGAAAATTATTATTATTTTTTTTTTCTTAATATAGTCAACATAATGATAATAATATTTTAAAAAAAATAATAATAATAAAGAATAACGCTACGAAACAACGACCGATTGTTACAAATCGGGTAATATAGAATTACCGACTTTTTGACTTTAATAAAACTATAATAAAAAACAACACAGAATCGCATGGCCCGAAAAAATACGTAATCTACGTCTGGCAGTAGAAGACTTTTTTTTCTCGTTGCTAAGTGACTCCGTCTATTTTCTTCATATTATATAATCAACTTGCAAATAAGTTTGTAAGAAATATATATATATATATATGGATATACATATACATACATATATATATATATATATATAAAGTTTTGGTCTTATAAAATTGAATTAATTTACAGTACTTCTTAAATGTAATTGCGTATTCTCATCGAATAATAATTAAAATTACATTATTCTAGCTCATAATAACTTAATAACAGCTTATATAGCTCAGCTTCGTCGTTTTAAAGTATTCGCGTTTATTTTTGTTTTATTTTTTACCGAACTATATACGACGAACGCTATTTTTTATATTTGCACATGCTTTAATAATACACGCGGACCCTGCCACTGAACAAACTCTCTCTCTCTCTCTCTCTCTCTCTCTCTTCCTAACTTTTTCCATGTTCGTCTCATTGTTTAAAATCACGCTCACTCAATTCCACATTGTCGTTGTGTTATCATATTGAGTGACAATTACAAATAAACAAAGAAAAATGACAAAACATTAGATTGTACAAAATGTAACACGTTTTCGATATAAAATAGGACAGAAAGAAAATGGAAGAAAGAAAAGAGAAAGATAAAGATAATGAAATCTTTCAAACGGTATACAGCACAGGCACCAATGAAAACAAATCAATTTTATATTACATATGTGCCGGTAATTAACGATGGGCTAATTAGTCAAAAAATGTTAACAATTTGTTTTATGTATTCGTCCACTGTCATAATTACTTGCACAAATGTCGGTGATTTAACAAACGAGTTTAGAGCAAAACAAACCATGGATTTTCTACGTTTTTGTTTGTTTTTAAGGAAATAAAAACGATCTTAACAAACGTAACAATCCTGATTTGGAAGTGTGTATTATAGTTGGTATAACCGCGGCCGGTTTATTGATAGATTTATTAATATTTATTTGTCATTGCGATTTATTCAAATCTTTCCTTTAGATCGATGTCAAAGACGATTTGAGATTAATTACATACCATCGATTTGTCTAACAAGCAACATTTTTACTTTTTTCTTTGTCGTTTCGTATATCTGTATGTGTGTATGTACAGTCAGTCATAGTAGCATTTATAACGACCTCCACTCTCAATTTTAAATAATTGATATTTACTTATAATGTCATTTCTCAAAATTCCTATAAACAGAAACTTGTTTTAGAGTAATTATTATTGAAAATTTCAAATTGATATCGAGAACATAAATACAACTGCACACTTAGGTAGTTACTTAGATATTTCTTCAATGTGATAAACGTCCAAGTATTATGTGATCATCAAATTGTTAAAATTATTTATCGAATCTTCACAATCGGATAAATTATAAAGATGAGAGATTGTTAATAAAAAAAAAATAAAAATAAAAAAAATAAGCAAATATTAATTATTTGAAAATTACAGTAGTAGTAGTACGAATATTTCTGTGACTCACTCTGTGTATAAATATATGTATGTATGTATTTATGTATGTAAAAGAAATGCTCGGCCGAGAATTAGAAAGCGCAAAGATCGGCTCAAGCTGTCCTTCTTGATGTCTTCGACAAAGACGAGTAAAGAATATGACTAGGGCCGTCTTTGGCGAAATGTATTGTGGCATATAATAAGAGAAGAAAAGAAGATAAGAAGATTCAAAAAAAGAATATATATACAGGATGATTAACAAACCATTATCAATAAAGAATACTCTGTTATTCACCCCGTATATATAAGAAATAAAGAAAAAAAGAAAAACACTTTCCTCGCACCATTAACGAAACATGCCTTAAATGGTTGTAACAATAATATATGACGATGACACGACTCCTTTAACCTGTTAATCGGGAAAAAATTCCTTTTTGGTCAGTAAAAATGTGAATATACTATTATCTAATTTGTATTAAGTTCTAATTTACATATAAGACAATTATAAAGCTTAAATTTAGCGCTTATTATTAAATAGAATTATTTAAATGTAATAGAACATAAACATAATGTAAAAGATACATACATTCGTAAAAAATACTTGTAATAGGAATGAAAAAAACCATTGATTATACATCGATTTACATTATTTTATTTATTTATTCATTATTATTATTAATATTATTATTGTTATTGTTATTATTATTATTATTATTATTACTATTAATACGTCTTCCATCATTAAAAATTTCTGACGAATATGATCGTCTTCGTCGTCGGTTAACAGGTTAAAGGCACAAGCTCGAAAAAGAAAAAGAAAAGAAATCAAATTGACAAAGAAAGAATATTTATTATTCTATGCGACGAAGAAAATAAATTTAGAACTTTTATTTATTATTACTCTCGTAATCCTCTTCCCTACCTTCCTCCCTTTTTTTCTATGCAAATCCGCGCACTCTCGTCTAATTTTCTTATCCCTTTTGTTAAAGGGATTTAAAAAAATGTATTTTTCATTAAATTAAATTTCATCTAATTTTTATTCCTTTTCTCTATCTTTTTCTCTTTCTGTCTTTCTTTCTTTCTATTTTTTTCGCTTTTTATTTGAATAAACCTTCGAAACGGCCTTTTAAGGAGAACACTATTATATGTCTATAAACATATAATAATAAAAAAACAGGATTAGGGAGAGATAGAATAAAGTATTAGCTAATAGAAATTAGATTTGGGTGTGCGAATGCTTAAAATATTAAAAATGTAAAAATGTCAAGCACGCGCGCATACTCACACACAAACACGCAACAGCAACACGCACATACGCACACACAACGGTACTATTATAGATTCCTTATCGTAGATAGAATGCGATGGCAGTTTTATGTCCTGGAAAGATGCTGTGATTTATTGTTTCGGCCGCTTTGATTTTATTTCTTTTTCTTTTTTTTTCTTTTTTTTTCTTTTTTTTTTATTTATTATTTCATTTCAACTTAATATTCTCTCTCTCTCTCTCTCTCTCTCTCTCTCTCTCTTTCTTTCTCGGCCTCCGAATAATATTTATTATTGGTCGTCTGAGTGTGTGTGCCTTCATTTTCCATGATTCTAAAGGTTTACAACATTTCACATTCGTGCTTAGCTCGGAAAAAAATTCGTGTTCGCTTCTTCGTATTAACGGTAAGCTTTTCTTCGTGGCAGTGTCTGAAAGAAAGAGGAAATTATTAAAGTGAGAATGATATATAACGATATAATAAATAAATTCATCACAATTTTTCAAGGCAAATTTTTTGATACGACAACCGTCGTTCTTATGTTGTGTGCCGTGTTTTTTTTTTATTTTTGGTCTTGTTGTTTTTGTATTTTTTTTTTTTTTTCTATCATAATGTCCAAGTTTTACGAGAATATTAACTATATGAAAATAATATAATAATGTGTATATATACTATCATATTTCGCAGAATAACGCATGATTCATTTTTTACTGGCGTATTGAGAAATGATAAAAAATGTATTTGTCTAATATGCAAATGCAACTAGCGATAATAACTGAAAACTAATTCTAAGAGCGATGCAATCTCACGCGCTAAATCTCTCACCTGTTTCGGCATATCTCCATTTCCTATTATTATTATATATGTTACCATTAAAGTGTGATATACGTTAATTTATAAAATAACTTGTAGACAATAAGTATTATAATGTTACATATATATATATATTTTAACTTCCTTTCCTTTGTAAACGATAAGCCTTATATCTGATTTCCTGTCCTTTTATATTATTTAATTTCCTGTTAAATGTTTGAAGTGCGATCTTAATCCTTAATTAAACAAAACCTTGTGATCTTTCCGATTTTCAACCCAACCTCCAGTCATACTGGAGGGCAATAAGATTCATATGTTCTCTGTCCCTCTCCAAAAGGGCATACGTAGCTTAACTGTTAGTATAAATGTGTGAAAATAAGTAGAGAAAAGAAAAAGTTAAGAAGTTAATAATCTCCATCTGTTTTAAGTTAATATCATCTCTGTCTGTTAAAGTCTTTTACAATCAGTTATCAGTGTTTTTTTTATTTTTCTCTGAATCCCATACTACTGAATTATATATCGACCGATCAAGTAAAGTATGAAATAATTCTTCAATTTGATGAAATATGAATAGTTTTAAATTAAAAAGACGTAAATCTGCCTTACATAACAAAAACATAACTATTATTTTTGTCATTATAGAATTCGATAAAGAGTTCATTGTTCAATTGAATATATAAATAAGTGAAAATACTGTGTTTATACAAACCTTCATTATATGGCTACCTACGCCTCGATCGACTTCTTCTTTTCCTTTTTCTTCTTAAGAAACGATGGCGTCCTAAGGCCCTTCTTCTTCTTTTTCTCCTTCTTCGGCGATTCCTCGCTAACACTCACGTCCTGCGACATGGAACCCTTAACACGGAAGGTCCCAACCGTAACCATAAACCTTTCCACATGCACATGCAACGTCGTCGATCGGTTTAGAATCATTCAATGAATTCTATTTAATCTTAAAATCTAAATATTAAGTTAAGACATTCATGGCTCATTGTTTATAATGGACAGCATATAATTTATTTTAAAGACATTTTTCAAAAGTGAGACGAATTATTAATTTCAGATTTATATTTTTAAATAAAAAACGAAATATTTTATATATATATATATATTTCTTCCTCAGTAAAATGATATATTTAAAATATCAATAGTTCGATGTGTAATATTTACAATTTACATCATAACACGGACAGATTTTTTGATAAATACTAAGTACTTATAGATTGAAGCTTTTATTACTTATTGATACAGCAAACACCAGCCATATGATTAATATTGATTAGATCATAAAACATTGGGCCATTTGAAAATTTCAAGTAAGTGTAAAAAAAGTCCTTGAAGATTCTAAACTTTCTCGTTCGATTGCATTCGAGTAGTAGTCATGCATAATAGGCAACTAACTATTGAAATAAGCAATGAAATGGTGATTTGTATTTTAAACAAGAAACAAAAGAAAAAATGGAGAAAATAAAAGAAACGATAATGAATGAAATGTATGAAACTACGTCAAAGCTTTGAGCTTTGTATTTAAGAAAAAGACAAAAAAAATTCAAGAGAAATAAGCAGCTTAAGTTTCCAATTTACTCTGGCGGCTTGGCTTTATTTACGCGGCGGCTTGCTTTGTATATCTCTTTGTATATGGCACGTCTTTGAGCACAATTTCAGATGCTTATGTGTTATTCCTACACACCGATGCGCAGCTGTTTGTAAACTTTTGCAATCTAGTCCATTTGTTTTCTTTGTTTTTTGCTTTGGTTTTTGTTTTTTAACGTAATAATGACAATTTATGACTTATAAGCCAATTGCTATTTTCAGGCATGAAATAAAAAAAGAAATATGAAAAATAATGATGAATTGTTATCACAGTTTTGAAAGGGAAAAAAAAAGGAAAAAAAAAGGAAAAAAAAAAGGAAAAAAAAAAGGAAAAATAGAAATTAACGAGAAGCCACACACCCCACAAATGCTTCTCTCTCTCTCTCTCTTTCTCTCTCTCTCTCTCTCTCTCTCTCTCTCTCTTTCCATTGATTGAAACGTTAAACATGGACAAGTTATGTTATAAATACATATTAGTTTGACATTTAGAAAGATAAAAGAAATTGTCTAGAAATAACATTTTGAAAAATAAAGAGAAAGTAAAACAACAACAACAACAACGAAGAAAGAAAAATGATAGTTTTAACGAACCTCCTTGCTACTTTGAGAAAATGTACTGTGATGGGCGTCCGAGTGATCGCCGTTTACGGTATTTTCTCCTGTAACAGAAAAATAATTTCGATCAACAACATCAATAACAATCACTAGCTATTATTATCGATTGAAATATTAATCCTTGAACAATTGAACATTAATAATGACATACATTATTTAACAATGTAAATTTTATAAAATAATTGTTTGTAACAATTCACAAATGAATTGTACGTTATGTAAAACATAATTCTTTTTTGTTCAAGGATTAAAATAAGTAATAAAAAATAAAATAAACGTTAAAGAGCCATTGAAATAAGCGTACCGTAATAATCGCAACTTACCTTACAAATGTGTAGCATAGTGTTACCGTGCATTGTATGTTCCCTTCCCTTTCTTTAAAGTAGATTCAGTAAGGACTGTGCAAAGGACAGGTGGTGATGGTACATTGTTTCGATTAAAGCGTTGGGAATTTTAATGAGAAACATTTTTACAAGCGATATAATGTTGACAGAAATAAAATAAATTCATAATCGTCGTCTGTTAGTTTCGATGTATGATAATGATGATATTACAAGGAAAAGTAAATAGAAGGAAGGTTTTTACATATACACAAGGTATAGCATTTCAATTTCAATAAAACTTTGATTTTGATGGTCTCGTTGGTGAAATATTTTGTCCTTAATTATAGTTAGATTAATTAATAATATAGAGTAAGATTATTTGAAAAAGTGCAAATGTTTATTTCTTATCATAAAAACAAGGACGCATGCGCGTCATTGAGCTAATTAAATGTATCTATATACATTAATGAGATCTGACCTGCGATCCCTGAATTTGATAACAGAACAACAAACATGGAAATCGTAGGCGCATGCATTTGTGCAAGAAAAAGAAAAAAATCTAAAACAAAAATAAACTCTGTTACATAGTCATTAATACTGAACTATCAAAAATATAACATAACATAACTAAACGAATGAATTCCTTTCTTTGGTATTTTTTACTTTATCTTTTGTAAAAAGAAAATAACGATACGATATTTCAAGATAAAAGAAAATAATAAATGATAAAATTTACGTGAAATACACAAATTAACGTTGTTGTTAACATTGGCCTCGTAACGGAAAAGAAAACTAATAATAATGATAATAATAATAATAATAATAATATTAAAATATATTAGTTGGTAAGAAAAATTTCAGTGGTCCTCAGAAGAGGAGAGTGAACGATTGTCTTGAGTGGATTCAATGAGAGAATTGATATTAAGTTTCATTCCCGATACCAATCTATATAAGGAAGAATCCTCATATCGTGGAAGCACATGAGATCCAGTCAAATCAAGATTCGCAAGTTGTTCAATACCGTTATTATTAACTAAAACAGGAGACGACTTTGAGATCACCAATTCAATATTTTCTCTAATTACATTATCATTTTGTTCTACGCTTTCCTTATCCTTTATAGAAATGATACTACGATTATTCGAATTGGAAGGTGACTTGGAAGGTGACTTGGAAGGTGACTCAAAATTTGGACAAATGACGTAGGTTGCATCTGAAGAAATGGAAACTTGATCAATCGAGTCTTGAAAATGATAATCTGAACATGAAGACGGTCTGTCTACTGACGATGTATTGTACTCGCTACTTTCGTCCTTGCAAGTATAATAATCTGTTGATTTATTCGATTCTTCCCCACTTACGTTCATATTTTCATTTTCCATGAAAGATGTTATTATTGTCTCACTGCTATCCAATCTTTTCAATGAACAATCAGCAAAACACTCCGGACAAGTATCAATGAGTACGTTAGTTTCTTCATTTAATGATTCACTTGTAGTAGTCTCTTCCGTTATGGGTGATAAATCTTGATACTGATGATGATCATTGTAATGATCATTGTAATGATCAAAATAAAGATCGTTTGAGTCTACGTTTCCATTAGATATCATTGATTTATTATCAATAATTGGCATCCATCCGTTATTCAAACAATATTGCTCCATAATCTTCTCCCCATAAATTTCAGCAAGGTATTTAAAGTTTTTCTTAAAATTATTTGACAATTGCAAATTCCTTTGATACTCAACAACATTTTCGTTTGTTTCCCTATCGGGATATTCAAGCTCACAATGTTTACGTTTACGCGAATCTTTCGACGTTTCATTAAATAAATATTTGCTAACGTCACACTGAGATTTTTCTATTTGAAAATTTAACTCGATCACATCATTTCTACTCGATCGATTAGTTATAGAACAAAATTCAAGGACAATTTCATCGGACAAGGGACGTTTATTATTTTGTGAATCATTTTCCGTAATTACACGAACGTTAAGATTTTCATCTACGTCAATGTCAATATTTTCACTTTTACTTATCATATTGTCATCTGCGTCTTTAATACATTTTTTATTGCTTTCGGGTAACGTTCCTGGAAAATGACATTCGAGCGATGTACATGTTAACGTTTTATCAAGTATCTTGGGATAAGTTGTTTGATCTATTGATCTTATCATCGAACATTCATTTACATCGCTATTTTTAGTATTTCCTGAAATATTGTTAACAACAATAGATCTACTGTTGATGTTGTTATGTGAATCCTGTAAAATAATGGAGGATTTCTTGATACATTTTTGATCATTATCGATCTTTGGAGTGGAAACAATAAGTGTGTCTTCCATATCATGCATTTCTAACACGTGATGAACAAGCTCGTTAATGACAATTAAATTAGAATTATCTGCAGAAACCGTATTCTTTGAAGGTACGTTTAGATTTGAAGTTAAACGAGAAGCATCATCGATAACCTGATCAACAATATTTGCTGCCTCAACGCAAGCTTGACTGATATTAAGATCAGCTAATATTTGATTAACGCTACTATTCATGTCCTCACTAAAAGATTCCCCAAAAAAATCTTCCAACTCGAGGATCGTACCAGTTGGTAATTCTAATATGTCTGATCCATTATTAGAGCATTTATCGTTGTCGTCAACAATGGAATTATTATCAGTAGAGTCATCCTGAAAAATATTTTCTATGGATGAATTGTGAGAACTATCATCACTTTTGGCTTTATTAACTTCTTTCTTCCATTCGTTAGTCATTTGATGCTCTACATCAAATGAATTCTTTATGCTATCAACATTGTTATTTTCAAAACAAACCGTTAACATTTCGCTTGACGGTGGTGTCAAACTGTAAATCAAATTCATGTTCGTGGAATCTAAATTATACTTCTTATCCGATGGTGCTGCTGCTGCTGCTTCTGTTACCGGTAAAACATTTTGCAAACTTGCACAAGACGGCAAAATTTTATCATTGATACAATTAATAACATCTCCTAAACTATCTCGACGATTACAATTGTACAATTCCTCTTCATTGTTTTGTTTGGAAACCGATGATAAACAATGACAATCATCATCTTCCCAAAAAAATTTACTTTCACAAGAAAAACTTTCATCCATTTCTTTTTCAATGTCATTCTCCCTACAAGATTTGTCGTCTTGTTGATCATTAGCAACTTGATACCTAGACGAGTCACATATTTTCTCCATTATCGAATTCAATAACGTTCCATTGACTTTTTTCTCTATTCCAGCATTGCTTTCAGTTCTGTCATTATGATTCAGATAAAGTACAAGTTGATTTTCATTATTATTTTTCTCATCTTCGTTATAATTATTAATAATGTTATTAAAACATTTTGTTTGAAAAAATTTATAAGAATCTTTTTCTTGAACCCCATAGTTGCCATTCAACATCCTTGTCTCATAATTTTCGAAAAATTCACGTCTTGCTTCTATTCGAGTTTTATAATTTTTCCAAAATCGTCTTTCTCTGTTGTAATGATTATCTGTAACTTTTTTATCATAGTTCTTGTCATCATTCGTTTTTTTAATGGGCCTCCACATAGTGTTCCACGAACATTCAATCAAGGTGGGTTTCATACGTTCTGCGATGACTAAACTGCGAACGACCTTTAAATGCTGATTTTCATGGAGCTCGGGAGATCGCCAGCCTGAGCGAATGCTACCACTGCTTTCGCTGCCACAACCTCTTGATAGAGCACAATCTGTAAAATTAGATTGTCCAAAGACAAGCGAAGCTCAGTCTCTAACACATTCTTTTCTTCCACGTCAATCTATTCGATTTAAGAGTAGCATGATTGACCTCGTTATGATCACGGATCGCTCACACCTTCTTATACTATAATTCCTTTTACTATACCCCCAATTTAAGATAGACAATAACAGTTTTAACACTTATTTAACCAAAGGTTTTTATCAACCTCTGTATTATTATACTCCTAATGCTAAATCACGATCACGATCACGATCACGATCACGATCACGATCACGATCACGATTTCCTTAACTACAGTAAATAATAAGAAATAAAAAACAGGAAAAAGCACGATGATAACAGGACGACATACATACTTATAAAATATACTTATAAATATATTATATACACATAAAACATGTTAATGTATTAAAGTATTATTAAAATAAAGACATATAGAGAAAAAAGATCAACGTTCGGATTGACGTTATGATCGATTTGACGTATGCATATCTGCATGCTTATAAACTGTGTTAGAAAAACAAATGTGCGTCGTAATGATATCATTAAAATTCGTATGACAAATATCAGCATGTATGGTGTAAGCGTTAGCGATCATAAAGATTCCTTATACCCTTGTTAGAAATGGAAATGGAAATGGAAATGGAATAGAAATAAATTTAATGGAAAGGGAAAAAGTATATATAACATTAGGCACAAAAATACGATGATCATGCGTTACCTGATATAACACACTCCTTTCACTTGAAATCTCTTCTACCTTAACTAAGGAAATGCTTACCTTGCCTGCTAATATCACTTTCTGCTTCAATCGCAGCACGTCTCATTTCATTGAGGAACTCCGTAGTTGCATACGCTGTATTAAGAATAAACAATTACATGCATATGTCAAATTTGGCAAAAATACACATGCGAGAGAGAATATTTCTCTTAGTCTTATACAAGAATTACTTATTAAATCGGGAGTATCACAAAAATCCAAACGTAATTGTACAAAATATATATGCAACATATGAACATGCTAAAATTCCAAAAACTCAAAAGACCGTTACTGTACTACTTTACATTTCATATAATATTTTTTAAACAAACCTTTCTTTGTAACGATATACAATAATTAAGTCTTTGTAAATTTGTAGTAAATTTAAAATGTACTCACCGTCACTTAAAACGACTTCTGGTTGACTGGGCGCAGGCACTTGTTTCGTTTCTATCCGTAAAACTCTAGGTTCTGTCGATACAAAATTAAAGGATATTAATAAATTTCTATATTTCTTTTTTTTTTCTTCAATTATCAATTATTATTAAATAGTAATTTGTCAAAAGTATAGGAGGGTGATATCGTGTTTAAAAGTACTTTTTTATATTTTAACAAATCAATAACAAAATTCTCTGACTTTTATTACTGATATGAGTTTGTAACATAAAAATATCACTCACTGTGTTATGCAAATACGCAATCTTTTACGCAAATACGCAGAATCCAGTAAAATGATTGGAATAAATCATAAAATACAATCTATTCATCTATCATAATCATCAAATAGATACAACATTTAAATTCCAATGTGAACTCCAATCATGACAATGATTACATGGAGTTAAATATATTAAAAAATACAATGTCATAAATGATTCATATGTAGAAAATGTACTAAAGGATGCTTAATAAATTTTGTTAAAATGTTCTTTTTAATTCGTTAATGTAATTGTCTGAGCCGTTTAAATGAAACATTATATATTTAATAATTTCTCTTACCATCTCTACTCTCTTCCTCAGTCTCTGATGTAACAGAGACTGGTGATTGAATTGGACTCTTGGCAGTGCTAGATTCGTGTGTTGCACGACTGATGTTAAATGACGACAATGCCTCAGATTCCGATTGTGATTCGTCATCTAATAATAAAAAGTTCATTAAACAAGTGTGTCTCTTTTTCTTTGGAAGAAAATAAAAATATATATTTTATAAAAACAAAAGCATTGTTATAATAAATATTCTATGCTTACAAGGATCGCCCTTCTGCTTGCGCTCTATCTCCTTCTTATATTGATCTAATTCCTGATCTGTAATGGCATCAAATGGATTTTTGGCGTAAGGTGTCTTGTAAACCATTGCATTATGTTGAAACCCTCTTTGTATGATACCCTTACTAGCTGCTCCTACAAGTACAACTTGCTCTCCAGTACCACTGATCGTAGCATCCTTGAAAATAATTAAAGAAATTTACAAAATATAAAATTAAAAATCAATCAAATGTAGAATGTGTCATAAAAGTTTGTAAATATTTAAAAAGTGGAATTATAGTTCTTTCAATAATATATTCATGTAATATATAAATCCTAAAATTTATACCTGCATTTTTTTCGCTTCTTCCCACGTTACACCTTCCAATATGTGGGATTGTGGTCCAGCTGATATTTTATCTGCTCTACGATAGTCTTTTATCTAATGAAGTAAAAATAGATGCGTACTTATGTTATATTAATAAGATATAGATATATATACATCTGCTGAATAATTCAGAAAAGTTAAAATAATAAATTGTAAATACATATTGAGTATTTTTGATAATAATCTTTCTATCATTATCATTAGAATTATTTTGTTCCATTGTATAAAATATAAATTTACTTACCTGCTGTTGAATTTGTTTGAATTCTTTCGGATTAGTGTTTTTAGGTACAAACTGGAGAGCACCATCAATCTTCACTGGGGTACTGCTATGGGTCGGAGATCCATCGGACACCCACTGCACACAAAACCAGAGCATTAGAGTTGACCCCCTTTGATATATTTTATCAATATCATCATTTATCAATAAATAATACATACGATTGCGCAGTGAAAATTTAAGTACTGCATGTAATGTGTGCCTGCGTTGCATATTTTTCTTTAAACTTTAATATAATATTTCTTTCTGTGTGGGCGCTGATTTTAAATACTTTTAAATAAGAAATTTATATACATATACATAAAAAAAAATCTATTTATTAATATAATATTTAATTTTGTTCAGTATAATTTGTTAAATTAAAAATATTACTACAAAAAACTCCAACTGTATCAAATATACTTAAAGGGTCATTTCACCTGGTTTTGTAAATGCAGTGGATGTATACCGAGGTCATGGAGAATTCGAAGACACGACCGACCAGCAGGCACACATTCATACAGGTTTCAATCCGACGAATTCTATTACTTTCTATACAGCATACATGATATATCAAAAAACCAAAATAAATGCATAACTAATAACGTGCAAATGACACCAAGAATGACTACCCGTCTAATTTAATAAATTTTGATGAATATATCTGCAATTGTACATCACACTCGTGCACACGCACCATTCTTTGTTTATTGCTTATTTAGATATGTTTTGAATAGTTAAAACATTGTTGAGACATATTAGACAACGGATTAAACTTTATTCGATTCATGAATATATATGCTACAGAAGACAAAATAACGCACAATCCTATATATCCTATATATATATATATATATATATAGGATGTATGTATGTATATGTATATGTATATTAAATATACACTTACATATATTTATAATTATAAAGTATTATGTATACTTCACATTTATCCAGTATTCACTGGTAACAATATTTGCTTTGTACTCATTTTTATGCCAGATATAATAATCTACTTTTGTTTTTGTTTTTTTTTTTTTTTTTTTTTTTTAACAAAGTACATACAAATAACAGAAATGATCATTCTAATAAATAATATTAAAAGTAACTATTGTAGTTGAATCAAATCCTAGTGATAAAAAATATTATTCTGCAACATATTAATTCGATTAATAATAATAAACAATGAAATAAACGATGGTGCATCATTCTAAAACATGATAATGTCTTCTGAAGTCATCTAAATATTATATATATATATATATATGTAAAGGATTGATCCTTTTTTATTAGATCTTCCATGTATAACGATATAAAATTTCACAAGATACATCCATTAACACATATTTAATATAAGATACGATATTTGTTGTATATATTAATTCATCAACTATTTAGAATTACTTTTATTTGTTTTCGTAACAATATTAAGCATAAAGACTAGGTGATATATAAGATGGGCAATATAATATTAAAAGCTATATAGAAACATTAAACGCATCATTGTTAATGGAATGACGCATGAATGGAATGCATGAAAATACATAAAAATAAAGAAGAATCAATTGAATAATATAATTTTCCTTCATTAAATGCAATGTGTGTAGCTTTTATTCCAAATATATATTAGTTTTGATGATTAATATTATATTAAGGCAATAAATTTACATGATATGTTATACATACAAATCATACAAATTTCATTTGACTTAATATATGAAAAAGCATAGGAGTAGCGTTGATGTAAAGTATTATTCGATAACTATATAGGAATATTTATAGGCGAGTATTATATTCCTTATGTATCTTCAGAAATGTATTTTATAACACATATGATCTTTACAAAGAGAGATAGAGATCTGTGAAGACAAATTTTGATTTAACTATCGAAATACGATGACTTTAGCTGCACACATTTAAAGAATTTTTCATTTATACATATTTAATATATACGCGGCGTATGGCATTCATCAAATGTTATTCGCGTTATATGCGATTTATCAATGCTTACTCGTTTTTATTCTCAAAAGTAATAACTTCTACCTTTGTAATTTTCTTCGGATCAGGAGTACCAGTTTCCAATATCTCCACCTTTTGATACACATTCGGTGAATTTAACCAACGTGACCTATCGGTACCTTTACGACCACCTTTCCAAAGCCTATACAATAAATAGGAATAAAAATCAGATTTATAAGAAATTAGTTTTAATATAAATAAAGTGTCCAGGGGTAAAACAAACATGCTCCATTAAAATTAATTTCATCATTTAGGGAAATAATTTGCTTTCAGTTCAATAATTGTTTCAGTAGCTATAAACACATTAACACATAACATATATTCGTGTATATGTATGTGAAATTTTTATATCAAAAAAAGATTTATTTTTAAAAATATTTTTCTGAACTCATGAGAAAACATTCATAAAAAAACTCTTACTTAATCTTAGTAGTAGTAGTAGTAACAATTAAATAAAAAACGAATTACTTACCCCTGCTTATACAATTCTTCTTCTTCGAGCAAATATCCCAAAGATGAAACTGCTGGTGGTACCTCTACATCGTTTCGTGGTTTTGGAGGCTCTCCTTTTACAAGTGGATTTCTATATATATAACCTGTGCGAAAACCCTATAAAGAAAAAGAAAGCGACATATGTAATAATAATTTTCTATATGAATGAAAATGCATAAAAATAATAAAATATAAATATTGAAACATAATTATGAAAGACTTACGGCATTATCGAGCATCCTCATAAGCGCTTCAAATTCAGTTCCACCTATTCTCCAACGTTTTTCTAATTTTTCAGTAATTACTGTTGACTCTGGTGCTGCAATATGTTGTTGAGGAATTGGAGGCTTTCTTGATGCTTCGAAAATCGTTTTCTTCGATTCTTCCGAAATAAGATTTAAATTGTCTAGACCAGCTGGCATTAATTTTAATTGCGTTTCACAGGCCAATACAGTATTGTATACATTGTAAAACGCTTCTTCGACTGTTTCACCACAACAGAGAGCACCACGATTAGTTAATAACATGACTTTGTTTATAGGACCAAGATTTCTAGTAATTTTCTCTCTTTCTTCTGGGTCAAGCATTCCACCAACATAATGATGCGAACTTACTTCACCGATAACTATACTTTCCTGTCCAATTGGCAGTAAACCACATTTTAAGGAAGAAATCTATGAAGAAGAAAAAAAAACCAATAAAATTTTATAACAATGAACATTAAAAAGGATAATTAAAAATAATATTAGATCAGTAGAAAATCTAATTAGACATATGATTTAAATGTGAACGTGAATAACTTACAGCAGTAACGGACGGAGTAGAAATATGAATGATACATTTGATGTCAGGTCGAGCAGCATGTATCGTTGAATGTAATTGAAATCCCATAAGATGTATACCAAAATTTGTTGTTCCTTGTTCAACGACAGAACCTTGCATATCGACCTTAATCAAACTAGAAGCCGTTATTTCGTGATAAAGTAATCCAAAAGGATTAACCAAAAAGTGTTCTTGATCCTGATTTAAGCGGGCCGTCATTTGACCGCCTACATTTTGTGTCCATCCATATAAATCGAGTAATCTAAATACCGCAGCAAGTTTACAACGCAATAACTTTTCACCTTTCGCATAGCCCATACTCTCGACTCCGCGAATATCATTGATAGGCACGACACAATTAGAATCTAAAATTTATAAATAAGAATTTAACGAAATTCTTTCAGTATACCTTACAACAGCCAATAAATCAACTTTTAATATTTTTATTTGTATTTTAATATCATGAATAAGAATACTTAGTTACTTCATATCAAATGGAATAATATCAATGGATTCATTTGTTCGCTTAGGCACTTACTTTTAAATACATTTCCATTGAAACGTGCTCCTTGTGCACCCATCATATCGGAGATCTGTTGTAAAAGACCTGAGGGTCCGGCGCCATCTTTCATTTGCGTTTCAATTATACGTTCCAATTCTTCCCTGAATAATCGTGAATTCATCATCATTTCGACTCTCTTTCTTCTTTCCATTTCTCTCATGTCCTACAAATAAAAAAAGAAATTACACACAAATCGTGTCATATTAATTAAGAAATTTATGCAAAAAATCTTTGTCATTTTAACTTTTCTTTACAATTTATAACAACTTTAGGTAGAAAGTATAAGTATTAGTAGTCAACTCAATTGATATTTCAGGTATATAGTTACTCTCTCTCTCTCTCTCTCTCTATATATATATATATATATATATAAAGCATTACTTACAGCATCAATGTCTGCAGGCCTTATTTTGCTTTTTTCTTCCTCTGTAAGCCCATCCATTGCCCCATTTGTATGAGGTTCCGAAAGTTCCTGCTGACTTGTATCCGCCATTTTTTATTTTACGTATTCGACGCTACGACCTGGAAAAAATAAATAAAATAAATAAGAAAGAGTGATATGTAGAAATATTTTTATTATATCTGTATTTTTTCATTTTTATTCCATTTTATCATCATAAACCTAATTGTTACTTTATATAAATTTCTAAGAAAGATTCTGAAAGTTCCTGTTGACACATATCCACTATTTGATATTTTTCCGACTCTATGCTTCCTTCTACAACTTGGTGAAAGTTAAAAATAATAATAAAAAGAAGAAAAAGAAAATAACGTACAAATATATTGAATTGAAATAATTGAAATCAAACAATATTGTATAATTATTATTATAACATATTATAAAATGAATAAAAAGCAATAATATTGAATCCAGAATTTGAATTTAACATTAATGATTTTGAAGTAGAACTTATATACTTATTGTACCACCACATTATAATACTATAAGTATAGAATTTGATTGGTATAAAAACTAAAAAATATATGCAAATTTTTCTCCTATTAAAAATCTATGCACATCAAACTGAATTTTCAGGTATGCAATCTCATTTGCGAATAAAACAGAAAAATCATTTAGAAATAAAATGAAAAGGAATAAAAAAAATTGTCGATTGTTTATTAAAGAGAAACTTAGAGAACTTATAGAACTGCTATTGGTTATATTGAAGAGATTATTGCGTTACGACTACCGGAATTAGACCATGTTCTACTATTCACCGAACTATAAATAATTTGTAACTCGTAGATCACTCTTATGACTAAACGTTTTATTCTTTACTCGACGTGTTTGCTCAAGAAAGAAAAAAAAAAAAAGAAATATAAGATAAGTATAAACAAGAAAAAGTTACAAAAATGAAATTAATTCAAATTTCAAATAATTCTTCATTTACCTTTGAAATATATGTATACGAATTTCATTCATACAATGTATAATATAACACAAGTTGGGCATAGATTTCATTTGTTTATAATACATTTTCTTTCAATTTAAAATAGATTGAAATTTATATTGGCATACAAAGTAAAATAAACCAATAAATAATACAAAACATATAGACTCGTTTTTAGTTAAGAAATATGTTTAACCAAGAGTCACTTTACCCAACTGTAAAATTATACACATCTTTTTTGGCGAGTATCGTAAAACTGTAATTTCACATTTTTAATTGAAATAAAAAATTAAATCTAAAAGAGCTAACTAACTTCAACTAAAACTAAATGTATTCAATTTGAAGATGATAGATTGATGATAACTTTATACATAATTTGGCTTAATTCATTAGAAACGTTGGAAGCCCTTTTTTTGTTTCCAGTTATTATACATATATCGTGCCTAATTACAGAGATGCGTCGTTTCCGGTTTTAACGGGCGTAACAAGAACCGATGATACGAGATCTCATTCGACTTTAAGTACTTATGTAGATTATTTCAATAATAAAAATCCTAACGGTGATTTTTTCTACAATTCACGTTGTAACGTAACTTCGATAAATGGCTTTGACCTATCGTAATGACTATCGTTATGACGATGAACGTAAATAAATAACACCCACACACACATACTATAATTAAATATTATAATAATAATTAAACAGTGCACGCGTATACCTATTTAATGTATTATTATAGATATAAGTTGAGCAGTGTGGCAAATCCTTTTCACTAGTTTTCCTTTATTTTTTCCTAAAATTCGACTATAATTACTATGTCCATGAGCGTTCTTCTTCGTACACACCCATGAAGAATCATTTAATTAAAAAAGACGAATGTCCAACAAGCATACATGTGTAGTGTGAACGTGACACGCCCAAAGTTCCAATGACGATCGTTGGTAGGACGACGCTTCGTTAGACTTCAATGCAAATATGCTATGTTTCCAAATTTTTATACACACAGGTACATACTCGTATTTTAGGATCATTCAATTTTTAAATTGATATCATTTTCATTACAAAAGATTATTTTCATTATAAAAGTTCAACTTTGGTTGATCTTTTGAGTCATTTACTAATCATTATTCCATAAAAGCATACTTTTTCCAAACCTGATATTTATCCTATTAAAAATTTATTCTACGAGCAATAACTCAAATTAGCATAAATGTTAGTTAATGATTTTTGCTTGAACTTAGACGACATGTAGATATTATAGAAAAAGTATAAGTTATAATCTTGAATTCCATTTAAATTACAGCCAAAAAAATTTTTACATTGTTGAAAATCTCATTTAAATAGTGGCAATAAAAAAAAAAGAAGTAATACGAGGATAAACGAGTTATGAAATCATTTTTTATGGTAATATGAAAAAATAAGGAATCTAAAAACATAAATGGTCTTAGAACACCTACGTTTAGGTAGGTAGACGTTTACTTTTCTACTACTTGCACCCAATTGGGTGATCATGATGGTCATTCTCCTGACACAGAAAAACATAAATCTATTGTACTTCCTGCACGGAATATTAAAATATAATATAGTATTTTAAGTCATTTTAGTATATTTATTAATTCAAGTTCAGTTTAAATAATTCCAAATTCATTTTATCTTACTGTTATAATGGAAGTTATATGTATATATGTATACACACATAATTTAGTAATATATAAATGTGTATATGCACGCGTGTACTACTAATACAGCCGATGACGACACGTCTCATGTTCCTGTATATTGGATATGCGGCTTTACACGCATGACGTGGCCTCAATGATTGCAACGAACCAACACTAACGCTCATACATTTATTATTATTATTATTATTAATAATATATAATGTATAATATATATGTTCTATTCTATATTTTATATATTCCCGAGTTTGTGTTTTATTTAAGAAGAATAAAAGGTTTCTTGTTGAGGCTCTAAACTTTTCAACCCACTCACTTATATGTGCAAAGTTAGACCGTTGCACACAAAAATATTATATAAAATATTTTTTAATAATTTTTCGCATTTAATAAGCGAAATAAAAATGGACACAATTGAAAAGAAAATTGGTCTTATAAGAGATATGCCCAATCGTCTGAAAAACATTATAAAATGCAAAAAAGAATCAACCAAACAATAATTATATTTTTCTAACAATAAAATGTTCTTCTGTAATATAATTCATATCAATTTGAAAGTTTAATAATCCTTCAATAGGTTTCTGTGAATAAGAATTTTGAAGCTTGGCAGAGTACAAATAAATATCAATTATTTCTAATTTACAATGGGAATAAGTACGAATACATCTATGACTCACTGTATATATAGTATTAATCGTTGCACACGATGTGTTATTAGTAAATGTGTGTTGTAACACTATGCAATGTTGTGTGTATCGTTAAATTGACATTAGTTAGAAGTACGATCTTTCACATGTGACATTAAAGAAGTTTCTTTGCTTTCTCCGATAGTCGTTTGATTACACAAAAGAAAGAAAAAAAAAAAAAAAAAAGAAAAAGAAAGAAAAAAAAAGAAAGAGAGACAAATAAGACAGATATCGGACAATGACCGGAATATACTAGAAACTTTCAAAACAATAATCAGCATTATTTAAGCATGAGAGAAATCGTTTGGTTGTTCTACATTATAACGCTACATAAGATTTTATAAACGTCTTATAAGACGATTAATAGCATCGAATCTACTAAGAGATACTCTGCAATTTGATCTTATCGTCGTCGTCGTCGTCGTCGTCGTCGTCGTCATCGTCATCGTCATCGTCATCGTCATCGTCTATCGATACTCGATATGATTGAGATAGCCAACTTAATATTTATTACGATGTTATGTTACATTTGAAATTTTTCAATAAATATTTCATTGAAATCTAAATTGAAACATTAAATTATATTTAAAACAACCTAATAGTAATAAAAATAACGATAGTAGTAATACTAATTAATGAAATACTACCATCTAAAACTAATTATATATGAATTAACATACTAGAAAATAAGATAAAATTTTGTGATAACTATATATTAATTATCTTTTAACGAAACGAACGATAATTCTAATCTACGTATATATCAATTAAAACTTGAAATTATTGACAAAATTTGTAAAACAAAAAATTTCATAAACGAAACATGAACAAGTTTATTACGGATGCTGGAAAGATTGAACGGGATAGGAACTACTTAACAGAGTGTGCGTATGGTAGATGGTAGAGAGGTGGAGGAAGAAGTAAGAGGGGTTTATGTGACGCTTCGAACTCGATACGCTCTCTTCTTCGTAATGGCAGGAAAACGAATAAAGTCTGCAAAAGAAAGAGAAAAAATGGAAAAACATTACAAACAAAATATTCCGAATAGAGTATCGCTTTCAACCATCAATAGGGAGGAATAGGGACAAGCGTACCGTTGTTAATACCACGATCCGTTTCTACTCCTACTCCTACTCCTACTCCTACTCCTATTTCTATTTCTATTTCTATTTCTTCAACTTAAAGATCCATTTTTTAATAGGACACTTCGAATAGATTTATTTAGCCAAGGCATTGGTCGATCATTGGACAAATGAGTATAGAAATATGATATTGGGATAGTAAAAGAAACAAATTACGGTATTAAACGCGAGCGAACAAGAGCCATAGTAATACGGTATAGTAAAGGTGGAGAGTGGAGGTGAAAGAGGAGGTGGAGAGATGGAGGTGGTACGAACCGCTCTGATGATGTTGATCGGTGCTGCTGAACCGGATTTGACATGACACACCCCTCGTTCGTCACACTACGTAATTTCTCGTACAAACATTCGTCGTCGATACGAAAGAAGACGACGATTCCTTTTCGTTCTACTATTTCTCAATTTGTGTTGTATGTCAGCGGATCGTACATGATGCGTACGTAATTAAACAAAAAATGGAATAAAAATGTACATACATACTAGATATACGTAATTACGTTTACTTACCTATTACACAAAAACACACAAATGTCGTAGGTGATAATTATTATCCGATACTGCCCCGGTATTTTAGCAGGAGTGTTCCTTTAACGTGCCGTAGCTGTAAAACCGCCTTCTTAAGAGGGAGGGAAGAAGAGAGAGAAAAGGAGAAAGAGAGAGTGAAAAAACGAATGAACGGTCCTTCCGTTCGGCGGATAGCTTCCCCGTTACGAAGACGATATTCCTCGAAAACGATGAACTAACGGTAGCCAAGCCCTTCTTTACTTAACTTTCCTTTTCCCTTCCTCGCTTATCCTCCACCCAAACCCCAATAGAGTCCTCCACCGCCGTTAAACCGGCCAATCTTTCCGTTCTTCCGCTGTCCTTAACTTCTCTTTACTTAATAGCTTTTTTTTCTTTTTCTTCTTCTTCTTCTTCTTCTTCTTCTTCTTCTTCTTCTTCTTATTTTTATATCTTATTCTTCTTATATTTCCGCTTTGCTTTCCTTTACTTTCAAGTTTCCCCACACCACAGAGAGCCGTCGTCCACACGAGTCAATCCCCACCAATTCTTTTGATAGGACGACTTATTATACACAGTTGTTTTCTTTTTTCTTTTATTAAACCCGAGCACCGAAGAACGCGAATTCTCAACGTGGAATCGCGATCCCCAGATACACCCTTTTTACATGCAGATCTTTTTTATTATAGATCCAGGAAAAATCGCATAACTGGAGCCCCCGTTTCCACTGCACGATAGCGTTCGTTGACTAATAGCATAAGATCGATCCGTTCTCTCTCTCCTCGCACTCATTCCCCTCTAATCATGGGTTAACACCACCGACACAACCAACACACGCGTCTTTATGACTTTAGTTTACTCCGCACGCCAATATTACGTCGCGTGGCGCTTCGAACGTCATTCCTCTGTCCAAACATTTCAAACGGCTGATATTTATCGCTTTTATCTGATTGGATGTTACCATTATTTGTCCATTAGGTCAGAAACCGTTTCATTATACCTGATTGGTCTAGCGTTTAAATGCAACGTCATCTATGGTTTTTTGTTCCTCCAATCATAAAAAAGCTTTTTATATCGTTTTATTTAAAGACAAGATTATTGGATGACAATATGATATTCAATATTTTAAGAAATATCTTTTAAATATAACGAACACATATTCTGTTTATATCGTTTGCACATTTAAACAAATACAATAATAATATGGAATTTGATTATTACTTTTGATCTATTCTTTGAAGAATATAAATATGTTATTGTGATATTAAAGTTAATAATAAAATATAAAACGAATAAATATATAAGGAGTAAAAGTAAAATTCGCTTAATTATATTTAAAATGTAAAATATACTTATGATGACAATTTCATGTCACTCTCATCTCAGGTGAGATCGTTACATTAATATTAACGTTTCGAAAAATATTAATAAACCGGTAGATTTAAAACCGGTTTATTTCGTGGCTTTGCATACTATTATGCGTTTATAAATAGAAATTACATAATTGAAAACCAATGTCTTGTCAAGATATAATTTTTCGCTTTACAATAGTCAATTCTGAAGAATTATTACGCTTAAAATTATTTACAGCTCTTCCAAGGAAAGATATAATAATAATAATAATATACTTAGTAACAATAATGACAGAGATAATAAAAATGACAACGAAGACTAATACAAACAACACAATGATGAAAATTATAGTGAGGTCATGGTATTGGCGAGGAAGACAGTGGGGGAGTCTCTTTTAATCATGCACGGCCAGGGCCAATGATTCATACGCAGTAGCATCACATTTGTTTCGCGTTTATATTGCGCTGTGGTCGTTATCGGGAAACCGCTAAATTTCTAATATAATATCCTTTTATTTGATTCAATCTATTTCTTTAAGATATAACGTCATTTGTGTTAACTCATATCGCGTAATGTATTGCGTACAATCGTTACGTCCTGCACAGCGTATTCGGCAATGTATCCTATGGATGAACATCTGATCGTGCATCGCGTATTCAGTTACATATGCATGCATTCATGTATGATATAATTATGTACGTATATAAGTATGTATGTATGTGTGTATGTTTATATGTATGTAGGTAATATGTGACGTATGATCGTCCAAAGATTTATTTATTCACTTGTGCACGTTTCTACCACGTTGACGTTGAGCTCTAACGATAAGAGAAAGTAACGGTAGCGAAACATTGTTCACAGGACGATGTCTCTCTCTCTCTCCCTCTCTCGACATCAATATTTTCATTAATATGTTGATAATATTGGTGACGGTTCTACTACTGACTAGACCATACAGTGTAAATAATCAGTGTTTAATCTATTATTGTTAAAAAATAACAAAAGACTCATTGATCGTTCGTTTTATGTAAGCCTCGCGATAATACATAGAAGAATTTACTTATGTAGACAGGGTTTTTATAATATTTCCCGAACAATATAAATTGCTTCCATTTGATTTAATCAAGATTTTGATTAGACTACAACAGTATTAGATGCTCGGCATTGATTGAAATCGTTGATCGACGTAAGTATCGCCATTTCGATAGCGGAACGGAATGTTATGTCCTTGATTTGATTAGAATTTAAAAAGCCATTAATTTGTTGTACGTCTTTCTAACAAGTATTATCTTTGGTATTTCTAAATAAAATATAAATAAATATTATTCAATTGTAGCATTAACCACAATTCTTTTATCACGTCCTTTAATTAAATTGACTAATTGTATTAATCTTCCTTTAGAAGTTCACAGTTCCCTAGGCACACTCGCAACGCTTATCTCGCAAAAATGCATATTTGCATGATTTTTTCAATATTCTTGTGGGTTGGCTTAACATTTGTACATATTATCGTCTTATTTAAAAAAAAAAAAAAAGAAGTATATTGAAATTTTCTAAACCAACGCGTTTCTCAATCTTTTTCGGCTGTGTAATTTGAGTGATACCACGGCCTAAATGATCAGATTCCAATCAAATCTAAAATTAATCATTATCCTTAATTTAGTATAAGGTAACATTTGGAGAACTCGCAAAATATTGAGCGAACTGCTGTTAATAGATTGAGAAACAAGTTGTTTTAAAAGATACACATTTCTGTCTCATATATAGTGAAATCAAGGGTGCAAAACTGCGTACTATTTGGTTCTTGAAAACATCAGAATGCCATTATACTCGAGATCGGACAACTGGGCCTCGAAGCTAGTGATCGTTCTACAGTTCACAGCTTGGATCTCAGTTGGCATAGTTCTTCTTCAAAAAGGCGTTACCTCCTTACGAAGTCAGTCCATGATAGAGACAAATAGCAACACTCAGGTATAGAACTTTAATACATAAAATAAGAAAAATGTCTATTATATTATATCACCTGATAGAAAAATGACGTTAAATCATTCGCGACAATTCACAACTTACGTGTTAATAGCCGTAGTCTAAGTATTTCTATAATAGAATATCAGTTTTTCCGATCCACAAATATGAAGCGTTCCAATATGAGAATAGGGAATTTCAAGGGAATTTTTCCAACTTTGATGCGTATCGATTTATATCATAACAACCGATCAAATGACCAACCCTTATCAAGATTTTATAATTGAATAAAAGTAATAATCAATTTGATTTTAATAATAAATAAAAACAAACACAAAATTTATAAATAATGGTAAAATAATATAAATCGTAAATTAACGGATTTAACCTGGCGAAAATGAACGGGTTAAACATTATCAGAAATAAAAGTCAATTAATTGACAATAAAAATGTCGATATCTGAGCTATTTTATAGGAACTATATATTCCCTTTCTTAGGAAACAAACGATACGACGATGAAATATTTAAATGAGAAAACGAAGAGAACGACGGATCAAGAAGACTTATCTAGCTATATTTCCAAATCTAAAGAACATTCAATAAAAAAGTTGTTAAAATCATATCCAGAGAAAGCAAATGATAATATTATATTGGAAAAACATTCGAGTAGACATTTAAATATTAATGGAAAGTATTACGAAGATAGCGGTGATAAAATCTCGGATATGAATTGGCTTACGAAAGAATCGAAAGAAAATAAACAAGAAGAGGAGAAGGATATAATGAATTTAAATAAGATAGTCACTCGCACCAGCATTAATGATTCATCGATATATTCTAATGAAACGCAAGAATACAAAATTACCACCGTTGATTCCGAAAAAAGGAACAATTCTAATGTAACAAGTTTGAGAAATGGAAAAAAATTACGTGCCCGTATGAGCAGCGGTGCTGCGGCCGCCATTGCTATGGTTGCTGTTGGTGCTGCGATGCTCGTTGTTGGACCTATGGTTATCGCTTTACGGGCACTCGATAAAAGACGACAAGAAAGGAGATACTTAAAATCATTGGGGTGGAATGATCAACCCCCTACTTATGAACAAGCAACATTAATGAGCGAAGTTCCGAGATATTCCACCTTAAATTTGAACACTACCGTCCACAGTTCCTGCGTTGCATCTCCGTCTGCATGTTTACCCGCAAACACTAGCTAAAAATCTCCCTAGGTTATTATTTTAATATACTCATCACAATGCATACACTTTCTTACGAATTATAATCTTTCTCTTTCTTTTTGTCTTAATCATGTAAGTATACAGGTTCAATGCACATTATATAAGTCATTTTATATTTCACAAACAAAGACCAAAAGCACTGAATTTTATCGTAGATGTATTATATTTCGTTTCGTTTCGTTTCGTTTCGTTTCGTTCCCTTTTTTATACATACATATACATTATTAATTTAATTAATTTCAAAGAGAATTAGATTTCGTATTTACATATAACATGTTAATAAAATTTCTTTGAATTTCGTGCACATCGGCCAATTGAAAAAAATGAATCTTCGAAATAATCGAAGCAATTGGTATGGTGCCTTAAAACTATATAATTAACTGCCTAAAACTCCATAATATTATAAGGTGTATATAAATATAATATATATATATATATATATATATAGATCTGAATATATAGATATATATATAGATCTGAATTTTTGTTAATAGGATAATGAATGAAATATATTTCTCCTTTTTTTCTTACTTATTTAAATCAACAAATTAATCAACTGATTGTAAAATAATTAACAACTAGTAAAAATCGTTTAAGCGTTTATCAATGCAATGCAATGCAATGTTTACAATAATTTATGATCAATATTATAAATTAATTAGATATTTTATAATCGTAATTTGTTGTTTTAAGTTGAAACAACATTTTTTTTATATCGTTATGTTGTTATAAGCATACGATGTTTCGAGTAGGAAATGATTGAAGTATTTAATTGAAAAAAAGAAAGAAATTGATAAGTAAATAAAACCCATCTGATTTCTCAATCGATTATTTAGAATTGTCAACAAATAATTATTTATATAATTTTTAAAATTGTGAATACATATTCTAGTCGAATTGAACATAAGATAATAATAATAATAATAACATTAAATTATAAATATAATAATGCAATTATTATTATTATTATTATTATTATTATTATTATTATCGTTATCGTCATTATTATTAAATACTGATTTGAAAAATTTTCAAAAGTACTACGTTTTATTTGAGAGAAAAAATAATTGTTTATTTATAAATTTAGTATGCACTTTCGTGCCTTTGCTAATTATTATTATTAAACGTATTTCGCAGAAGATTAAGTCATTTGTTTAATTGAATATTTGAAAAAAATATGAAAATACATTTGACATCGTTGGTAATAGTAATATAGTAATGGCTACCAACGGTGAGATTGTCGAAGCGTTTTCTTTATAAAAATAAGTCGATAAATAAAGAATAATTAATATTTATTATAATTTCATTGAATAATAAGTGCTATCAAAAGAAAAATAAGATATTTTCTATAATAAATTGTATAACTATTTATTAACAAAGAAAGATGTTTAAAAAGTACGTAGTTATTAGTACATAACCTTTTTCTCTTTCATATTTTCAACATGTATTCATGTATATATATATGTTTATATTTAATGGTAATATAACAATATTCATGTAGATTTGATGAGAAGGATAGTGTATCGGGTATACAACAATTGAAATCATCGGTTCAAAAGGGAATAAGGTCAAAACTTTTGGAATTGTATCCTCATTTAGAAAGTCATGTGGATACTATCATTCCCAAGAAGGATGCTTTCAGAATTGTTAAGTGGTAAGATTTTTCCTAATGACACATTATATTGCAAATTTGTTATATTGACGAATGTAATAAATTAACAAAGGTGCAATGTTTTGATCATAGTCATGATCACATAGAAATTATAGTCAATGCAGCTGGTGAACTTTTATTCTTTCGACAACGTGAAGGTCCATGGATGCCTACGTTGAGGTTATTACACAAATGTAAGTTATTTATTTTTATTACCTATTTTTACATTTTATTATTAGACATCATTATTTTTAATACTTTAAGATCCATTCTTCTTACCGATGGAACAAGTTGATAAAGGAGCAATCAGATTTGTACTTAGTGGTGCAAATATTATGTGTCCAGGTTTAACGTCTAAAGGTGCTAAAATGACACCAGTAGAAAAGGGAACCGTTGTTGTATCCTTATGAAAAAATATTATAACTTATTTCTTATCTTATTAGTGATTATTTTATACAATTGAAACACAACTTAATAATTTGAATATCATATTTTGTTTGGTTTTGTTTTGTTTKTAAATCGTCATTATCAAATTGTAGAAATTTATTCTTTTATAATTTTGGATATACCAATTCATATATTGGTATAAATTTCATAGTTTTATTCATGAAATATTAAATAAAAACTTAACAAACAACTAGGCAGTTATGGCAGAAGGAAAACAACATGCTTTAGCTGTGGGAGTAACTACTCTATCAACGGAAGATATGTAAATAATGATTTTTCAACTTTTAAGCATTTTTATCCTTATTTTTTCAATATATATATATAAACATAGTTATATTAAATTATCATTTACAGAGCCAAAGTGAATAAAGGAGTAGGAATCGAAAATTATCATTATCTAAATGATGGGCTATGGCAAATGAAGCCAGTCAAGTAAAAGAGATAAATATTGTAATAAGAATTCGTATGCATCACACAATAAGATTTATATATTATATGAATAAACTCGTTTTTTTTTTTTAAATATAATCTTGTATTGTAAAATGTCATAGCAATTTTACAATAGATAATCAAAAGATTACATTTTTATTATACAAATTACATAATCTATTATATTTATTTATATGTTATGTTTACTTAAGTGCGCTATTTTTTTTTAATTTTTTTTTTTTTTTTTTAATGAAAGCATGGAAATGGATAAAGTAATAATGAAAGAAATAAAAGAAAAAAAAGAAAAAAAAAGAAAAAAAAAGAAAAAAAAGAAAGAAAAAAAAAAAGAAATACACGCTTTACACAGAGCTTGATTTCATGTCAGTAGAAGTCTCCTGACTGTCAGGAGCATTAGTACGTTCATTTTCACAATGACCTGATGCTGGAGAATAAGATGAATTATTACTATCGGGGGTAGAACCAGAAGTAGTACCTGAATTGGATACACTATTATTAGCTGCATTACTTTCTCCTACGGTATGAGGGGATTGTGGATGATAATGTGGGCTATGTGGACTATGAGGACTGTGTGCATGAGGACGACTCATAGTATGTGGCGAATATTGAGAATATGGCTGATGATAATAGGGATGAGCATATTGGGGGTAAGGTTGATGATAAGGTTGCTGTTGCGAATAAGTATAAGAAGGATGTGGAGGTCTTGGGGCAAGTGGAACATTTTGCGGCTGTGGACCAGGTCCTGGTTGATATTGTTGGCCATATCCTTGATTAGGTGGTATTATAGGCGATGTATGTGGATTATTTACTGGTCCTTGAGGAAGAACCTGTGTTCCTTGTGTACCTTGAGATGTTTGATGTGGTGACATAGAATGGTTAGAAAGCATCCCTTGTTGATGAGGATTGTGCAATGGAGGTGCAGGCGAAGATACTGGAGGCATATTTGGTATGTTTTGAGTAGCGCTTACAGTTACAGGCACAGCAGAACTAGTAGTAGAATTAGATTGTTGTTGTTGTTGCTGCGACGATGTTGGAGGTACTGTTTGTTGATGAGATTGAGATTGCGATTGCTGGTGAGACTGAGGTGAAGGCTGATGAGAAGGCTGATGGGAAGGTTGATGAGAAGGTTGATGAGAAGGTTGATGAGAAGGTTGATGAGATGGTTGATGAGATGGTTGATGAGATGGTTGATGAGATGGTTGATGAGATGGTTGATGAGAAGGTTGCGGTGAAGGTTGTTGATGAGATTGAGGTGGTAATTGATGGGGTTGAGGTGGCGGTTGTTGATGAGATTGAGGTGGCGGTTGTTGGTGAGATTGAGGTGGTGGTTGTTGATGAGATTGAGGTGGCGGTTGTTGGTGAGATTGAGGTGGTGGTTGTTGATGAGATTGAGGTGGCGGTTGTTGATGTGGTTGTTGATGTGGTTGAGGCGGTGGTGGTTGATGAGTTTGTGGCGATTGTTGTGGATGGAATTGAGGAGGTGGCTGCTGATGAGATTGAGATGGTGGTGGTGGTGGTGGGGGAGGTGGTGGTGGTGGTGGCTGATGGGCTTGAGGTTGTGGTTGTTGATGAGTTTGAGGAGGTGGTTGCTGATGAGTTTGAGGAGGTGGTTGCTGATGAGTTTGGGGAGGTGGTTGCTGATGAGTTTGCTGCGGTGGTTGTTGATGAGATTGGGGCGTTGGTTGCTGCTGTGGTTGTGAAGATGATTGTTGATGAGATTGAGGTGGTGGTTGTGGATGAGATTGAGATGGTGGTGGTTGTGGATGAGATTGGGATGGTGGTGGTGGTGGTGGTGGTGGCTGTTGATGAGTTTGAGATGATGGTTGTTGATGTGATTGAGACGGTTGTGACTGATGAGTTGGAGGCGGTGGTGGTTGTGAATGGGGCTGAGGCTGAGGTTGAGGCGGTGGTTGTTGATGCGATGAAGGTGGTGGCGGTTGCTGATGGGATTGAGGTGGTGGTTGCTGATGAGTTTGAGGCGGAGGATGTTGATGAGATTGGGGTGGTGGTTGTTGTGAAGACTGTGAAGATGGTTGTTGATGCGGTTGAGGTGTTACTTGTTGATGAGTTTGAGGGATTGGCTGTTGATGGGTTTGAAGCGGTGCCTGTGGATGAGTTTGAGACGGTTGTTGTTGATGTGTTTGAGGTGTTGGTTGTTGATGTGATTGTGGTGGTGATTGTTGATGAGATTGAACAGGTGGTTGTTGATGAGACTGAACAGGTGGTTGTTGTTGTTGTTGTTGTTGCTGCTGCTGCTGTTGTTGTTGTTGTTGTTGTTGATGATGTTGCGGCTGTTGTTGTTGTTGTGGTGATATCAGTGACATTGATGGCAATGGCGTTGGTTGTTGCTGTTGTGATGGTATTAATGACATTGATGGAGATGGTGTTGGTTGTTGTTGCTGCGGTTGTGGTGGTTGCTGTTGTTGAATTGGAGTAACAGATACACAATACATATTAGAATTAGATCCATGTTGATTTATCGGCTGATTTCCTTGTACAGTAGGGGATTCTGTTTTTGTGTCAGCATATGGAGGCGATGAATTTTCTTTCTTTATTTCATTATTCGGTTTATCAAAACCATTGGTCTTTTTATCAATCGTATCATTTTCAGTAGCCTGCAACAAAATATATGCATAAAGAAATTGAATATTTATTGAATATTGAATAAAATATATGAAGTATTAAATCTTACTTCAGATGTAGGTTCATCATTGAGGGAAGCTGGTGTTGGAGTAGGTGTAGAATTTGGTGTGGATTCATTTGATGCAGGACCATCAGAACGATTTTCTTCCGAACCTCTTAATCTCTCTCTCCTCAGTACTTCATATTGTCGTTCTACCATTTTATTAAATGTTTCTTCATCTACTGCTGGCCTACAATGCTGTAATAAATGTTTTTATTATAGACAGTCTAAATCAGTGATATATTCTGGCCATGGTTCAATAGAGTAAGTAATGCGGTCCAAACAACATTTTCCGCAATAGTTTTAATCAGTCTCTTTGATTGCTTACAGGCCGTGACGACGATTAAAACGAATTGGACATCAATAGTCTAAATATTAGATAAATATTAAAGCTTTTGTAAGACAAATTATTAAGAAAAATATTTGTTCATATAACTCGGAGGAAACATTTGTTTATCTTTCGTTAGAAAATGTATTTCTACAAAATGATGAAATTATTTACTTTTTTCAATTCTTCTTGAAACACTTCACTTGTTTCAATAAATTTCCTTTTCTTTGCTTCAAATTTTTCTTCTATTTGTTGTAATTCTGCTTCCAATTTTTTCTATAATTATAATAATTTGATGAATAAAATATTGCTTGTATTTTTATGTTATTTATAATTTTATATGTTATTTATTACCTGATGCATAGTTAAAGATTGTACTTGACGGCGTAAGACTTGCATTCTTTGAGTTGTAACTACAGAACGAACATCAGGAACAACGGTATCACTGAAGATCTCGTTAATAAGACGATGATTTCTGGTATAACGTGAATATGCCACATGTTTTACAGAATATCCATCATCTTGATCTAAAAGTTGCAAAAGTATTTCATGCAGATTTTGATCATTATTAATAATATGTATCGAACATACCATCCTCATCTTCTGCAGGTAAAATATCAATCCTTCTATCTTGCGCAGATTGATTTTTACTACTACCAGATGAACGTTCATGACTTTCTCGATCATCATTGTTTTGTTGGGCCGCACATAATGCTGCATTAGATAGAAAAATAAATGAGAAAAGTTTAGATTAAAGTGAATACCAATTATATAACCAACCTGATTTTCCTCTATTTTTAGCAGCAATATAAGCCAAATATGCTGGAGAATTATGATAAGTCTTCAAGCTTTTTTCATATTCCACCTAAATTGTAAAATATAGGAATTATATAGATATAAATAATTTGGAATAAAGTGTAAAAGAAAAATGATAATGAAGTTTCCATCAGGTATTGCTGTACGAAGAATCAACTACCTTTCGGTTTGTATCATAAGTTTTTAGTACATTTTGTATATGATATAGAATATAAACATAAAGTATACCTTTTCCGCTTCGTATTCCTCAATAAATTCTGTTTTATCTTCCTCTGGCAAATCTCTCCACATTTGACCAATTATTTTCCCTATTTCCCAAAGTTTCAATTCAGGATTTTGAGCTTTTACTTGATCCCATACTTTTCGACTGTATCTCATATATGGCATGAGTGGTTTTTCAGGTGGTTTTGGTGGTTTTGGCATTCGAGAATCTGCCTATTTATTTATCCATAATACATAAAAATATATATATATTATTTAATTATTAATTTCCTTAATCCTTCCTATCTTTTAACCCTTTTAGCTATGAATATTTTCTTCAGATGTATTGATTTTTATAAAAAAGATGATATGTAATTTTCATGATATTACGCTTGAAATAAAGAACATTAACCAATGCACCATAGTTTATATTAAACCAATCAAATTTTGACAAACTAGAGTGCTTACATGCTTACTCACATTTGTATTTTTTCCTACTTTTTGAGGTGTAAATCCTGGATGACTATGAGGAGTTTGTATAAAAGGACTTTGTGTATCCTTCTAAAATATGCATTTATCATTATTATTATTATCATTATTATTATTTAATTAAAATGCGAAATTAAATAACTGTAATTAAATAACGAAAACATATTTTACTCAGAAATACTTACACTGGTATTTGAACTACTACTACTTCCACCAGATGCTCTGAGACGCTCTGAATAGAATAATATTTATCTTTTTATATATGTGTTCAGGAAAATAATTAATCATAAATTCTTATACATGAAACAAAGTATAAATATAAAAACTTGAAACAATGATACTTACGATTGGACGCAACAACGTTTGATGTAGCCATTGATACTTGCTTATAATTCGGTGGTAATGCCATTTTGTATTGCAAAGAAAGTCAATTATGGACTTTTGATAAATAATATTATATCAAACACTATGTTTTTTTTTTTTTTTTTTTCCATATAAAAATGCTATGTAATAATTATATATAGGTTTTTTTTGTTAATACGCCACGTAATACGATGAACCGTAATCACCCCTTGTCACGATTTAATTGAATCATGCTTCTTCCAACTTCTGAAATTGAAGTTAAGTAAACGTTGAGGAAATATTTCACAATGTTGTATAAGTTGACTTAAATTTATAATATATTGCAATTATTAGAAAAACATGTAAAATAAACAAGTAATACATACATAAAACATTTCGGCGTCTCTAAGTTAAATCCAAGAACTTTTCAATAAGGTGGAAGCACCCATCATGAAAGAATTATTCTACTTTTTTATTTTGGTTACACCAAATCCCACCCATCAAGTAGGGGCGTTGCGATCGATTTATTCTCATCTTTCTCGCTCCTACTCTAGTTATTTTACTTTTTTATTTTAATTACAGCGATGTCAACTAGAGGCGCTGCAGTCTCTAATCACGTCCAACCATTGTTTTCATACTAGATACTAATTGGTTATTTGACTTGGATTAAGAAAATCTTATGTAATTGAACATGAATTCCACTAATAGATTTCAATTTTCATTGAAATTTGTTTATTTTCATTATATGATAACATTATTGCTAATGATTAATAAAACTTGTTAAGTAATATATCAAATATTAGAGGAACAGACTTATTGAAGATTTGTGTCCATCTTAGTTTTGTTTCTTCTATGGTCACAAATGAAAAAGAGGGTTACAACGATAATAAAATAGTAAATACGATGTGGTGTTAAAATCGGTTTAAACTGTCGACAAGATTTAGTGGATATAATTCATGTAATTATTTATTTTCTACATGCTACGACGTAAATAAAAACAGTATTTATGTAATAATAATTATTAAAACACACGACGCGTGTGTGTGCGTGTGTGTGTATGTGTGAGATTAGTATTGAAGTTAATCGAACGTAGAAATTTCTACATTTTCAAAACAGGCAAGAATCTCCGTTGCATATTGTCAAATAAGTCAAGAATTTTTATCATCATTTTTATATTATTAATTTATATTTTTTAATAATGTTTGATACAATCATTAATGTCATTTAAAATGACTTTTGTAAATTGTTATAAAATACTATACTTATACCATGTCGACCATGGTATTATATATTTTATATTTACTGTTATATAAATGTTTTATTTTTATGTTGTAAATACAATTTACTTACAAATATTATTTTTATTCCACTGTATCATTACTATATGTATATATATATATATATATTTGATTGTGTAATTTAATATCATTTTATTTGGTTAAAGTTTTTTTTTACAACAAGTAACAATGGAAGAAAAAGATAGTGCCGATGTATTGGGAGACGAAGAATCTGAAGAAACAGAAAATATAATAATAAATGAAGTCGACGGATTACCTAACTTGCATCCTAATTATGAACAATTAGAACTTGATTTTGAAGGAGAAAAAGGACATGGTTGTTTGAATTCAAGATCAATAGACGAATTAGTTCATGATGAAGATTTACCGACTTCTGTTATTGTTACAAATGTAGATCCTGGAGTGTTCAAAGTAGACGAATTAAAGGTAACAATGAATATTATTTTATCAGAATATAATATTAATAAAATTTGATATATATATATATATATATATATATATATATATATATGTTTAAAATGACTCGAGAGAAATGAATCGATAAAAAAAAAAAGATATATATATACCTTTTTGTAGTCTACAATAGAGGATCTTTTTAAACAATTTGGAGAAGACGCTACATTCCAATACTTTAAATCATTTAGAAGAATGAGAGTTAACTATAATTCTCCAAGTGCAGCAGCTAATGCTAGAATACAATTACATCAAACTCACTTTGGTGAAACTGATATTAATTGTTATTTTGCACAACCTGTAACACCGATAGGTATGTGTTATAGATATTTATACTCTATTCCTTAGTATCAATTTATAAGACTTTTTATTGGATAGATATGGAAGATCAACATCTTCAACCGCCAGCTCCTACTAAGCAGTTCCTAATTTCTCCTCCGTCGTCCCCACCCGTGGGATGGGAGCCACGCGAGGAAAATGAACCTTTAGTCAATCATGATTTATTGGCTGCTATTGCAAACTTGTCTGCAGGTATTTATCTTTTGTCTAGATTTATTGTGTTTACTATATTTATTAGTAAAATATCGGATTGGTTAATAAACAATGCTGACATTTTTTGTGCATTGTTTTACAATGAACAATACACAAATCAACATTTCATTCTGCATCCATAGTCTACACTGGAAACTTTTATTGAAAACATATAGTAGTGCCCATATAGTACTAAAAGGTTTAAATATAAGATACTAATACTTATTGGCCAACCCAATATAAATTAACACGTTAAACGCCGTGCCAGTCCTTTAAGGATTGGCGTTAGACTTTCGGAAACTAAGCGGAAAGCTCGGCACTTAACTAAGGCTTGGCGCTTAACGTGTTAACAACAAATACAGATTATTATTATTATTATTATTATTATTATTATTATTTATATGTTATTACCATATCAGGTGGTAGTCATGAATTACATCCCGGAGGTTCTGGGCAACCAGGCATTGTTGTTCACGTATGTGAAACTGAAAATTCTATAAAAGGTGGTCCACGTATTCAACATACACGTTGTCCAGAACATTAATGAATTTATTTAGATACACATAATACCTTATACACGTCCAATAAATCATTTATCCATCCAAAAAGTAACTATAATAAACAAAATATCGTACAAAAATGGCAATTAATGTAAATTATAATTTATGCCGTATTTTTATGAAGTATAATGCAACATTTAATTTTTTCTTTCTTTTTCATCCATTTCAAATTTTTGCCATTAAAGTTAGATATTAAAGTGTTATAAATAGTCAGTGAATATATGCAAATTCTTATGAAATATAGGTATTTAATATTTAATATTAAAGTTCTAATCAAAATTAATTACATGACAAACTCTTGTTATATCAATGTAAAAAATTCTTCGCCCCCGCCCCCGCCCCTAATTATAAATGTTATTAATAATTACTGTTTACATGTAGTCTACAAGTTCTAGACTTAATATCAGTTTGAAGTGTCTGTTCTGAGAAAATATGTTCATTCATTTTTAGACTATTTAATGTTAATTCGGGCTAAATCAATAATACAAATGACAAAAATGTACAGTTTACGAATTAAAAACAAAAAAAAAAGAAACAAAAAAAATAGAAAGTATCTATATCTCAATGGAGTTATATATTATTAACAACAAAATAATATATCAGTAAACATTGATGTTTTTGTGAAACACACACACACACACACACACACACACACACACACACACACACACACATAAATTCTAGATGNACACACACACACACACACACACACACACACACACACACACACACACACACATAAATTCTAGATGAAAAAAGAAAAATAAGAAAAGAAGATTAGATATTGAGTCTTGAGAAAAATTAAATTATTAATTGTATTCTCTGCTGTGTCATGAAAATTACTCTTTATTGCGTAAAGCTTAAAGCTTATACATTATGCAGTATTAGACAATACGATAATACTGATAAATAAAAAAGAAAAAAAAATCCAAGAGTAATACTGCATTGATGACTTAAATTGTTCTTCAAATTTTTATCGATGTTCCTTGTATTTTAAAGTATTGCTCATTGTTGTTTTACTTTAATGTTAATGTGAAAATGTAAATGTTATAATAATATATTTAGAAGCCTACGATAATTAATTACAACACAACTACAATAATAATTATAACAATAATAATAGTAAGGACAAAAAAAGAAAGAATATATGAAAATATCAATCTGATCGTAATCTTCACGTTCAGCAGATTCTTTGAGAGAGAAAATGTTACATTTAAATATAAGTTGTGTTTGCCTGAGGAAGTTAAGATTCAAATGTAGTTATGATATTGAAATATGTGATGTACATATACACGTGTGCATGCGTGGATGTTATTTTAATGAATGCGGTATATAAAACGGATATTAATGATATTTGATCATATTTTTGTTTTATTTTTTGCCTATTTATATTATATTATTAATTGTTTCGGGTATCAATTATACGTTTAATATAAGATTTCCTATAATTAATTGTGTGTGTGTGTGTGTGTTATATGTCATAATAACAAGCTACTATTATAACGTAAAATCAAAAGAATAAGATTTAATTAAATATACACATGCAATTTTGTTGAATATCAGTACTTCTGTAACATGACAGTAATACTTGGGTGTGTGCATATGTATATATTAATTTTATTATATGAAAAATATACATAGGTAAATTGTTTTAATATTTTATCTATAGTCATATTTTCATTGTGGGCAGTTACAAAACAGAGCAAAGAATTATTTTAAGTATGTAAATATATACACGCAAGATATATGTATATATATATACATATGCGAGTACATATTTATGGTGTACATGGCATATACGAATACGTATGATACGATGATAAATATATTTTATGTGTATACAGCACATCATTTTGATGGCAATATGCATATCAAAAATCTGATATACATTGTTGATTTTCTCATTAATAGTAACATGGTATTAGTTTAGTTTTGTCATACTATGTCTTTATTAACTATATTATGATTTTCTATATTTAAAGTGTTGTGTTGACAGTTAATTAAGAATGCATTTTATTTGGAATTATCTTAACGAGACTTATGTGATATTATAATTGATAATCGAAACACTTCTTCATTCATTAGAGAAACATAAACCTTAATACTCTTGTAAATACCTATATATATACCTATATATACCTATATATATATATATATATATATATTTACTTTTCTATATGTTACCGAGGTACAGAATATTTATGAAATTATATTTTTTGTTCTTCTTTAAAAGTTTATCGAGCATCATTGTGGAGAAACAACCTAATGAATAATACAATCTGTAGCGAGCAAAAATATGTAATTATGTGTAAATATTTTGAAATTAGATAAAATAAAGATAATATTACATATATATATCATATTGTCTTATATAAAATATGTTTTTATAATATTATTTAATACATTATTGACCAATTACGAATTAATTTATGCATTTTCATAAGCTACTTAATCAATTTTTATAACTCAAAACAATATAGGAAATTGTAACATTCTCTTTTTTTTTATATTGATTCATATTAAAAGTTTTCAGAACTAAAAGACCATGTTTAAAAAAAAAAAAAAAAAAGAATTCAATTAGAATGTAAACACTTGTTATGTACCATTACAACACATAGGTGATTGCTATACAGTTTGATATAAAAAATAGAATTATTGAAAGTTCCAGAAAGTATATTAATGTTTATTTAAATTGTATTACTTTAATGCTCAATTATCAAATGAAATATAAAATGATTATTCCCATGGTGCAAAATTGCTGGTCAATAATGTTTTCAAATAAAACGTAATATTTGATTGACTTTATATTTGTGTATTGATAGGTTTATAAAAAAATCTTGATCATTATTTCATAGAAGTCGTATATTCGTACATTCTTCGTTGGCTTATTCAAATAATATAAAAGCTTTATACAGGATATTGTTATTTACGTTTACTTAAGTATTTCACGATTTATAAGTTCACAGGGAATAATTTAAGTGGTGATACATTTATACAAAAGAGATTATAGGCCATTAATTACCTATTTGCAAAGTACTTATTGAAATTGATTGTAAAAAAAAAAACGATATTAAAACAGTTAAAATTATTCGGAAGATAAAATGAAGTAGCAAGTCGCTTAACACACAAGGGATGAACTAGTAAAATATCAAAATCAATCTTTCAATATCGGCCTAATTTTCTTCTTATATTTATTATTAATCAATTTCATTGTAAATCATAATTTATTACAATGAAATAAAAACTTTATACACGTAATCTGTGTAACACATTTCAATTCTGTTTACAGAAGAACTCTAACAAATAATATGTGATGTATTTGTCATACTTGTTGTTCACAGTGTATTTTTTCTTTTCTTATTTTCTTATTTTCTTATTAAGATTCTTGAAAGATCTTTCTATAATGCTTTATCCCTGTTTTCTTCGGATACCTGTCCATCCATTGGAGTGATATGACTTCTTATGTTATTTATAATTCCACATAATACGCGTTTCTGAATTCAATTTAATTCAATTCTTTCGTAGTCCACAAAGAATGTCACATGTCTTTGTATCTTTTACTATCTTCAAGTATACATTTGTTGCACGAGAAAAACTTAATTTTTATAAAAATATAATATTAATAATAGAAGTTTGAACAATTTTATATGGATAGATATATATATCTCGGTGTTACGCCATATAGACAAATGTATTAATGTCGTCGTCGTGTCTACGAATATATTTGTGCTCTATAAGCCATTCAATTTGTTCTTTTATCATCTTTTTACTTGGCAGAAACATATTTTTTAATATATCTACCAATTCAGTTTGCAACTGAGCATTACTTATCTTCTTCCTCATTTTCAAAATTTTTATGATGGCCTCCTATTGATACAAAATAAAAACTTATAAATATGTATGTATAAATATTATTAACTCGTTTCGTGCTAAGTGAGGAGAGACCGGATGGTTTAACTTTTCGTTTCAACAACTTGTTTTATGTGTTTAGATTGTTAGATTGTCACTAATCAAATATAGTAATTGTCAATGAATGATATAATAATAAATGAAAATACCTGAACTCGCAATATTCTCAATTGTACAATTGATTGATTATCTTCTTCTTTACTCCTTTCAGTTGACAATTGTAATCGACCTATTAGATTTATTTTTCCTCTTTTTTGTAATTTCCCATTTTTTCTGCAAATTAAATCAAATCTTGGTAATAAGAAAGAAACAAATGATATACAATAATAATGTACAATATTATACTAACACTATGGCGAACTCTTGATTAACCCAAAATCTTGTATCGTTCCCAAAATCTTTTGGACTATATGCGTGTGGTTCTACTAAAAGAAGTTGACGTTTTAATTTTGGAAAAGCACACAACGACCAAAGTGTTCTCCGTAATTCTGGATCAGGAAGTTCAGTAGCAAGACGAAGATTTTCATAAGAAATTTTTTCAAAAGGCCGTTGATTCCAAGCGAATAAAACAGCCATTTGAAATGTTGTGACATCCACATCGAAGCGACCCACTTGGTTGGAAAATGTTATCTGGAACACCATCCAAATTGGTTGCAAGATGAGGCTGAAAATTAGAATCGGGATATTGTACTTTGTGAAAAATTACAAAATACCCCTCTTTGTTACTGAATAAATAAAATTTGTCTTGTATTACATAAGTATAATTTGTATAAATTAGTTGTTTTATATGTTGAATTAGCGAGAGATGATTAGTTTAGTTTAGTTTATTATTCATTTTCTCTTTCTGGATTTACAAAGAAAATTATATTTTGAATTTCAATGTTATACTTTCAATTTCATACTTCAATTATTCATCTCTCGCCAATTTATAATAATATTTCATTGAAATATGTATAATTCTGCTTTTATTGTATATATATACGGGTCGGTCAGTTGGTTTAGTTATCATTTCGCAAATGAATGCATTGAAATAATTCAATAGTATGCACAAAATGTATACTTTCTTTGATTTAATTTGTTGGTAAAGCTTACGTATATATTCTTACCGTGCCATTTGACATGTGATGATACCATTGTAACTTTCGTCCGCTGTGTTTCTTTTTGTAAAATTCTTCAACTTCTGGTATATAATCTTCTAATTGTAAAGGTAAACTTACAGTAACTCTTTCGCTACCTCTTGCCCAGGCACCTGCATTTAATATCTATGTACAAGAAGATAATATATCATGTTAGAAAATATTATATGTTGTTATATTGAAAATATAACGTCGCAATGAATACAATCACCTTTATATTTATGCTATCTGCAATGGCAGCACGACATTGTTCCTTAAACTGTTGATTGAGATCTTGAGATACTTTGATATCTTGAAACATTCTGGCTAGTTTATTAACATAATCCGCAGGCATTCCAACTTCTCTAAGCCATTCAACCATGTTTTCTTCCTTTTCTGAATCTGCTGACGTATCTAATATGAGCCTTCGTGTTAAATGTGCTTTATGATAACGCATAAAAACATCTTTATTTTGTACATACTTTAAAACAAGTAACTGAAATGAAATATTATTCAAATTTATTTATTTATTACTGACGTTTGCTCCGAGGGAAAGAAGAAGAAGAAGAAGAAGAAGAAGAAGAAAAAAAACAAAAGAAAAAACAACATGAATTCTGTATTATTTATACTGACCACATCTCTTAATTTGCTTTCTATTTCATCAGAAGTTAATTTCTTACTTAATGGAGTTTTTCTAAGAAGCATATCACAGTAATTGGCTAACAATTCTGGACATTTGGATTCTGGTTGTCCATTATTATTATTAGTAGGTTTATTGTTTACAATAGTTGTACCGATGCCAGAACCTTGGCGAGCTGGTAATTCGAGTCTAAAAACTGTAGCATCATTAACAACAAGTTTGTAAGCTTTATCTCGTGCAGTAAGAAAACGTGGATCATCATCAAATGCTTCTTTAACTAAAGTGGAAAATCTTCTAAACAGATCTAATAATCTTTCTACATATTTTTCCGAGTCTTGAGTAATAACATCAACTGCTGCCATCATATCTGCTAATCCAGCACTTGCTATGTGTTCTTCAAGATTTCTTAACATAGGACCTACTCCTTCTGGTACTCTATCTATCAATTTTAACATCAATCGAAGCTCTGTAATCATTGGTCAAAAGTTTAACAAATATTCTCGAGAATATATAGAGACGCGCAATAGTATAATAATGATGACCAAATAAATTCACTTACTATCTGTCTGATGATGTTGTATCATTCGTGGACATTCTGCTAGAATAGCTGGCTTAAAAGTAGCTACTAAAACTCTTACACAACAATCAGTTAAAAGTTGTACGCTAGCACTATTTGGTTCTAAATATTTCTGCGCGCGTAATTCTTCTTCCCTTAATTTGGATTCTGCATATCGCATATAATTTTCTACACCGTGCAATGATAATTGCTCTGGTGCTTTGACCCAATAAAATGCTTCTGTTGCTTCTATATAGGCAGCTTCAAAATTTTCTCTATAGATCTGTAGTTTGTCTACCGTATTTGAACACAGATTGACTAAAAGTAAACATTAACATTAGATTACAAAATTAATGATTAAAAATTAAATATTTTCAAATTAAATATTTTAATTTATACCATAGGATTCTCTAACACCAATAACCAATTGAGAATCAAATGCTTCTCCGTTCCTCTCAGCACGAACTAATCTCATTGCTGAATCTTGGAGTCTTTGTTTTATTTCACCAAATATACTTTGATTCCAACTATCTAACATGAGCTAAATTAAAAGCATAATATTTTTAAATGATATCATTTTAGTTAATATGTTCTTACGCCATATATGCTCCATGATGAACTTTCCGTTCAAGCCATTTAACATTTATCTTATCAAATTATCTATCCCCAATGCATCTTAATAAACTCTATATATAGATTTTGTAATAATTACAATGTTTGCACTGTTATCATCAAAATTGTAAGTAAAATTAATAGAATCGTAACAATGACCAGAATGGGAAGTAATACTTTAGTTGTAATTTACTTTAATATTAAAAATAATCATACTTTTCTGACGATATCATCTGGCTGATTTCTCTTTTGAATACTAGAACTAGTTTTCCCAGCAAGATATGTTTCTAAATGTCGAAATGGCGTTGGCAAATAATTACATTGTGTAAAAAACTTTCTCCATTCGGCTATATATGCTTTTAATAATGCTTGCTCTTCTTGATGTGCTAATACTCTCTAAGTAACGTAAACAACATTTCACATGAAAAAACTAAATACAATCAAAATATATTATTATTTGATTATCTCTGCGTTAACCTTACTTGTTGAGCTTGCTTAATAAAATCCATTATGTCTTCTTTGAGAGCGTCACGTAACTTTGTAGGTCCTTTTTCGATCCACATACATACCAAATGGACAGAATAAAACAAATCTTGCCATTCCGTTTGCGTAACTGGTTCTTGTTTGAGAAGTTTCAATATTATAGGGCGCATACATGGCCATTTATCTTCAAATGTAAATTGAGTTTTATCCTGCAAAATACATTTATAGTTACTACATGTATTTGCATATAAATTAATGCACGAATCCTTTTTATCAATCTACATTAATTGCTGGTACCAATTTTTCATAATGACATTGTTATAATTAATACCAAGAGTGACGTATTTTATATGGAACTTCATCTATTTTTCTTCTCTCCTTCTCTTTATTCTTATTCCTACCCCTATCCCTATCACTATCCCTATCCCTATCCCTTTCCACTGCCTCACCCTCTTTCCTTCTTACTTACTTACTAACTTACTTACTTACTTACTTACTTACTTGCTTACTTACTTAATGACTTATAATTATTTAATATTATTATATTAATATCAGTTTTATGTTTGTTGAAAAGATAATTCATATTTAAAATGCTTTAGAAAGACCTGAAACTTGTAATATAAATAAACAGAATTAAAAATAAAGTTAAGCTTAAAAATTGGCCGTTAGAGAAGAACAAATTTTGGTCTATATTTAAACGTTACATACGTTTAACAAAATATTATTTCATTCTAATACAATAGTATAAAAGACAAAACATTTTCAATGTATATATAAGTTAAAAGATAAATCAATTATATGTTTGAACAATTTTTAACTAATATTTATTTAGTGACAACTAACCTTTAACATCGCCGCCATCACAAAATTTTGACATATCCTATATTTAGTGTGACTACGCCAATGAACTCACGCACAGTGTTGCAAATTGTTTGGATGAAAAATTCCTAATTTTTATAAATGGACTTATAACTATAGAAAGATGTAATTGGTGATTACAAGAAAATAAGAAGAAATCAATAAATTTGCTTGTGCTAAATTTGTATTTATATCCAAATTCTAACTTTATTTCTATTAGATATTTGCTTATTTTTTGATTTCCCAATGTTTTTCTTCTCATTGGCCCAATCACGAAGCACATACATGTTGTAAAGTAATGTGATTGGTCAATCTCTGTTTTAGCGCAAGCAAGCACCACCAAGTTGAACGCATCTACGCATATAGGAAGAATCGTATTGTAGTGTATGATGGTATATCTATTGTTAGACATTTTTTCGTGGCATTGTTCTATACCCTCTGAAAGGTAGATAGAAGTTGTGATCGATAACTGGAATCTTGAATAAAAAGCAAAATGTTTGTTCTTCAAAAGACAATTGGAAATGCACGATTGGCAAAACATATTGTACAGCAACGGAGAACCGTAGTTGATTTACCTCCGTCAGTCAAATTATCATTAACTGTAAGTATTTCTTGTTTGCGACGTTATGTAATTTGTAATATAAAAGGTAATGCGCTAATCTCTTGTGTGTAAAGTTTTTTAAATGAATATTTATATAATATTTCATTATGTTTAATATACCATAGATCGATAATAGCTACAAATTAGCTACAAATTAGTTACAAATTAGTTACAAATTAGCTACGAAGTAGATTATTTTTGAAAATTCTACCAACTTTTTAGTTAAGATTATGCTTTCGTTTTTGTTTTAGGAAAAAATTCTCGCTGGAGTAGCACTTACTGTATCGATTTTGGGAACACCTGCATATATTTCATACAATCTGAAGAATTATAGTAAGAAGTAAGATGATTCTGTAATGACATTCTATAATAGTTGAAATCAGCTGTAACGTGACTGTTATGCTGTATTATTTAGAATTACTATAAGATCATGTATTTACAAATTTAATAATAATTAAAATACAAAAACATATAACATTTAAATAAAAAGTCAAACACATTGATTTGAACATTTCTATAGAAAATATATGATTTTTCTATCATCTTTTTATTAAAATTATAGATACACAGATAAAATAGCGTCAATAATAAATTTCTGCTATTGAAGATTAATTTGTATGATGTCGTTTTAACAAGATTAATTGAAACATTAAAGGGATATCATTAATAAAGTTAGAAGAAGGCGTGTCGTCTATTATGACGTATATGTTTACGTTTCTTGAAGCAAGTGGCACAACATTTTTGTCGCACAATCGAGGAAACGTCGCACATACGTCCGTAAGTGGCACACATCGACAAAGGTATTATACTGTCGTTGCAATCTACAAACAGACATTTCTATCATTAGAGAACATTTAACATTTAACATTTTTATAAGATTTCACTAAAATATAATGACCATCTTTATCGTTGTTGCAGTGTTTTCTATAGTAACATCGTTTGCTACCAATTGGCTTTTTCTCATAGTTACAATCACTAGATAATAAGTTTGTTATTTCATTGCGACACTCAATTTCTCTACTTTTGACTCCGTATTTTATAAGACAAGTCGCATTGCACGCTCCCCAATCTCCTGAAAAATACCGGTAAATCCGCTAAAATCTTACTCCATAAAGTGAAAAGTAATTGGTAAATGGTAATTACAAATATATTACATACAAGTATATACAGTACAGTACAGTACAGTACAGTACATACATAACAAGAATAATTTTGTAATAGTGATAAAGAAAAAAGTTGTTTGTATAACAATATGCGTGGCATAAAACTGATGGTCAAAGATGCATCTTGCTTTGATTGACCGATCGATCGCTGGAAAGAAGACAGAAAAAAGCATTATTAGTACGTACGATTAACACCTTACCGACGATCCATTTTCCCTCAAGACAATTCTCTACGCTGATAGGTTTGTCATCCAAATTACAATCTCCTGGATTCGAACAAGTGACTTTTCTGTTTCTTTTTCCGTAAGAACAATGACTCCATCTCGAAACAATCCACTTGGATTTGGTATTGTACATCGAATTGTTTGGATTTTCATCAAAGACATTGTCGAATTCAAGGATTTCTGGTTCTGGGGTGGTCAGAACATCGTCTAACGTAATACCATCGTTATCGTTCGAGCTAACATTGTAAAATGACGCGTCTTTGTTTTCTGTATAAACTATCAATGGTATTTCCGAGGATAGTTCTTCACATGGTGGTAAATTTTGACAAGGACTTATTTCCTCGGGTATTGTATTCTTGTCACAATCTTTGTCTGGTAAAATGATGTCAGATCGATCCTTTCCTGTACCCGATGACACGCACATGACTGACCTTTTACGCAAAGCACCTTTGCCGCAGGTCACAGGACACCCTTGCCATGGGCCTACCCACCATCTAGCAAAGGGATGTTATATTAAAATATTTTCGGAATCGTTTTTCAGATAATTTCAGATATTCATACAGACAGACAGACATACCTGGCAGGGCAAGGATTTGAATTACATTCGCGTAATTTTGCTTCGGGTTTAATCGTGGTATTACAAAAATGTTCTTCCACAGCGCCACTCTTTTTTTCCTGACAGAGAGCTTGAGACGTTTGCGTACCACCGCCACAAGTTACCGTGCATAACGACCAATCGGAAAATATCCAGATATATTCCGGGGCACGATCAGGTTCCTTTGGTACTGTGTACTCGTAACGCAGACCAAAGTTCCGATAGTGTCCTCTATAAATTAACTGAAACGATGCGATTTTATTGAATATATATGCTATAAGAATTCTCCATTGTGCCCATGGAAAAAACATAAAACTCGGTTATGATCTCGTACTCACGTAAATCGTAATGTCTTCTTTGATAGGGCCAGGTATCCTAATCTTTTCCCTGTCCCGTTCACGTTCATAAAGGGCCGGAGTTCCGGCAACTTCGTATTCTCCTGCCAGAGTGATCTGCCTGTCCAATTAGTATCCTGGCGTTAGACTTCAGTTCGAACAAATCTTTATCAGGTATCTATCTTTATCAGGTATCTATCTTTGTTTCTATTACCGTATGTATACTTACGTACCGTTTTCCATTAAGGAAGTACTTGTTAGACTTTGGTACTCCAATGCCAATATAGTTTTTACTATTTCCAATTTCTTCTATTTTGATATTACGTGATCCGTAAGGAATTACAATGACTTTCTTGTATCCTGAACCATCGTTCTTGTCGTAAATTCCATTAGTAGTTTCACACTGTGTGCCATCGCCGTGACAGATACCGCATCGGTCTTCCGTAGCATCAGAATCAACGATCCAATCGCAGCCGACTTTCTGATAATTGTATTAATAAACGTTAAAGGTTCTTAACTTATCCTGACCAAATATAAAGAAAGAAAATAATGAGTACTAACTCTACATATTCCTGCGATGCACATATCTCTGCTACCGACGTTACAGGGCGTACCATCAAGGGCAGCTTCACCCCAAGGAACAATCACGCTTTCCTCTATGTCAGTGCAATAAAGTTTACATGGTTCGGCTATAACAACAAAATGTTAATACAGAATAATAGATATTTCATTGTGTAGAAATGAAATGAATGAAAATGCCTTACTCTGATCAAAGTAAGGCAGCCAAGTGTAATTTTTTCCTTTATATTCTTTTCCATCATAATTACTACACTGGACTGCACGAAAACTGGGAGTTCCTTCGGAACAAGGCTCCGTGTTGCAAATTTTATATCGGCGTCTTTCACCGATGCAAAATTTGCCACCGTGCGCTGGTTCCGGGTGATCACATTTCCTTTCAATGATCGACACCCCAGCACCGCAACTTCTCGAACATTCGCTCCAGGAACCCCATTCGCCCCAACTGCCGTCAATTGGATGCGATCGATCGACGATCGGTACACATTTTTGATTTTGGCACCACTGAAAATAAATTCATTTGTTTTGTTAGTTAAAAGAAATATCAGATAAAATACAAATGCTTTACCATATGTTTTTCGCAATGAGTTCCAGGTGCAGCTGGATGTAACATGGTTGTACAGGAACCATCGACGATACACCATAATTTAGAACAAATCTAGATGAATAATGGATAGGTATATTGTATTACTTATGATATTAATTTGAATAATTATTCGTCAATTATAATACTACTTTCTTTTAAAGAAGAGCTCACGAATTGAATCAGTGTTGATTACGTTTTACCTCCTGCAGAGGAGAGCAGACCGATGCATCTCTGACGCCAAATTGAAGTCTACATTGGTGTTCAGCGTTATACATAGCTCCTGGTGGTAGTATCGGATAAGGATACTGAGTGGGTTGGACAGTAGGTTCATCTTCTAGGCATTCACCTTTTCCTTGACTAAAATCATTGTTTTCATTGTTTTTGGCAATTCTTCAAATTGGAATATTAACACAGAATTAATGCAATAGACAAATAGCTTATAAAAACAATAATATTATACTAATATACTTACATACCTATATCGTGAGCTAGCAAATTTGATATATACTCGTATGTAGATATTTTATTATTTGTAGTTAGATACTTACTCTAAAAAATTGGTAATATCTCTTCTGGAGCATCTCGACCAAGCGACACCAACAGTGTCCACTTCGAATGTGGGCGTCATGACGTGTAAAGTATCACCATCGCGTTTACTACAACCGATTTTTTCCGTGTCGTGGTACATTCCAAAGCTAAAAAAGCAGCGAAATTAACAATCTACTATGATTATAAATTCACTAATCTTTCCTTTTTTACTTGCGTCAAATAAATAAATTACATGCATAAGCATGCATTTTATTACTACTATTTATCGGGTTCATATTTTTCATCATTTTTCATCATTTTTCATCAGTATTAAACAAATTACTCATAGAACAAGATCTTCAGATAAATATAATAAAGCCGGGTCACACATTGGTTTAAGTTATGTTTAGTCGTTGTGTTAGAAATTCATGCAGGTGTTACATATTAAATAAGATTACATTTACGGGTTATTTGTACATATGAAGCATTTATGATTATTTAAAAAAAAAAAAACAAAAAAAAAATGTACTGGCGGCACCGTTTGCTTAAAACAAAAAATGAATGAAACATTTGGCATTTATGTTGTTATGTTTTTTCCTACAGATATAATAGAATAAAAGTAGTAGTGTTAGTGATGTTGAAAGGATCATCGTCTTTGAATCGTCTCTGAATCGTCTTCGAATCGTCTCTGAATCGTCTCTGAATCGTCTTTGAATCGTCTTACTTATGTCCAAGTTCGTGAGTGATTGTGTGCGCGAGGGTGATACCGTTGTCCTCGTTGACGCTACAACTACGATCGGGTTGACACATGCCAGCCACGTGGGCCACTCCCAACGTACTGCAAGGTGTATTTGCTCTTGAGCATATGTCCTCTCTCGTCACGAGAATCGCGACGTCATGATGATTCGGGTGCGAATCGTCCCCTAGATTCAGTTTTTGTTGCCATTTGCAAAAATTGTAGAGGGTCTTGTCCGCGTTCACTGTGATGTCCGGCTAATAGATAGATAGATAGATAGATAGATAAACAAACAATTTTCAACATTATAGTTGAATTATCGTTGCATACCTCAGCTTCTTCATCCTCAACGAGAATGATTCTGACGACGACTATGTTAATAAAGTTGCCAATGGTAGGATCAAGATAGAGCGAGGAAACCATATTCATAATCGTCAGAAGATAAGTTTCAACGTTGCCGTCCTGATGGAAAGCCATCATCGTTGTATCTGCAACTACGAGTGCTTCAACGTGACGTGGTCTACTGATCGATCTCTTGGAACGTTGCCACCATTTCGTTGGATGATGCTTCTTTCGGCCTCGACCCTGAACTTGAACCAGACCAGGCTGCGTTTGCCACTCGAGACGAGTCTCCGTCAATCGTCTTGGTTCTGTCAGATTTTCATTAATCTTACAACAATTATCTACAACGAATTTGGATTTTTCCATTAAGATTTGATGGTATGATACATGCAGATATAGGATAAATCAAATTGATGTCCGTGTAAAGTTTCTTCTTAGAAGCACTTGGGTTAAATCGAAGCAATCATGTAAGCAATGTTTCTTTAAAATTCTAACGTAGCGTAACGGCAACGCTCGGGGGCTGAGCGGGGGGGGGGGAGGGGGTAAATCTTCTTGATGAATGGCAGTTGTAACGAGCTATTTAACGTTGGCTTATATTAATCGAATGATCTTTTTCTTCGGTGTCCCGATAAAAGAAAATTTCGCGTTAATAGAGATGGTTTGGCGCGAGTGTTTGGCGCGAGAACCCTTACCGAATGGGGACGCTGATTTATGCAAATTGAACGATCCCCGAGACTGTAATTAAGATTTCATTTGACACTCGTGCGAAGCGACTTCTCTGACCAGACACCCCATCAAATAATAACCTTTAATAATTCGAGATATCATCCGAGAGTTATATGTGTTATTAATCTTGTTGAAAAACAATATTATTAAATAGCTGCTTTATATCTTATCTTGCAATTTGATGCAATTAAACGGCTAGTAGATAATATTCTTCTCTCACCGCGAGTGCCGCAGTTTCTCTCTTGTTTCTTCTTTTTTTTGCGCCGGCGTCTGGGTCCTCGAGCTGATGGCAAGCCGGCGCCAATTTCACGCCTTCGTTTCTCGGCAGCTCGCCGGAAAACGAGGTGAGGACGACCACCTTTGCCGTCGAGCACCTTTGACGGTACGTGGATCCAACTACTTCTACGTCTTCTCTCGTGTCTTTCCACCTTCTCTTGTACCTTTTCCACCTCTTCGGCGACTGGTTCCAGCCAGAACTCGCCATCCACACTGTGTAGTACACCCGCCTGAAACGCAAAACCAGCTCGATCTCGTCTTACCCGCAGATAACTTTCTCAATTTATTTGTCTTTTTGGAAAAAGGAATTTACTAAATAAATCATGCTATACATATTTTCTATAAGTTTTTACAGTCATTGTTTTTTAATTTAATTGTGTCAGGATCTAAGAATTGAAATAAAAGCAAAATGTCAACTGGGAAGGTAGAAAAATAGCAGACACTCGTTTGCTATTTTGCCGTCGTCGGGGGACCGTGAAAAATCACGGCGCCAATCTCTACGAAGGCCGTGAAAGGGACAGACCTTCTTCTTCTTCTTCTTCTTCTTCTTCTTCTTCCTCTTCTTCTTCCTCTTCTTCTTCCTCTTCTTCTCCCCTTCAAAGGCCCAAGAAAATGACTCAGCTCTGTATGGGGCCAGACGACTTGTTCTTCTCACCTACCTCACCTCCTTCCTCTCTACCAAAGAAACCCATACTTTCTTTTTTCGTCCTCAGCATCTCCTCCTTCCTTTCTTATCCTTCTCGACGAAGAATCTCGCCTTTCTTCGATTTCTTCGATTTCTTCGATTTCTTTGATCAACGCGACATACCTTATTCCTTTTATAAAGAAAATATTGTCATTAAAAGTTGATCGTTTATATTTTGCGTCACAAATTCTTCAGAGAATTTCGACTAATCATGAGCTGATTATCTTATTTAGGGTTAGGCACAGTAATGCGAGAATATATTTTATTTGTATGTTTTTAAGTTACTGTAATAATTTATCTTTACTCATAACTTGCAAGGATATAAGTATTTTTCTTTTTGCTGCGTTGTTTGAAGTAACAAGATTCGAGCATAGCTTGCTTCGTGAATAAATCACGAAGTAAAATCGCGAGATAAGGAACTATCTTACCAGCGTTGAATTTATATTCTTCGATAAGTAGAATTTGTTGCTGAAGTGGCGATACCACACGATCGAGAAGAGAAATAACAAAAATAACAAAACACGTAAAACGAGTACACCTATACTTGATGACGTTTACTTATTGGTGGTACACCCAATGCTACTAGACCATTCAATTTCTAACATTGTTAGGAGATATTAATAGAAGAACGAGTTAATATTATTACCCCGTAAACGAATGAAATTTCATTTATCATTTTCTATTTTATTGTTAGAGATTTGGAGAACATTAGGAAAGGTTGCTAAAGGTTGCTGAATAAAATATAATGCTTTACGATACGATGATGCGCCTTCGTGCGAGATATTTCTTTTCGAAGTAGAAGAGGAAAAAGAGGAAACGAAAACTACCTGAGGGCTATTGGAAGAAAGCAGGACGAAAGCAGGACGAAAGCAGGACGAAAGCAGGACGAAAGCAGTAGACTCTCAGGGATCTCGATGATGATAAATGCTTCCTGCGGAGAAACGTGATTTATGCCGTCATTAGAACGCTCGTCCCGGACCTCCAGCGTGTGGGTGGCGCATAATGATTGCTACCACGTACTTACATGCACCTATGTAACTTACTATCTAAAACACGTAGGTATACATGTATGTATGTTCGTATCTTTTTCTTATATTCGAAAAAAGCTTTCGTGTAATCTATGATGATACGTCATGGTTCGTAAAGACGGACCTCATGCGAGACTTATTGATAGCTTATTATCTTGAACAATCGTGAGAAACAGTATTTTCGATTGTTATTTAAATCGCTACCAATTTTCCATAACAGTTCATAGTAGATCAACAGTTTATATCTATGAAAATCTTTCTATTTTTAGTAATAAATTTTCGAAACACTCAACAGACACTATTAGACATTATTAATATTTCTGTATAGGAGAAGAAAGCTTTATTTATTGTTCACCTTATTTAAGATTCATCGTCCAAGATGTTACACACAACTTGTTATTAAATCGTAATTTCATTGAAAGTAACAGAAGGCCCACCCAGGGTTACTTCGATCCAAGGAAAGAGATATGCATTAATTAAAGGAGGTAGCAGGAGACTGGTCTCTCGATTAGCTATTAACACTAATTATATGTTTAAACGTTCGCGGCCAGGTTGAGTTAAAGTTGGTTAAGCGTTCTCCCGGGAGGAGATAACCTGTTCCCCTACTTGCGATCTCACTCAATCGAATCAGCGGACCGCGTGAAAAACGTGTATTCACGCCTCCTAACCTTTCGCTACCGTTCGAATGTCCTGCCTCTCCCTATCCTTTAAATCTAACCAATCGAATTTCTATTTTCCATCCGAACGAGCGAGCGAGCGAGCGAGCGAGCAAACGCGAATCAACCTTCGATAGTAGGTCGATATATCTACTTTACTTACTTATTAATCAAAGCAAACAATCGGTGAAAAGTCGAATCAAATTTTGATAATCGTAAAGTTTCATTGGGGAACTCACGCAAACAAAAATAGCGGTAAGAGAGAGAGAGAGAGAGAGAGAGAGAGGAAGCAATCTTCAGTAACGATCGTTTAAGTAATGATAGACCGTCCGGTGCTATTTATGAAATTACTTTCATTTTTTTCTTAATATTTTATTAAATAAACGGTCGATAATGATGACTTTGTAAGATATATATTATAGCATATTATAAGTCGCTGATTATGGGAACGTAAAATTGTCTTTAGTAAAATGAACAAGAGACAGTTAGAGACTTAAATTAGGAATCATTATAGGAAAGGGGGATGATGATCATTGTTAGATTCAATTGTAATTCAGTATTAGGCGACACGAGGAATTTCTGGTCTCACCACGGATGAGATTAACCCATGGGATATTGCAATTAACGTTGTATGTTGCAAATTATCGAACATTATGTATTGCTGCCAATTATATGTGGCTTCCTGTGCTTTTGCTCCTCTTCGCAAATACATAAACCTGACACGATGTAGATACGTTTCTACATATCTATGTATATACAGTGGCGTACAAAACTTTTGGGTTAGCGTATTTTTTGTTCATTGCGTGAAACGACGAATTTTCTCGGTGTGCACAAAAGGCAATTGGAATGAGTTTGAATTATTCGAAAGTACGTAAGACATTTGACAAGTATTCGACCGATGTAATGCAGGATACCAAGTTTTTCTACTTGTTTTTAAGACAAAAATACGCTGACCCAAAACTTTTGCGCGCCACTGTACACATATGGATATTCCTTACAAAGACATAGACGATACTATATGGAGTCTATTCGTAGCCTATTTTGAATGGTGCCATTTAGAACGATTACTTCATTAACTTGCTTCGTGAATACGAATTCGTAATTTTCAAAACTGTGTCGTTTTACTACCCGCGCTGTTCATGATTATTCGATGCAAGCCTAGAGTAGAGTAGAGTTTAGATGTTAAACGTATAAACGTAACCCAAGGGCGCCAATATTAGTAACCAACAAATTACAATAGTATTAATAAATACTTTCTCGATCAAACACGTCAATTTGCACATTTTCTTTGCTAAGTTTATTATTAAAAAAGTATACGAAACAATAAGTATGTCTACTTTTCGGATGATATCGTTAACAGGAAGTAAGCCTTCGAAACACACTTTGAACGAAACTATTTTTCATCTCAGAATAGCATGTCACGTTCCGCATACTTTACTTAGCTGTTCGATAAAGGTCAACTATTTTCCTTCAGCGGCCTCGTCTTGCATAAAATAATAATCTTTTCGTCAGACCGTTTTCTTACTTTACTCTCTCTCTCTCTCTCTCTCTCTCTCTCTCTAGTTTTCTTTTCTTACTTTTATTTCTTTGAACAAACAGCTCGTTTTTCTTTCCTCGCTGAAAAATCCGTCGATGATTAATAAAACGATACGCGTTCGAGATAAGATATTAAATACAAAGAAATGTTTTCTCGACAATTAAAGAATAACATTTATCTCTGTCTCTTTCTAGCATATTACTAGCATTCGTCAATTGTTCTTTTAATTACATCCAAAGATCAAGAAGTACACTCATATTTTGACGAGACCTTAGACTAGCAAAAAACGTATAATTATACGAACTTTTTAATATTCTCATTTTCCTTTTATTCATTCTAATATCCATAAACGTTTTTTCTCTTGATTGTCCCTTTTTGATCTCCTTATTTCTCGTTTGACTTTAATTAACATTGCCCTTTTGACCTGTAATGAATCTCAAATCTCGTTATTCCAATTTTAGCATTCACAGTTCGATGAGCGATCGACAAATTGTGATAAATCGTTCCACTTCTTCCTCGATTTGCATTCTTTTCTATTTCTTTTTTTATGGCAATTCATTATAAAATATGTAATATGCAATGAATAAGTGGCTTTTGCCGACATTTTACGGTATAACGAAATAGTTAATGGACCATTTGAATATTCTACTCGATCGAACGATGTTGCGGACGATGCTGCGAACGATGCTGCGAACGATGCTGCGAACGATGCTTCTTCCAGATCAATATTACATTTATTCATTTCTTCATTACGTTCATATTATATTGTGCAATATTATTTAGTATTAATAATTATAGAAAATAATATCAGAATATAAGTTATGTCGTTAAAATAAATGAAATACAGTAAGAGTACTGTAAAGTACTTGCAAGAGTATTTGTACTTTGTCTGTGTAATATAATGCACGTAATATTCATTATGAATGAAATTGCAACTTTGAAAAAATTCATTACTAACTGTTAGGGTCTCTAGTATATTATCTAATAGCTCATTGTTTATTGGATGATAACATGTGACATCTTTAGAACGTTAAATACAAAGCTGTCTTCTTACCTTCAATACTTATATAGTCATACATTTATGCATCAAATAAAATACATATATAATAGATGTGTATCGACATCATAAATAATTATATGAGCAAACGATAGACCAAGTCTTGTATGTATTTACTTGTATATGCGCGTGTAGAGATATAGGTTGACACATACAAGAAGAGACGAATACAAGAACTACGAGGAGGCGACTAGGTGTGCCGTCATAAATCTGCCAAGTTGCGGCAAATTAAATCATTATCTGGAAGCTACGAGAGCAAATTCAATTGATGCATGCTCCGAGGCTCCACCTCCATTCTCTTTCTCCGCGATCAAATTATTCTTACTTCTTATTATATTATATTTTTTTCATTTTTTATATCATTTCTCAGGGATGCCCAAATTCTCTCGATTCTATAGTCGTGATACGCATTAATCATAATCAGGGTTATAATATCTCTTATCTATTAGAAACAAATGATCAAACTTACCAGACCATCGCAAGCAGACAAAGCAACACGAGAATTCGGATGGTTACGGATGAATCCACGATAATGGCACTTGGTTGAACGGTTTTTTGCCGGTGCCCGAATATGGTAATCGCGTTTGTGTCTCTCGACGATGATACTCGATCCGATGAAGTCCTCGACAGCTGTCAATTCGATATGATACTCTTTGCCGGCTACCGTCAACCGATAATGTACTTCAGATCCGTTCTCGTCGTGATGATGACTCACGTTATGCGAGACTAACTCGCCTTTATGGCTAACCTTACGGGGTATCACGATCTCGTGATCATAAAGATGATTTTCTAGCGTGTACAATCCTGAAAATAGAAACATTCCAAAAGATATCTGTTAGAAAAAAAGAAATAACTATAATAAGAATATTGGTCATAAATATAAATAAAGTCAGTCGAATAGACTTTTATCGTACTTGTATCATATCGTATCAAAGTGTTATTCCCCGTCTTGGGAATCCAAGATTTCTTGCTTGATACGTTGGTGTGCGTTTGTCCAGTGGCACGTAAGAACGTGGGTAGTAAAACGGTCTGATTATAACATTATTTTGAAGCAAGTGGACTCGTAAACGCCATGGTGAAGCGTGTAAATAGGAGAAAGAGGAAATGTTCAGAGAACTAGGAAATAAGGGAATATAACTTGGTCCTGTCTCCATTCAATACTACAAGCAATTTCTTCATTTATTTATGTATTCGATAAAATAGTCAGTATTGCTGCGATAATAGTGCAATAACTTACAAACGAAAGATTTTTAAGTTTATAAAAGACGTAAATGACACATAGCTTGAATAATTGTTCCAAATAAATGGCCTATTGGGCAAAACAATAACTTAATCAATCAATCAAAATAAAAAGCGATGAAGTTGACCATGCTGTAGTATAAGACTTCTCAGAAATGAGAGAGAGTTAGGTTAGTTGGTCGTAACAAAATAGATTAGAAGGGTTGGAATAGCTTTAGGTTCAATTAATGGGAGGCGTTCTGTGCTCCGTTCTGTGCTCTTCGACTTCACGAGCAAGATTTTCTCGTGATATATATATATATATATATATATATATATATATACGAGTACGTAGAGAGTGCGAATATACGAATGTAAGTATAGTATTTACTGACGTTACATACACGCGTATGTTCCCCCCGCGTGATGGATGAAACGGTAAGGATTTATGTGGATGTTTTCCGACGCCCGTCCGCGTGTATGTCCGCGTGTATGTCCGCGTGTATGCTTGTCGGACGAGAATTCTAAACTCATTTGTCAATGGTCGCACATGCTGTGGACAACCAAGAGACATGTTCCGCACAAATATTTATTTTTATTTTCTACATTTGTCTACATAAGTATGAATGTTCGAATCGAAAAGTTAAAGATCCTCAGCATCGAATAGGCGTGTGTACACGCAATAGCAAAGATAGGTACTTGACATTTTTGTAAAAGTTTTGTTTGATCGATCTTTCCTCCATCGACTATTGTCGACGGTGATCTAACACTTAAATGGATAATTGCGTTTAAGTATCCATTTGCAAAGTAGACAAGAAAAGACAAAGAGGAAGAGAAATACGAAGAGAAATACGAAGAGAAATAGGAAGAGAAATAGGAGAATGCGTTCGCAGTTCAGCTGGCGCAATATGTCTTCATGTAAGAATCGTCTGACAGTCGACGTCCTTGCGGATTCATCTGCATGACCGCCGCATATCGCACTTCAGTGACCGAGCCAATGATTTTATCTACGTCAACACGTCTACGGTTGTCTCGATTATTATTACGTCATATGAGACCACTCTGATTTCTATACGCTCAAAAAGTTTCAATATAGAGAAATAGAGAAGCATTGCTTTGAAGAAGAGTTTACATGATGTTTTTCTGAAAGTCGGAAACCGAGGAGATCAGGATCAATCTTCGTGCTTTTTACGCATAGTAAAATGCGTCTCAAAAATCGTGTGTTAACTTTATATAAATAAAAGTTATTTTATACATTTGAAAATTGCTTAAATATAAATGAGAGTAAACGAGTCGTAAGTTACATGCAATTATCTTGTTGTATTTGATTTAAAAAGTAACAATTTTCTACACTTATGCATAAATATACGGAGTAAAAATGTCAGTAGATTTATAACTGTTACATCAGAACCAATGGAAAATGTTAACAGTTTCCTTCAAGCCCTGGAAAAAGCAAGATGGGGAGAGATAGAGATAGAGAGAGAGAGAGAGAGGAATAAGTTTTTGTAGTACAAACCAAGTATGCGCATGGTACGAGACTAACATAAGAGTAAAAGGAAAGAATAACCTACACGTATATTGTATATATATATATAGGTACATGTTCATAGCTCGCTCGGTGAACGGCGTAATCATCATTATACCATTATCATTAAAGACGGAAAAATGGCGGTACGACCAATCAGCGCAACTCTCTTAGAGTGGATAGGGTTAAACGCAGGTGGGGACTAGGATAGAAACGTGGACCTCCCATTAGATACGTTGATGTATTATGCAGTATCCACATTATAGTACTATACGCAGTATGTTTTGAATCGTTGTGTTATCTTGCACGAAAACTAAATTATCTTTACCATTGGATTTTGTCCATTTTCAAAAGAAGATTACATTTGAAAATATCGATATAAATCCTCTGATTAATTATTATTTTTACGTAATAATATAATACAATTTTTAACATTTTTTTCTAGTCGAATCTAAATTTATGGAAAGTTGAAATGTGCATTTAATCGTGTTTAACATTTTCTTATTTTTCATCTTTCTTAATCCCTTTAGTATAATCCATTTGATGTGTCGTTCGATTAATCGAGCAAATAATTAATAATACGCCGTAGCGTATCTCGATCCGATTATGCACGACTCATAAGCGTTAAGAGTTATTAATTCATTAAAATGTCGTTTCTCAAATGAAACTTGTGTTCTCAAATATATTCACACAAGCACGATGGTATTTTATTGAAGAATTTGTAAGAAACTTTTCAACGATATATATTTTCTGCAAATAGAACTTATGTTAGACGGAAAGAAAAAGATTACGATGTTTTTTTTTTTCGAAGACACTAAGTAGTTGAACATTAAGTTCTTCTCACCTATGTTATAAGTATTCCAATATTATCGATATAAATTGATCAGAAAAGCTCGAGGTCTCGAAAGGAAACGACAAACGCAGCGCCGATAAGCGAAATTTCATCTTATATATTTTACATTATAGATATTTAATGGAAAAGAAAAAAATAAGGAAGAGCAAACTCGTTTGCGATTTCCCATCTGGATTCCAGTCTCCGAGACAAAACCGGAGTTAATCTCAAGGAGACGCGCCAAAGTCGTCGACAACATTCCAAATTATTAGGCATCGAGAGTGATTCTTTATCTTTGATAGCTGATGTGTTACGGTAGAAACAAGTTTTCCTTTACGATGATTCACTTGAGCTTATCTTTCGCTAAAGATTATCGACTGATCCAGAAGAAGCGCGTAATATTAGCATATTTCTTGGTTTATCATATTCATTAAATCAACTGCACCGATAGTCGTGGAAATGAATATACGTGTGCTGTTTCCAATTATTATCCTTTATTTAAGGATCAATGATTTTATGCGATAGTTTTACATTTTTTCAGTACTAGGGATGTTATATTGGTCAATAAGTCGTAATAACCGGCACATAATAAAATGATGAACAATGAATAATCTAAAATATTAGAATATTAAGTATAAGTAGTTTGCAATATCCGTCAAAATATATCGGCTTTCGACTTTTGACTTTTGAAAGAAAACGAGAGTAGGCGATTCGACACAATCCCGGCACTATATTAACAAAATGGAGCTCTCGTTTCTTCTTCGTTAATACGAAGACACGAGACAGATGGTCTTTAATGAAATAAACCGACCGGCAAGCTTTTCAAACGCGACTGTGTTTAATGCGATGCTTCTCACGTTTTCTACCGACAGATTCTCTTCAATAAGCTACGAAATAATTATCCAAACTTAGGGGTTAGCATGGGAAGAAAGAGATGGAATTCATCGGATCCAATCGGATCGATTTGATTGGAGAGGGCAGACGACAGGATGAAGAAGGCTTGCGTGGGTTAAATCGCAGGTAATCGGAGCCCACGCTAGGATCCACACGAGAGTGATCCTTTTCGAAAGATATCGTGCAAAATCCTTCCAGCAAGTTAAACACATTTCTATTTCTGTCCAACGATCAGAGAGGGAGAGAGAGAGAGAGAGAAAGATCTCTTCATATTTATCCAATTATATTACTTTCTCCCTAGTTTTTGTTCTAATAAATGTTCGATATCTTAAGTAATAGAAATAGATGGAACATCTATTCTTCAATAGAAGTGGTAGTTGTCTTTGTGAATAAAGAGACATCGTAACTCGTTGACTCGAGGGAAATCGTGAAATCCTTTATTACGCTGTCGAGGGGAACACGTTGTGGCAGGTAGTTTTACAGTTCGATAAGTGACGGCTGGAATCGCGTCGGCAAAGAAAGAAAAGAGAGAGAGAGGGAGAGAGAGAGAGAGAAGGACAAAGAAAGAAGCGAACTAGGAAATATCCCACGTGCCGATACTCTTCGTTCCTACCTCTTTTCCCGTAGGGAACTTACATTAGAGACTTTAGGATTTACAACTTCCTTTAGAGAACTCGTGTAAACGCATTACTTTGACTTGGAAAAGAGAGAATAAGAGAGAGAAAGAGAGAGTCAAGTAAACCAACCATTTTTCTACACTTTCAAAATCAATACTAAAGTAAATACTACAATCGACGATTATAAATTGTAAATGCAAATTTATGTATTATTCCTATATTTCCATATGTACCATTTGGATATCCATCCGTTAGAGATTTGTTAAAACTGGAATAATATTTTACATTTTGTATTAGCTACTCAATTACTTGGAATATTTGGAGTAACGGGATTGTTGAATATAATTTGATTAATATCTTATGACTTAAAATAAAATCAGATACTCGAGTAATCCGCGTTACCAAGTAATTGGCCTACTTTACCTATCAAATCCATTAGAAAGATTTTGAAGGATCTTAACTATATCTAACATTAAAAGTTCTTCTTCTTCTTCTTCTTCTTCTTCTTCTTCTTCTTCTTCTTCTTCTTCTTCTTCTTCTTCTTCTTCTTCCCATAACCGAGAGAACTATCTCAAAGTTATCTTAACACATGAAACGTTACGAAGATAAAAGCTCATGTAACACGATGGATTACGTCCAGTATGTTTTCTACGCTTTCAACCTGATACCTCTTACTCGTTTATATTACTCGTGATTTATGAGCAGGTGAAAAGATAAATGCTTACTTCGATACATGCGACGAGATGCGACAATTAGGAGGCCACTTTTTCATCAAATAATCAATACAGTTAATCCTCCTCTCTCAGATAAGTTTATCTATTATTTATTTATTAATTTGAAATGAGATTAAACGTTGACAGATCGTTGAGCGATAATGAAAAATACCTACTGCGTCCAATGAATATTTTTCTTTCTATAAGACAAGTCTAATTGTACATATAATTGAGGACAAACCAAATATTATTTGCATTGGAAAAAATAATCGTTAATAAGTAATCGTTAATAAGTATATGGAGTGGCAAGATTCAGTCGCGTAGGATTCATTGATAGCGTTTGCCCACGCGGTTTAAGTCGCACACAAGTCGGTAGTACAAGTCGCACTTACGTTTACGCCTTTTTTTTCATTTTTTATTCTTTTTCTTTTACTTGTTGTATTTCGAATGAACACGAAGCACCTACGCCAAACGATGCGTGCACTAGCAGTGCCGAGGCTGGATTCTGCTACAAAACATTGCTACGCTGCTGTATTTCTTTGGCGCCACGTCACATTTTCATTTCTAATGAAATATACAAGTATAAAAGAACATTCAAATCTCAATTGAAATATATATTATAATAAAACCAAAAACAAAAAAAAGAAAGAAGACAAAAAATCGACCTAGCGTCGTACCTAGCGTCGTACCTAGCGTCGTACTTGCTTCGCTTTGCGAATCGTTATCATTTTGTACGATCAAAATAATAATAGTAATTGAATTTATTTTCCAATTCATTTGATTCGTTTGTCGTCATCGAAAGTACTTTGAATGTACTTTCAATCGAAATGACATATTAACATCGAGATAACGCATGTGTACTTCTGTAGGTATCGATTCTGCCTTTGAAATTTGCGCTATCGGCAATTTCTTGGCGGCACGAATGGCCGCGTAAAAGATGAGAGAGAAAGAGAGACTCGAAAGTTATGCCGATTTGCTGCTGCCGGCGAGAAAACGTCCATGGTGGTCCAGACCATATCTGAATCTCGATATATTGCGATAAGATCAGCAAAATCTCGTGGAGGTATCAAACGATTCGTAAATTCTCTGCCGCTACCGCTGCTACAGGCTATTCCTTCTCTCGATCACGATATTGTCTTTTTTTTCCTAACATTTCGACTCAACTTTTGTTCTATTCGATTATATAACTAAAAGAGTATATAATAATTGTGTTTGGCTTACCTCTTACGTTCAAATGTTCTCGTCGCAAACTTTCCGAAGTTGTACGAGCGATCAAGATGAACATTTGCAATATGAAAAGACGTCTCATTGTTAACGATCTTTTCAAAGATTTTTCGCTTCGCATTTTTTCTATTTTCTCACGATTCCGAATGTGCATTCTGAAAATCATGGAAAAATTGTGCATTAGTACAACGAAATCAGAAAAATGATTGTGAAACAATTGTCAAATAGTTTTGTAAATATAATACAATCGTAATTAGAATTATACATAATAGAAAAGAAAAATGTAAAGGCAAAAGAGAGAGAGACAATGCGAATTACATATACATAAGATAAAATCAATATAGCAGGTATTGAACCTAGGTGAAATGACAAAAAAAGATTGCCTATTAACCAGGCGACTGAGAAGAGAGATCGAATTTTAATAAGACACGCTATTATGACACGCCTTTGAGAAAACGCAAGGTTCCCGAGCACGTATGGAAAAACGCTTTCCCCTATTGGTCCGCGCGCATAATAACACGTGTTCCTCGTACACGGGCCATTAAACATGGGGAACACGTTGCATCTATTGGTCCATTGTGTCATTTCAGACTGCCTCCTTGCTCTCCTTGCCACCACTTTTTCCTTTCACGATCTTCTAATAAGATTGGAATAGTACTATACGTTCTACTCGTGCATTATGCGTATTAGAAAATTAAGGAATAAAAGAAAGAAGGAAAGTGTTTACGTAACTAAGAAAATAGAAGGAAAATAAAAGAAAATGAAAATAATTCAATTGTATTGAAGTAACAACAAAGAAATAAGAATGTGAGTTTAGGAATCATAGGAGTTTCGGTTGCGTTAAGCTAAAAAAAAAAATGGTTAGAAAAATCGATCCGCATTAAAAAATCATTGTAATTGCACTGGTAGTTAAAAAAATGTACAAAAATTGAACAGGGTCTTTAGAACGTATTCACATACCTTTCTCTTCCTTTCGCTCTCGCTCTTTGAAAGTATCGAACTGTAGGATCGAACTGTAGGATCGAACTGTAAGATCGAACTGTAGGATCGAACTGTAGGATCGAACTGTAGGATCGCAAACGATCGATTCTCCAATCCTTGACGCAATTAATTTAACAGTGAGAGGGGCAGGAAACACGCTTTGATGAACGCCGTAACGCGTAGGCATACCTGTGCACGAGGATAAATGAAATACTTTGAGGAAATAGTTGGAGTAAGCGAGAGAGGGAAAGAGAGAGAAAGCGGATGTTGTAGGTACCCATTCCGAATTTGGTCGAACGAGATTTACTCCTACGAGATCCCCCGATGTTTCTTTTTTTTCTTTTTTTTTTCTTTTTTTTTTTCTTAGAGTTTAGGTAGAAGCTATTAATATGACGCATTACTGCTTCGATTCTCATTCGATAAGACTACGTAGGTGGGCGGCCTTCCTTTGATCTTTCTTCATTTGGACACTCTTGACCCTCGACTTTCGTAAAACCAATGTGCTACTTCATCGATCATTTCTTCTCGACTAACGTAATCACTTCGAGAGCTAATTATAATCATTTTCATTTCAGGTTTATATAGGTAGTAATAACAATGTATGAAATGAATACTTAAAACCAAATATCTTATAATTATTTTTAAAGAATTTTGTAGGATCCTATCTCAACTAAGACTAGAAACAAAAAATGTGATTTTAATTGTAATTATTAGATTAATTATCTGGAACATAGTAAGATAATTATTTGAATAATACCTACGAGCAATCATTTCCTTATAATAATTAGCCAATTATTTTCTTATTTATTATTAAGTATAATAAGATCACATGTCGGTGTTTGCTTTTTAAAAATAAAACCATGATTATAGATTGAACGATGGTCGATAAAAAAAAAAAGATACTAAAAGAAGAACAAGAATTGGACTACTCACGTCGCTCTTGGCAATGTAAATGAAATCATCCAGATTCTCGTTCGTAGAGTAAGGGGTGTTATTATATTTGTGCGAGTATGCGCCTGCGAATCGCGGATGACTTGCAAGATACGCGTGTATGACATCAGGAACATCCGTGTATTCATTCAAATCGATTCAATAGAGACTTCTTTCTTATTTAAACATACGAGCACACAACATTTGGAAAATACGTAATATGATTACGTACTATGATCAAAAAGTATTTAATAGTCAAGTTTATTATTTTGTCTTATTGAAAATAATCTCAGCAATAATAATTACAAAGATACGGATCCCCTTGTGAAATCAATTTTTCATTATTACGATTATTCAAATGATAGTTGAATAATCGTAATAAAATTGCTAAAAAAGGTTTCCCTGTATATAAGAATTTAGAAGCTTTGCATTGAAAGTAATTTATAGCGGGAGCAGGGGTCCAATCGAAAAATTTCCTTACTATATTCTAACTTTCTATATTGTGTGTGCGTGTGTGTGTGTGTGTGCAATATTTATTCATACTGAAAGTAAATTCAGCGAGTCACCGTATATCAAAGTATTTTTATTTTCGTGAGAAAGTCTGGTTGTATCTTGAAAAAGGATAAAGGTAGTCGGATCGAGGCAAGTTCGTAAAGGACATCGTCGTCGTCTACAAAGAGCCGAGAATATCCGGCACGATATTCGCTTTGAGAAGGAAAACTGGCGCAATAAAGTGTCGATCGTGGACACCACGCGAGTATCGAAGGGAACCTTTGAGTTGTTCTTGTTGTCGAGTAAATATTTATGCATGATTTATGCTACCATTGCAGCTGAGATTGCGTACTTACTATACACGAATATACTCTTTATCAACTATCAGGTTGACAAGGTACCCTATACTCACTTCATTGTTTCTTTCTTTCTCTTTATCTTTTTATTTCTTTATTTCTATTTGTTATTCTCTATCTCTTCGTTAGGCCACTCTCTCTCTCTCTCTCTCTCTCTCTCTCTCTCCTTCTTTTTTATCCTTGACTGAAAATGATGGATCGAAATGGAACGAAGGGTCATTTACATTTTCGAATTAATCATGATCAGCCATTCGCATCATTCGATCTCGAAATGTCGCGATATTAGTTGACGGAGGAGGGGTTTTATTATTTCATTGCTTTAATAAAGGTATGTGTTAGAAGGAGTTTAAGTAAAGAAATGGTTTGGTCTAAAGAAAAATTACAAATTAGTAATAAATTGTATTGAAATGCTGCTTGCTCGTGTATTGTGCTCGTGTATTGTGCTCGTGTATTGTGCTCGTGTAATGTCATTAAGTTAACGATAATTTAAGCGTGGCGAATGTTCGAACGTTTTACGACAATCCTTCGTTCCCCTAACGATATAATAATCACGCGTTTTCATCCCCTTCGCAAGTCGACGTTTCATTTAATCCGATCGGCCGTATTTAGGTTGCACCATTTTTCAAAATCTATCTGTCTATCGATTAATCCTTCCAGTTATCAATTTCTCGTTAAGATCCTACTCGGATTTGTAATTATACGATTCTTCGTTTCATCCTGCCATACAACTTTTTATTCCATCTCAATTTCATTGAATTTTAGAAAAATCTTATGGGAATAAAAAAATAGTTGTGAATGTAATCGCGGAAGGATTAAGCTACATCGCCGAAATAGCTCAGTTGGGAGAGCGTTAGACTGAAGATCTAAATGTCCCCGGTTCAATCCCGGGTTTCGGCAGCAATTATTTTTTTTTCCTACTATTTTATCTAATTGTTTATTTATATGGACATATAATAATAATAATAATAATAATAATAAAAAACAATGATATAAATAAAATAAATAAAAAAAAAATATAAAATAAATAATATTATTTTTGCTTATGATGTTTGAAAGTTAGTCCGATCCCATCGCCGAAATAGCTCAGTTGGGAGAGCGTTAGACTGAAGATCTAAATGTCCCCGGTTCAATCCCGGGTTTCGGCAGGAATTTACTTTTTTTTTTTTCACTAGTTTCTCCACAAGACCTACAGCAATCAATGACTACGATAGAAAGTTTTAAAAAGCTATGGATAATAAATGGAAGAGTATTGAAATTTCACGATTCAATTTTGACAAATCCAATAATTAATTCTTGATGGAGATATTTTTGATTAATTATCTATTCAACCCAAATGTATTTGTGCTATGCTAACGTTACAATTGGAGTTGTTATTGCCCGTCCCGTCGGATACTCTTGGATACTTGATAAAAGATATCCTAATAAATCAAAAATATCAGGATATATTTTATTCAAGTACTCTACTTTAAAAATCAAAAACGTAAATTGAACGCTATAATTGATGATAATAAATGCAATATAAGTATGCTTGTAAATCTATCAGATTTGCATTTTTGTGTTTGTTCGTCCAGGTATCTTTCCGAGTATCTGAGTACCCTGCAGGTCAGGTAGGACTCGTGTAATATTTAATATTTCGAGATAGAACCGGATACTTGGGCGTTATACACGCCCTTTTCGTACGCCTTAAGTATGGTACACCTGACATGTAATGTTGCATTATTTTAAATAAAGACAATGACTATAACGATGAAAGTGCATCAATATGTGCGTGCATTCGAAATCGAAACGTTTTTCATATTTTCCTAACTGTTTGGAAAAGCACACAAACCTGTTATCGGAACTTTTTTCAAACTCAATTTACAGGTGTATATACTTTTACTTCTCAAATATTATTCATAAAGAAAAATCGCGTTTGAAAGATATTAAAGATACAATTGGAAGAATCCAATCCATGTTCGTTGGGATTCAAACTAACAGGGTAAACGAAAATATCGATCGGCGGTGGTCGATTACACGTAGGCGATTAAAAGGTCCAACGTTTTAATCGAAACGAAGTAGCGCGGAATAATAACGGGTTTTAAACTGGGCTCACCTTGTACCTGTGAGTCGGCACTACGTTTGATTTACGACCGACGAAAGTGTCAACCGTGTCTGCGTGTCGTTTGTTCGATTTCGACGACGACGACGACGACGACGACGACGCGACGACAATTTAGAAAAAAGAAAAATGGAGAGAATATAATATAGTTAGCGTGTGTGGATATATATATCATTCCAATGAGTAATAATGAGCTATAATAGGAAATATACAAACTATCATATTATTGGAAATTCTACTCACCCTGAGATCGTAAAGGTATGAGATCGGTGAGGACAGCTGATCCAATGTTAACCACGTGGTATGGGATTTGAGAGTTTGTGCGAGCGCAAAACAAGGGGGTTCGAAAAATACTGCAGCACAACTCTAAACACGAATATACTATGCCCCCTGTTCTTGTCTTATAAATTATATTTTCAAGTATTATTTGTTGTTCCTTTCTTCTTCTTCTTCTTCTTCCTCGGAATCAGTCCTTTCGAATCCTCCTCCTCCTCGAGCCCTGGAAGTTCGACAAAGAAAGAGGTTAAGGGCTCGTCGTGGATTGTCGCTTTTCGGCGACATCGAGAGTCCAAAGAAAATATCTCCGAGGACAACCGCGGACGTGTTGGTTACGTGCTGGTTACTCGCCGGTTACTCGCCGGTTACTCGCCGGTTACTCGCCGGTTACTCGCCGGTTACTCGCCGGTTACTCGCCGGTTACACGCCGGGTTAGTCGTCGCTGGTTACTCGCCGCCACGGTCGCCGTCACAACACTAGTGGCCTGCTACACTCTTCCCTTGGTACACACATCCACTTTTCTCTCTTTCACCTCCCTCCCTCACTCTTTTGGCCTTCTCCTCCTTCATCGATACTACTATACCAGCCGCAAAAGCGCACACGAATGCAACAGAGCGATCTACTACTAGGTAAGACTAGTTCCTCCACCCAGTTCTGGACCCGTTTTCTCTTACCTCTCTCTTTCTTAGATGTTCACATACACACACACACACGCACACTCTCTCTCTGTATCCGTTCGAATCGGTCTTGTTCTTTTTCTTGGGCTCTGTCTTTTTTTTTTTTTATATTTTTTTGTTGTCTTTCGTTTGTGTGTATCTATCTCTCATATACTATGTCGCGTAGTGTTTTACATTAAACGCTCGTGTTAAAATATCGTGCTAAATGACTCTTCGTTTTTATTCGCCTTATTGTTTTATCATTCTTCGATATTGCATTTATCTAAGTATCTGTATTTAATTTTTGATGACATTATTTAAAAGGTAATAGTTGGGAAAATGGAGATCACAAGTCGGATTAGCGGTTGTGTAGTTATCCCTTATATTACTGCAAGTTTTGTCTCTCTTTCTCTCGCTCGCGGTTGTCGTCGACGGGCAGTTTAACATTGCTAATAGGCGCGTCCACGCTTGTAAAAGCGGATAATTGGTCGTTAGTTATAAGCAAGCCACCGTCCTTAGTCGATTCTTTGCTAGCCTTCTCATCGGCAGGTTTCATCTTGGATTCACTGGCAAAGGGCTCCTAGCCTCTTAACGCAATACTTCCAGGGGAAGAGAATTTAATAATTATTTTCCAAGCAACGACCGGTTGTCCTCGTCTAGGAACACGGACAACTGAATGTTGCTCCTGAAAAGACCACCCAGAGTGGCCGCCTCATATTTCCCTCGATCCTTTCCTCCACGATAAAGTTGTTTTGGTTAGTTAATATTAAAATAACTTGATTACTTATATACTGCTATATTATATTAGAAAATAAATTTAGTCCATTTGTTGTTTTAAACACTACCCATAAAAAGAAGATTTCTTTTTCTCTTTCTCCGTATCTCAAGAAGAAGTTTGATATTAACGGACAAGGCAAACGATTGTTCGTGCTCTTTGAACGCGTCAAAAACGCCAACTACGATTGACTTATCAGGCCCGATTCAGTTGGGCTGATTGCAACCATATTTGGATCGATTTCGCTGCTATAGCTTCGGTCGAAGTACCGCGCGGGCCCTCTATCGGGTGAATCCTTTTCAAAGTAACATCCATTCGTTTATCTTTTATCTTGCAATTTCATTGAAATATATATCGTCTCTTTAATCGAATTATTCTAGACATCTTGTAATTAGTTTGATTCCATTAGATATTTCAATAAATATTTCTTAAATTTGGTGCATTTCAAATAGAATTTCTTTTCATTTTATTGTCACACTCGGTATATTCGTTAAGAACACATCACGTAACTTGCGACCAAACTTTGAAACAGGACGAAAAAGCGAAAATGACCGTTTCCATTTTGAGTTCTTATAGCTCATTGGTCGACTGGTCGACTGGTACCTTAAACAGAATTAAACTTTATGGGTTCATTCTTTTTTCTTTCGTCTCGCTTATACGAGCATATGTTTGCAATGCTCGTGCAACATTACCAAATTTTAAAAGTATAATATCAGAAAGTCTATACAAAGTTACTTTTGCAAACATTTTACAGTCCATGGCGTGATTTTAGTTAGCGCGAGATTTGCAATTTATTTGAATGTATTTTACGTTACCTCCGGGAAATTTGAAAAATCATTCTCTCCTAGTATCAGCGGTGTTGGATACGTGACATATTTAAATTTTCGGGTGCTTGTTCCTGCCGTGAGCGATAAAACGTTTGTGTTTTATGGACGGACGGACGGACGTACGTGGACTGTAACCAATAACGGAAGTTTGCACGTCGGTCAAGTGAAAAATTGAATCGTCGTTAAATCGATGATATGATGATAGGGAGGGAGTATCCTTTGCTTATTGACACGTACTATCAAAAACAAATCAAAAAATAATACACCGTAATATAATAAATTATTATTATTATTATTTGCTCATTTTTCTACTTAACTACTTAATTGTTTACGGTGTATCGTTATTCTGTTGCAAGGAATTGCGTATTATGCGTATCTCGAGTATCACATAATTCCGTTTAAAGGACCAATTACAGGAGCAAATTTATTCCTTACTAAATGGCCACTTTGCTGGCCAGTTAATAAGATGAATACGTGACGATGATTACCCCCGTGTGGTTAGTAAACTTCAAGAAACATTTTTCAAATTAGAAAGTACAAGTGTTTTTATTTGAAAAATTGTCTTTACAAAAGTACTGTATGTAAAAAACAATATACATAAGTACTGTGTCTACTACGTATAGGTGTTGATAGAATTTAAAGAGGATTCAACTCATATATTAAGTATTTCGATCATTTTGTTTCATTGCACGGATAATATTAATCGAAAGTTCAAAACAAAGGAAACTCGATTCGATTATCTCGTTCGTTAAAATCCACAAACTTTAGACGTTTGTCAAAGTTTGTCAAGACATCATGAAGTGCATTTTGACATTGGCTACGATTTTGCTAGCGACAGAACTCGTTTTTTTAGAGGATCCTACACAGAAATCAGAAAACGTGTATCATGGTAGGTAAGTGCGTCCATTTACCAATTATTTCATTGTTCTTCTGTGAATGTTCGATCAGAGGATTTTGTATTACCATTAACGTGATTCTGTCCTATATTTTTTATATTTAAATTGCAACGCGGATTAGGTATACAAGGAACGTACACGAAGCACAAATTTTAATACCACGTCGAGTCTTCGAGGATGGTAGTTTCAATACTTACAATCTTCCAAATTTCTACGATCGTCGAGAAATCAATGAACGAACCAAAAGATCCGTGGATCCTTATCTTTTACATTTAGTGTTGCCCTTTAACGGGATCGATCATCATGTCGAGTTGAGCCCGTACCATGAATTTATTTCACCACAAATGGTCATTGAAACACGATCCTCTGGTATTGGAATTGCCAGTAATCTCAACGAGGCCTTGAGATTTAAAAGAACTTCAGATCAACAGTGTCACTATAGGGGTATTGTCAGAGGCCATGACAATTCCAGAGCAGCTTTGTCCCTTTGCGATGGTGTGGTTCGTATTCATGCAATTTACTTTAATATTAGTTAAAAACACCCTCATGTCATATACATGATTGTTTTTGTTTTCTTTTGAAAGAAAGAAAGATTAGAAAAAACGTAAAGTATGAAGTAAATGAGTTATTCGAAATGGCGGCGGTCAGCCGCGAGTACGCATATGCTAGTACGCATATGCTAGTACGCATATGCAAGTAGAATTAACAAGGTTAAGCTCGGCGCGTAGGAGTACCGACGACGCGCGTTAATCCGAAATTTACGATCGGCAGACACATCGGAATCGACTTGACATTGTGCCGCAACATCGTCGATCTATATGCAAATGAGTAATATTCATTTGCATGCATTTAAGTGTATAATAAGAGGCTTGATTAGCGTTCCAGCAGTAGTACCTACTGCTTTGGAAATGGTCGCTAGTGTTACTACTAAGAGTCGTCGTCTTAGTCGTCGTCTTAGTCGTCGTCTTAGTCGTTTGCAATCAACCGCCATTACTGCAATTGCAAACTCGTCGACACATGCCACTCTAAACATACTTAATACTGACGAGCCTTGTACGTTCATTGTGCCACGAGATTGATATTGCATTCAGATTGTGCGTCGATTGCTTGCGTTGTAACGATGAATGTACTAACGTACGAGATAACGAGGGAGGGAGAGGGAGAGAGAGAGAGAGAGAGAGAGAGAAGGGGAGGAAATGCAACATGCAAAAGTCTATGCAAATGCGTTACGATAATTAACGTCCGTTCGTGGCTCGTAAGATATCTTGCTTGTGTCAGGACACGTGTGAGTAAGATTGCCGAGAGGTAAAACGTTACGACGACGATTGCATACCTTGAATATTAATTTGTACGATAAACTCTTAAACAAGCTTTTGATTCGTACAACTATTGACACCGATCAATCTTCTTTTATATTTATCCAAATTGACAAGAGCTATAGCCCTAATCAATAATTACATCTCCAAGCTATTATTTATCTGATATGAAAATTTAGCGAATTCAAGTTTGTTACATAGAGGAAGATTTGAATGATAATGATTAGCCTCTTAGAGACAAACGCTTATTTTGTTGGTGTTTATTGTAGACTACTACGAAAGTCAACGACTAACTTATTCGTGCTTCCTTATTTCTAATAACGGTTATTATATCGGGCAAGTCGGTAACATGACACGTTGATCGCGTGCAGGCTGGCTATGTGCAGACTAATCATGGACGATATTTCATCGAGCCGATGAACGAAGTCAAGCCTGAACTGGATGGTCAACATGTTCACATAGCTTATAAGAGAGATGCGCCTCATGAAAAACAAAACAACGAAAACAATTTGACAAAAGGACATTGTGGAACTAAAGGTTCGTCATTTTCATCTGGCCTTATTTTTAATTATAGCTAAATATTTGTATTCAATATAATTATATAATTATTCGCAGACGATTGGGAAAGTTCATGGGCAGAACAATTGACAAAATTACAACATCGAATAGAAGATGATAACAATAGTTTAGGATCAAAACGAGAAGTGGTACAATCTGGCACTCATAGCATTCATCGTTACATCGAAATTGGCTTAGTAGCTGACAGAAGATTTCTCGATTTTCATAATAATACCAACTACGAACAATACTTGTTGACGATCATGAATATGGTATCGGATTATTATCACGATAGTTCTAGCGGTAATCAGATTGATATCGTCGTAGTACGTATGATTTATTTGGAAAAAGAAAAAGAAGAGGTATCGTTGATTTGATCAACATTCGTGTTATACATGAACGTGTTTATTGTACAGTTTGCTGTATTTTCATGTTGATTCTATCATTTTTCTTGACAATAGATAGACTTGCTCATAAGTACAAATGCCGATAAAACACTCGACAGTTTTGCCAAATGGGCGGAAAAAATGAATCCGAAAGATCACAAACATCCTAATCACTTTGACGTTGGGGTACTCGTGACTCGGTAAATTTCTCATTTTCATATTTCTTTGTTCATCATTTTGTAATAAAGCATTTTCGAGTTTATGTGTACCTATATCAAATTGATTTCTTATTATTAATCATAAATTATATTGACACCACTTGGTGGGATAAAAATGAAACATCCTACCTACATATATCGTCCAATATTCATTACGTTCGCTGTCCCGGTGAGTCACATATAAATCAGAATATAAACCAGTTGCGAGTCGACATCATCATGGGAGACTGGTCGAGAAGATATCAAATGATAGGAAGTAACAAATAAATGTTAATTATAATCAATGATAAGTTGTTGATTTCTGACAAGTTGTATATGACTCACATCGTAAAGATAGCAAATGTACTAATGCAATCATTTCCTAATCAAATTTTACCTATGATTATTATTCTTATAATTAACTTTGAGGTATGACATTTGTTCGGCAACGAACAATTGCGATTTGATGGGTTTGGCTTTTGTTGCTGCTGCCTGCGATGCTTCCAAAGCTGCTTGCATCAACGAGGATAACGGATTATTGCTTGGAGTTGTGATTGCGCATGAAGTTGGTCATGTGTAAGTTTATTTTTCAACTTTTACCCATTAGCCATTTGATATTTGATATATTTTATTTATATATTGATTTAGATTTTTTTCTTTAGAATGGGTTGTTCTCACGATCAAGAGGATATAAGCGGCTGTTCGAAAACAGACAAAGACGGAAGTTTCTTCATCATGTCCCCTGTTGTCTTTATCTTTACGATTAGATGGTCGCCCTGCAGTAGAAGATTTATAACTTCATACTTGGAGTAAGCTCGCGTTGTTCTTTGTTGTAATGTTATTAATGAAGAAATGTAACTTTATGCGATATAAACTTCAATTATATTAGGAGTGGCCTTGGTGATTGTTTAAACGATGACCCAAAAAGTCCTGCTGCCAAGTATGCCTTTCCGAACATGTTACCCGGTGCTATGTACGGTACTGATTTCCAATGTCAGAACCAATTTCCTGGTTCAACGCCCTGTTCTAATAGAGGGGTAACACTTTTTCATTAATTATCTATACACAAAATGCAATTGTAACTTTGGAATATAATCTTGTCGTTAAACAAATTTCCAAATTGCAACTTGTGAAATAATGGGAAACTTGTGTTAGTCTTTCTTCTTTCACTTGAAATATCTTGTTACTTTTAAACTGATTCGATTATTCTCGGTTAGTGCATTTGCATGCCTAATTATATTCCAGTTCAGCGATTGTAAGGCTCTTTGGTGTTTGGCCAATTCAAGCTGCTATTCTATTGGGGTACCGAAAGCTGATGGAACAAAATGCGGCGAGAATAAGGTTCATTTGAATTTATTTATATTAAGTTGTCCAATAAGTGTCAACTTATTATTTAGATTGGAATCCTTATAAGCTAAAAGGAAATCTAAGTAAATAGAAAATTGGTTTAGTGGTGCATTCACAAGGAATGCGTGGACATGGGTTCCCGACCGAAGGCAGTGAACGGTGGATGGGGCGAATGGGGTCCCATGAGTTCTTGCACCAGAACTTGCGGCGGAGGTCTCAAATCTTCCGAGAGAGAATGCAACAAACCAGTCCCGGCAAATGGTGGTAGATATTGCGTTGGTGAGAGGAGAAGATTCAGCACTTGCAACACTACGGTAAAGACCGTATACAATTATAACTTTGTATGTTCGACACACCTTTTATTTGAAAGTACTAATTTCCCATTCCATTTGATTTTTGTGGATTTTCCAGCCTTGCGATCCAACAAAACCATCTTTTCGTGCACATCAATGTTCCATGTACAACGATAGGAAAGTTTCGTCTGATGGGCTACATCAATGGAAGCCATATTTTATGGAAACAATAAATAGTTGTGCATTGTACTGTATCAACGAAAAACGTATTTATTCCAAACTATCCCCTTCTGCAAACGATTCAACTCCTTGCAAACCCGGCACGAATAATATGTGCATTGCCGGCGTTTGTAGAGTAAGATTCTAGTTCTTCATTTCTAATTCTAATTCTAATTCTAATTCTAATTCTAATCTATTCATTAAAATTACTAATAAATTAGCTTTGCTTTACTTACACGTAATAAATGTCTTACAGAAAGTAGGCTGCAACTGGGTGGTTGATTCAGATGCAATTGATGATAGATGTGGCATTTGTAACGGTGACGGAACAAAATGCCAATTAATTGACGGTGATTATGACGTAGAGCATCCTAAGTCAGGTAAAGTCAGGATATTCGTTGAAAAATATAGTAGCATAGTAGAGTAGGTATATAATATTAATATAATATTATATATAAACAATTGTAAATAATTGTATAGCTTACGTGAAAATCGTAACAGTGCCAAGTGGTGCCCGAAGTATATTATTATTTGAAAAGAAAGCCGCTGACAATATATTCGCGGTGAAAACGACTAAAGACAAAAAGTATTGTTTGAATGGTGCCAAGTAAGTGACTATATTCTATTTGTTATCTTACATATGGGAATTAAATTTAATTACGGGACCATATATTACAAGTAGTATAAAGTAGTATAAATAAAAGAGAAACAATTCATTTGATTAGTCAAGAAGAAAGGAGTGGCGACTATGAATGTGCTGGCTCGATGCTTATTTACACACGTCCGGAACCTAATAAGGAAGAAATTGCTATAAAAGGTCCCATCACCGAAGATATCGATCTTGAGGTTCGACTTCAATTCAGTGAAAGAGACTACTCTCGAAAATATTTATTAATGTAAACAAGAAGAAATAATCAATCTTTTCTCGTGTATCGTTTCAGTATGTATTTTTTACTCCGAAATTGAATCCAGGAATTCACTATGGCTACTCGATTGGAACGGCGAACGTGTCTCACACACCGAAATATATGTGGGATTTTGTCGAGTGGTCGGAATGCAATGCCAGATGTGGTGGTGGTTCGATGGTAACGTAAATATGTATTTACTAGTGTAAACGTTCAAAGAACGATCGTATTTCGATATTACTGAGAGACTCGCGAGTCAACAAGTTTAACATTTCGTTTCTATCCTTTCTATGATAATAAAACTCGGATAAAATTCGGTTTGTTTTTTCGATTTGTTATTTTAAAATTGACAATTACAATTGTTTGATGATGATGATGATGATGAATGCAGGTGTCCGAAGCAACTTGCGTTGAAGAAGGCAGCGGAAAAGTTAGTCCATCGTTTTGCGATGGTATTCCCCAGCCAGAAGCAAAAAGCCAAGTTTGTAATCAGGAACCCTGTGTTGCTAAGTAATGGCCTTTACTTTATTGCTATTTGAAACATTGAGCTATTTGAAAGAATTAGATATTTATATTTGGAAAATATATTATATTTAGATGGAGAGTAAGTCAGTGGAGCAAGTGTAACGCATGCGATGGTAAAAAAGGTACGAGGCATCGTAAAATCCAATGTATGAGAATGAGCGGGCAACCCGATGAGGAAGCCATTCAAGCAAATTTCGATGCTTGTCAGGGTCGCGTGCCACGACAAACAGAAGAATGCATTGGTACGGACAATTGATTTCTTTTACTTGTAACTATCTCTTTATTTACTGACAAACTTGTACAAATGTTCAGGTGAGAGGCCCTGTAAAAAAATCTGCGATAAGAAAACTCGTGATTCTTCGAGAAAAGAATTGATCGAGGACAATGAGATTGATGAAAATTTATCGGAAGATGATCGTCGTAGAATGATCGATCGGTTTGTTGATTTAGGACTGGCACGTTATCTTGAAAATATTCGTTCTTCGACGAAAGTTACGGATAAGAGCGACGATAAAAATGAATCGAATGATTTCCGACGATTCATACGCGATTGGGTTATGAATTCAGAAGAGGAAGAGAAGGAGAGCGATAGAAAAAATACTTGCGAATTCAGTGAGAAAAATTTTACTACGCCAAAGCCTGGCTCGATAATCAAGGATTCGATTCCGGAAGAAAATGTTGTATTGCTTGAAGCACCTTACAACGAAGAAATGTTAATTTCTAATTTATCGGACAAAGCATTCAACGAAGCTGGTGATATTATAGGAACGAGTATCGATACTGAAAATCAAAAAATTTATAAAGGCTTGGACGCTGTTAAGATGATAGAACAACTTCAAAATCAAAAGAAACCAAAGAATAATAATAATCATTCGAACGAGCAAAACATTACTACTACGAAAATATAATATAGATATGTTCTTTTTTAATTTCAATTCATTTTAGAATCTCAACTAAAGGATAATTTACTGAAAAAATCACTGTCTTCTTCCACCGTTTTATTTAGTTTCTTTTCTCTCGATCATGTTGATACATCAACTACATCTTCTTGAATTCCAACGTTATCGAGAGGTACGCATTAATAACAGGATCTGAGGAGTGAGTTATTAAAGGATAGTTAATTAGTTGCCAATTAACGATCGTTCCTTCCTAGATGTTGCAGGATGCGCTGTCACTTCGACAAATCTCGCAAACATCTTCGACCTCGTTAAATTCCATATCGAGATCGCATGGTATCTCTTTGCAAACGCCAATAACGCGGATGTCCCGAATGCCTCTCTACCATGCCTCTCTACCATGCCTCTCTACGACCTTTGACATTAATAATTATCATTTGGTCCCACCCAGTAGTATAGCTTTCATGTTTAATTAGGAACTGCATCGACGAGATTTTAGCGGCTAGTGGCAAATAGTTACCTACCACTGAATTTTTTATGGAGCTAACATTTTATTCCCCAATTAAATGAGGACTCGAATAAAAGATATTTTCTGGTTAAATCGCCATCCATCAGTGTGCAATAACGAAGTATCGAAATCACGATGTTCGTCGTTTTATTTACCTTCAAATGAATTGCTTTCTATTCTCGTTCAGGTCGCAAATAAAAAGCGTAACAGCGCACAGTAAAACCACGTAAAATCATATTAACTGTTACAAATGTCGCTTTATATTATATGTACTACGATATCGTTTCATTTTACCACTGTGATAAGTTTACGAGAACCATTTTTCCAGAATACTCGTTAAGAGCGTGCGATACCGTGCAAGGAATAATAAAATTCTAATATACGGGTTATTCGTTCCTAATTTCGCAAAACATGAATCAAATTTTTCTATATGCCTTTCTAAACTACGTTCCAATGAAAAGAGAGAGAGAGGGAGAGAGGAAAAAACACTTTGTTAACTTGATTGGTTCTTCTTAACTTAAATCGTAAATCGACGATTATTAAAATGGACAAAAATGACAATTCAATTGGACGATCGGCTGAGCGAGCAGATTCAGTCAAGCAATTAAAAGTTGCCTATTAGGCAAATGACACAAGTAGGATTCCAAAGCAAAACGGGGAAAGGTAGAAAAGTAAATGTAATGATTATTATATAAATAAACATTTTTCTAAATGGATAAAGCAGAAATGCATGTCAGTCAAGAAGCAACTACAGCTTATTGATACTAACGACAGATGGCACCTTTTTACAGTTGGGATACAGAGTGTCGCACAAAACTTTGGACTCACCCTTTTTTTTTGTCATTTGTTTTCCCATAAATTGTCATTTCTATTATTCGAAAATACTTAAGACGTCCAACAGGTACTAGATATAATGTAAGATACCAAATTGAAGATGGTGGTGGGAACGCTAAAGTAGAATAGCCCGAAACTTTTGCACGCAACTCTATGCAAGATCTATTTTCTTCAAAGTTCAATTCTATATACTTTTTTTTTTTTGTGGAGATTTTCATTAGAAATGATAGAAAAAATAAAACATTACTAAGAACTATTCGCTGGAAAATATTTTCTTAAATAAAGGAACTACTCATTTCTTCGCAGAACCACCTTTTGAGAATCCTCTCGCACATTATCCTTTAAAGTTCCCTTGAGATTCTATAGAACGACAAGTAGTTTTGTTTTGCTACACGAGCACATACTCACGATATATGCACATTTATCGGGTGTTCAAAATAAAACAACAAATACTATAAATATTTGGTTAAATATCTTTGAAAATTGAACAATATAGAAAAATATATGAAATAAAAGTTATTTATTTATTAAAATGACCTTAAAATCTTTTTTTTTTAAAGATAGATGAAGAATTTGTTAAAGATAAAAATGTGCACGACGATTTATTTAGAACACTCAATATATAAGAATGTAAAAAATGTATTTCTAAATATTGTTCGATTTCAATCTATTAAGCAAGTATACGTTGAGGTATGTATAGAGACAAATCAACGAGTGATTCATACACGCGAGTGTACATAATCATAAACACACACATACACACAGGAAAAGAAACGTTATTTATCTCGTTGGAGATTGAAGAAGAAAAATGGAAAGCATAGGTTTCGTTTGTAAAGAAACTCGGTGAATTTTCAAATAGAATGAGGAAATTTTCTTCTCTAGTATTAGGTCCCGGTGGAACGACGAGAAAATTCCATAACAGAATCGATCGACATTGTCCCGAGCAACATCACGAAATTCAGAATGGATCTTCGAAAGGACCATCAACGTTTCGACATAAACGACAACACTTCCGTGTATAACACACACACACACACACACACAGAGTTCTTTAAGTGCTTAGCTACATGCACTAGAAAAGCATCGCGAATGAAATATTTTGTAGAAGGGATCTAATGTGTTCTCTGTATAATTTTCTATGCAGGGTGGTGGTTATTCAGTACATTACGCAGGATTCAATTTAATTTGATTAATCTTGAAATAGTACATTACAAAAAGGATCCTTTTGTTTTGTTGAATATTTTTCGCAATAAAATATAAGGATTAGCTCGATGGATGGTAGCAGTTTCGTTGCAGTGAAACAACTCGCGCACAGGTAAATAAATAAATAAGAATAAAAGCGTGAAAAAGCTTGACATTGTCTACCTCGCATGCGAGCTTAATGTTACGTTTTCGCTGTCACAACTACTATCTCTCTTTTCTTCTCTCTTTTCTTTCTCTAATTTCCTTCTTTTCCACTCTTTGTCTCGCTATGACGATCGAGAAATGTAAAGACTTTGCGAGTACTTAATCAAATAAAATAATAAAAAGCACGAGTGATCATCACATGAAAATATAAGTAATCGCATATGATCGATCAATTTATCAATGAAAAATAATAAATGACTGTTTAACGATTTTTTGTACAGATTTAAAATAAACCTTCGTGTACGAGTTTGAAAACCACTGAAGTATAGAAAGCAGCAAGTTCTTAGCCCTTTTCCCCTCTGAATCTGAGCATTTCTGTCGTCGTAGTTGTAGGTCGGTTGGTCGTAGGTCGGTCGGTTGGTCGTAGGTCGGTCGGTCGTAGGTCGGTCGTAGGTCGGTCGTCCGATGCAATCTCTTTATCGTAAAGTTCAGATTAAAGTAGCCAAGAAGTAGTGTATAGAACAGGGGCCCGTGGGCTACAACTTTAGCTTCCTTGTAATACCCGAGCGAACTTTTCTCGGGGCGGGAGAGGAGGGAGTGAGGGGGGGGGGTCTAAAGGGTGGCCCAGGCAAATCGTGTATATATTTCCGGCAATCTCTCGAAGATCTTTTAAGAAAGTACAATTACGCTAGAGACTGTATTGTTCCTTGTTAAAGTGAACTCGGCGACGTTAAGACGTTAACGGACGAAATGTTGTTTTGCGTTTGTTTCTTCCAAGATAGAGTTAGGTATGCAGTATTTTCCTACTTACCTACCTATCCACCTACCCACCTACCGAGGAACTTGCTAATTAAACTGCCATCTGGTCGAGTACTTCTTAATTCTATTATTACGATATGATTATAAAACGTTGCATCTTGAATAGACGAAGCGAGAAACACCATTTCTTTACGAGTATAACCAGCCCTGGGTTTTCTTTATTCTTCAACTAATATCGTTTTAGATAAGAAATATAGAAAAAGAGAGAAAAGGAAAAATAATAAAACGAAATGAAATAAAAAAGGTAGAGAAAGAAAGAGAAACACAGAGTCTCGTTGTATTTAACACACGTAGAGACTCTTCGTTTTTGAGAAGTCGAGTTGTTCGTTCGTTCGTTCGTTCGTTCGTTTGTTGGTAACGTGCCGTGTAGTACTCGACCAAGCTAGTACGCGATGTGCCAACGAAAGTAACGACGCAAGATACCATGAGACGAAACGACTTTTTAATACGGCACGTTTCTACAACACATACGCATTTTGAAGTATGTGTCAACCCTATTTTATCTCCCCGTTGTGTTTGATTCGTGTCAACAGCAAACGCATCTATTGTTTTTATTTCTACACCCTTCTCGAGTACCAACCAAATTTTCCAATATATTTTAATCAATATCAAAAAAAAAATTGTCTTTTGAACTAATCTTCAATCTTTTTTGAATAACTCTGTATATAGCTATACTTGGTTTAAACAATCTTAGCATTCTTTAACGAAATTCTCATTTAAATGGATACTATATCTTTGGAAAAATCGTTACTAAGGATAAGCTTCTTCGCAAGGAAGTCAGTTATGCTTTATTGAAACTCTTGAGCTTTCTATCGAGCAAGACTTTATAATTTTAGATATCTGTCTGTCCCTGTCATAGTATTAAGCTGTTGGATAGAAATAAAATGAGAAAATGAGGGGGGGGGGAGAGAGAAGGTAAAACCAGCAACCATTATCATAAACCGCAGACTCAGCATCGGAAGAGTTTACGAAGGTTGAATTAAATGGTAGCAACTTTGAAGAAGTAAGAGGAAGGGTGGAAGAATCGTTTTTATGAAAAGCTTCTTCAGCGAGCTTTGGAAGTCTAAGGAGAAAGCGAAAGGACCCTACCTTCGAAATTTCCAGCGCCGTAAATCTCCATTAGTTTCTATTACACATTATTCGACGCTAGTTCTCTTTCAACAATTATTTCGAATAAATGATAAGGAAAAGATTGAGATAAAGACAAATATATTTTTACAATGTTGACTTGTGTCGAAAGTTACAACACGCGAGGAGGCGATAGAGTACAGCTGCTAAATTTGATTGAAAACAGAAAGAAATGAAAGAAAGAGTGAGAGAAAAAATATTCGGTATGCACGACAAATGTAAATTTCACCGTCAGCTGGAGATACAATCTCTGGCTGGGATATACCGGTTAAACGAGAACAATCGTGTACGAGCACATTGGCAGCCATTGGAAATTTCAAATGCCCCTTCACTTTTTCCCTTTACTCACATTCAACAACAATTGTCGTTCTTTAATAATCCAACATCGAATATTGGCCAGATTTCAATTGGATTGTTCTCTTTTCAATATCTATACATTGAAAACTATTTTATTTACTAACAGACAGACAGACAGACAGATATATCGAATTAAAAGTGCAATTAATAATAGATAAATACATGTGTACAAGTGGTGAACAAAAGTAACTTTTCGAGTGCAAAGAGTTCAATTTCTTTTCGATGATTTCTATTTCTGAGTCTTTTGCACGAAACCCAGATACAATTTGAACTGTTACGTCAGATTATAGCACGCGATCTACATAGTGATATAACAGGTCTGAACTCAGGAAAATCAAATTAAAACTCGCGGATTCGTATTCGCTTTAACTGCGGGAACTTCAAATTCAAGCACGAGCTTTAATATAACACGTAGGTATTACGAGACACGTAGAAATGTGCATCTACATGTACTCAAACTAATACTTTGTTAAATGTATATATCTATTGCAATATACTATGAATATGTACTATATAGGCGTATATAGGCGTCTCTGTATATACAGGGTGTTCTCTTTAATTAGTGGAACAAGACAATTTTATCATATCAGGTTTAGAAGTAAATGAAGTTGGTATCATTTTAAAATTCTTTTTGTTCTTTTTTTTTGTTTGATAGGCTCTGCTAAGGAAAATCGTCTTCTTTTCGTTGATGTAAAAGTCCTATCTTCTGTCTTTTGAGCTCCGATTTATTTTAACGACCATGATTTGATCCTCTCCAACTATTATTTCCCTTCTTCGTTTCCATATTCGCATCGTTGGTTTTCATCTCGAATGTACGACTGTAATTTTCATTTCCACTTTTTCCCCCTAGTGATTTTCTGCCTTTTAAATGTAGATTTAAATAAAAAGAAGAAGTATTGCCTTTTAAATGAAATATTGAATGTTGATTTTGTCTCTTTCTCTGTTATAGTTTTTCTATTGAAAAAGTCATTTTATAATTGTTTTAATATTCGGAAAATTTGCTTTGGAACTTGTTATTTGAATTGACGCGTGTGTTATTCCATAAAATGAAATTCGTGTATCAATCTCGTTCGTTATATCATACAATATCAAGAAGGAACATCAAAGAATCACTTGGTTCAGTTTAGTTTAGTTCTTGAAGAATTTCCCGATACGATCGATTTCGTCAACTCGACCCGTTTCTTTTTTACCGGGTCTATCCAAGAAGAAGTTGCGGTTTAAGGCTCACTTTACGTTTTAATGGACGGTGCCATCCATTAGACAAACCGAACGTTGACTTAGGTTATTTCTCTTTTGTCGCTGCGTGAAAAGGACGGAACCGAATGTGGGTCGAGCAAACATTAGAGAGAGAGAGATAGGGGTTGAGTAAAGGGGAGGTAAAGGGGCGGTAAAGGATAGAAGTAACGTTTATACTATATTGGAGAATAAAAAAGAGAGAGAAAAAGAACGGCAAAAGACGAGTCGTAGGAAATGGCTCCATTTCATTGAGATTTGTACCACCATTAAAGTTTTGTCCGTCTTTATGCTCTAAGAAGTCAACACAGTAGTAATTCTTTCTTCCTATCTTCCAATCCGTTTTCTCTAAAGTAACACCGAGTAGGCATATTTCCAAAGTTTCTTTTCCTTCCTGCATATATTTCAATACTATACTATATACATACTAGAATGACATATAGAACGTGTATGAATTGATAGGTGATACTAAACGTCGAAGAATTTCATTTGTCATTTTATTTTGTCAGCGGGTCATTTATACGAATCACTTGACGGTAGACTAAACGATTTTCACTTCTATCTTTCCTTAAAGCGAATAAACTTGCTGGACCATCCGGTATGGTCGTAAATGTCTGTCAGACTTATCATTTTCACGACATTTTCGAGTAATTCTAAAGGAGTATTAAAAGTGAAGAAGAAAGGTAAAGCTGACACGAAGCCGGATATACTCTGACGTTTCCCGTAAGCTGTATAATATTCTATTATATGTATTTTCAAATATACAGGGTGTTCCGAGCTTTACTGTAACCTAAAATTGCACAACGATATTTGGCATAGTGGAAGTAAGACAAATATATACGTATTATTAAAAGATCGATTGAAATAGTTTAGATTTTGATTAATTTTGTAAGTAACTGTACGTAGCAGAGATAAGAGAATAAAATCTTACAAAGAATAAAGTGACATTAAAAAGTGAAGAGGTCAAACGTCGATAGTTCTAACTACGATATCGTTTCAATTTACCGATTCCCCCGAGGAACACCGTTAAGAGGCTCGTAAAAGTGCAGCAACGAGCGACGACTAAACTCATTAACGAGTCGAATACATTGCTATGTGTTATGAAAGTGGTCGTAATCAGAGAACGACCTCTTCTCGGTATCCTCGAATGTAAACACACACACATACTACACATACATACCTCGGTGCAAGAAACTTTATTGTTCAAAGTTACGGCACATCCAACGTCACACTCCTCTACCCATGTCATCGAATTATCGTTTCGACTTTTAACATTAACGTTCGTTATCTCGTACACCTTTAAAAGGAACAAATCACTGGGATTATTCACTCAATGTTTGGCATCTCTCTTCTTAATTGTCTTGCTTTCTAAGAAATTTCCTCCATTTCTATATGGGGTGTTTTAATAATTGAAATATTAGTATTTTTCTAATAGGAAGAAGAGAGTATTTAAGCTTTCCTTCCCATAGAAATAGATCAAGTTATATAATCTTGGATAGCAATGGTTGAGGGTTATCACAATGAGGATAAAGGTTGGCTGGATAGTTTTCTACTAACCATAAACTCGACTATACTGCTAATTATCTCTTAAGAACTTAAGAGTATGCACTTGAAACAATAGATATACATATACGTATATTTTGGCTGCTTTTAAAGGAATGAAGATTAAAGTACTTTTGAAAGATCGAATTAGTTTGGCCAGCCCGCATTTCCTAAATTTCCCAACGACACGTGTGTGTGTGTGTGTGTGTGTCGATTGACCATGAGAGAAGGAAGGAAGAGAGGATACAGAATAATAACCTACAGATTACGTTAGATCTGTGATTGGCCGAAAACGAAAATTCATCTCGATCAGGAAAGTAGCTAATAATCTAACAAGAATTACGATTGAAACGAACGTCGATACCAAAAGAAGATTCGATTGGTCTAAACAGAAAGAAAGATAAAAAAAAAAAAACTAAAAAAGTAGGTCGTGGGTATTGACATCTTCCCGATATCTACGTACAATCCTGATGCAAATAATTCAACTACCTTTGCTAAAAATATTCGATACTTTTGATTGATAGCAAAAACGAACTTGCGTGATAGCTTTTTCTTTTTCCCCATTTTATAAAATACATATTGCAAATTGTCCCCATATGGATATTAGAATCGCTTTCATTTGATATAATATTGATTTTGGTGGTGCATCTTATCCGATTAGAAAGATTAACACCGCGATAAAATGAGGTTAACTGGCCGATATAAAGACATCTTCTCAAGAGGATAGCTGTTTTGAACGTCTTTTATTGCCGAATTAAGCTGAGAAAGTTGGTCAGTAGCCGGGCAACGGAGCCAAACCGTACAAAATTCAATATGAGATTCTGACTTTGGGATAACGATTATTTGATAACCAACCGTTTAAAAATATGATTCAGTTCCTTGCTCAATTCTTCTTGTCCGATGAGTATCAAAGTTCAACGATAATAACAAAAAATGGTTTTTACTTAAAAAAATTACATAGAATGACGTAACCCGTTCCATTTGATTATTCCTAACGATGAAAAATTACATGAGACGGAAACTCTGTTATAAACGAAGAAAAAAAAAGTCCTTTTTATTTTAGTATTCACAATTTACGGTTGGTTGAAAGATTGTCATTTGGGATAGGTTCGATTAGTCGAATTAAACGGGAACTTGTTAGTTGGAACATAGGAAATATTATTCGTTTGCAAATCGCTGAAAATAAAGATGAAAGATGTAAGAATAAAGAGGAAGCTAATGCAGTGACGAAATGGGTCATCCAGGAAGGAAAAAGTGAACCTTTCTTTCCTAATTAGATCTTCCAAATGTAGATTATTTTTCTTTAGATTAGATTTTTTTTTCTTTTCCTTTCACTCTATTCTCTTTCTATTTATTTGTATTTTTTTAGCTAGCAACTCGAGCACAAGGAAAGAATTTGATTTTTATCTTGCTACGAGATATTAAAAATATGTCGTACAACAATAAATTCGTGGTAAGACAAATAAGAAAATCAAATTAGGAACTCTGATAGCTCTCGAGCTCGATATTTATTCGCAAGTTGATTCTTTAGAAAATTCTCATAATAATTAATAGACTAATTAGAGTAATTATTTCGTAAGTAACGTAACCAAGGAGAGCGGAACTCTAAGCGTGTAGACTTATGTTAGATGTGTTATTATTTCATTCTAGAGGAAGAAAGGTCTGAGAAAAAAGAAGGATAGAGATTCACTTTGTCCCTTTTTCTTGTTGATATCATTAAAATGTGATTAGCCCTAAAAAATAAGATATTACTTTCGTCGACAGAGAAAAGGCGTTCGATGGTTTTTTTTTGATTTTGCTTCTCCAAATGGTTTGACAAAAGTATCATTTTATTTGTGATTAGACTTGTCTGTTTTTTTCTTGTCAGGAAACAAAGGGAAAAAATTGAACAGTTAGGTCGTTTGCCCTTCTCATTGAAAATACTTCGTTATTAACGATCGTAAACGGCAAATTAACCAGATGAGCGTATCGACTCATTCAATTAGTAGACACGCACTGTGAGAGCGTCGAAACGCGTGATTAATAGCGTTATAAGCACGGCCTGTGTCACCAACCTTCCTACGTAATATCGAATATTCACGTTGCGATCGATCGTAACACGTCCGACGACTCTCGTCAATTCGCACGTCGCTTTCACATAATTTATTATCTTTGCTATTGAAATTAGAACATGCAACTCGTTAATAAATGACTATTCGATTATTCATTTATTTATTATACTTTTGTCATTTTTACCTTTACCTTTACCTTTACCTTTACCTTTACCTTTACCTTTATAATAATCAAGTATTTCATACTAAACTTTTTCTACGATTATTACAATTAATTATTAAAGATAATTGGTTCCATTTGTAATTGCAATTATTACAAAGTAATACAATAGAAGTAATACAAAATACACACAGAAATAATATTAAAAGGGCAGAGCAAACGATAAGGTGGGTCACTCGACAAAGACATTCCTCGATGTTGCGTGTCACGTAATTCAATTTTTTCAACAGGTGCTTCTACCGAGCACTCTACATGAGCCTCGACACAAACAAAGTAATAAATTTCATTTAGAAATACTGCATTATACTGCATTCATGCATTAATTATAAATTTAATTTGACATGAAAATTTGGCTCGTATTTAACGTTTATTTCTTCAATCTCGTGGAGAGAATATCGCATAAGTATACTTACGAAAATCGACGTGATTAATATTTGAACTTGTTTAAATTCAAACGCGATAATTACGCTTCGTGCACTCAAAATGACCACGATGTATATGCGAAACGTAGTATGCGCATCGTAGTTCATCGTGCCGCAATGTAATTACTGGTCTGCGTGATAGTACGAGGGTGGTTTGCGAGCTAATTTTTACTCGATTTTTACTCGATTTTTACTCGATTTTTACCCGATACACTAAGCGCACACTTCTCTCGTTACAAAGAAAACGAACAAACTTTTAATTTTATATAATATTTCATATTATTTAGAGATAAAAAATATTCATTTACGCAACTACTATGGCAACACTTCAATTTCACGGTTAACTAATTATAGGATAATATAATAGAATAAGAAATAGCGAACGCAACGCTTTCGAAATCTGCTCTATTATCTGTTTTTGTCACGTATCAAATTAGTAGGTATCTGTCAATAAGGAACATACTCGTATATCATCAAAAGTTACGTCGAACAGAAATGGGTTAGTGATCAGCTGGTTGTTCAATTAATTAGACTCTTATTCCTTCCAAGGGCCTTCCATCTTTTTTATTAGCTCAAAATAAGTATAGCGAATTCATCAGAATTGAGTCCCAAGGGACATAAGAAAAAGAGGAGAAGTTGGTTGATTTTTGTTCTTCTTTACGTATCAAATGAGTAGATGTTCCTGCTATTAGGGAAAATACTCGTGATATCAAATTACTTTAACCAAGAGTTGCTTGCGGTGGCTAGTAATTTTACCCAATTACCTGCATTTCTGTCGGAGGTCATCTCCTGATCTACGAACAGTATGTTAGTGATCTTTGATATGTCTAACTGATTATACCCTTACACTACTACCCTTCTACCTATCTTACCTATCAGTTAAATACAGTGGAATATAGTGGAAAGTAGTGGAAAATTCGATAGTAATTTTAAAGCTATTTACTCTTATGGTTGGAAAAAACAAATTTTTTATATGGTAGCAAAAGTTTGTTGCGAAAATGACACGATAACAAAAATAAGACATTGGGCTTTATATTCTCTTTGTCTTCTTCATTGACGCGTCAGTTTTGTCGTTTTTGTCGTTTTTGTCGTTTTTGTCGTTTTTGTCGTTAGCCATATCTCTAACACCAGGCAGTTTCTTGCAACCCGGCCGGTGCAATTTCCTTCCAAATCTAAAATGCAAGTAACTGTATGTTTACCGAGATTACCATCCATCTACATGAAGAAGGAGCAAGAGATCCTTGAAGTAACCGTCGAATGATTCACCGAGAAACGACGAAGCATAGTCTCTGCCATTGGCATCGTTCTACCATCAACAACCAAGTTCCCTTCATAAATCCACTATTAGTATTTCCACTCTCTCTATCTCTCCTTTCCTCTCTTTACTGGATATTGATCCTTTTTTGCTTTTGAATATTTTCCTATTAAGAAAGGGAACCTTTGGTCAACAAAATTGATTATAAAAGAGGAAAGGTGAGATTTGAAGAGGGGATTTTTTTTGTTGTTCGTGTTTTTGACGTTTGGCAAGAAAAATTAGCAATTCAAAACAAATAGAAGCGATGTCATATATCGAGCGTGTTGTGTAATCGTAACCCCTTGGGATTGCAAGGTAGAATGTAGTAGAAACGGTTCCTATCTTCCTCTAGTGTCCTCCAAAATGAAAGCTGGACACATTTTCACCATTTTTATCTCAAAATGCTTTTATAAAGAAAACCTTAATTGTGTCTTCCTATCTTAATCACATCAAAGAAATTGTAGATAATATTAAAACTGTGACATTTGAAATAGAAACTTCAAAGAAGCAGATTTTGTTATTCGTATCGCACCAACGCATAAGCCTTTTATATAAACTTTCTCTCTCTCTCTCTTGACTTTTGAAAAATAAATTCTCTTACAATCTCGAGCGTAAAGAGAAAAATTATTTGAGTCGCTAGTGCAGTCGTTGCAAGTAAATTCCAAGAAAACGGAGAGTACGATTTCTACGCGATGTTTTAAGCATAGAAAGATTGCTACGTTGCACACACACATACACACACACACACACAACAGGTTTCCTACCCTTTCAGTAGGAAAAACATGACACTATTTCCCAGACCAAGTATTGCGAGTTTTAAGTACCTCGGGAGGTCCCTGGATAGGGGAAAGGAGTGGCTCAAGATGGTGAACGAGATTTACACCCTTATATATTTCTCTACTATCTCTCTATTATTTTCTTATTAATACTTCATAGTTACTCATTACTCATAACCAAGTTTGTTTGATTAGATCGGATTGGATGGGATCGTGTTTACGTAAATCGTGAAATGTAACTTTGTAGCTTTTCACACGATATGTGTTAGATAGAAATGTATACTATTTCAAAGGCAGCGGGTATAGGTTTTATCGCAAAGTTGCGTTGCGTGCATTCACGAGGGACACGGGATCAATTTCGTTTTCCTCCCATCGAGATATCTAGCAAAGCAACGTGTTGCTGCTACAAGGAACTGTACGATTCGTGACCTCACTCCAATTTTCTACAGGAAACCTTGTGAATGGTGACGCCTTCGTAATTGAATGCTTAAGCTGCCCGAGCGAACCAATTTAAATGCATTAGAGTTTAGGAAGTTTTTTTATTAACTCGAGATACCGTGATCGGATTCAACCATACCATTTGTATTATACATATATTGAATATTTCATGATGGTATATATTACAAATAGTCAAGCAAACTTAACTTGTACTTGCAATCCATATGGTCTATGCAACTCTACGCAACACTTTCAACATTTTCGATTGCATTTTTTGTTCCATTCAAAAAAAAATATAACTGGATATATCTTTTTACAATTGCAGAAAATAATGAAAATCTTTGTTGCGAAAAGACTTACACGTTTCCCATGCATTTGAATCTTAACAAGTAAATATCGCGCTGTATAACGAATCACCTGTATTGATCCAGTAAACATTCTACGAAGCCCCCGTTTGATGAATTTCACTGAAATAACACTTTTAAGTAACATCGAATGCGCAGAACGTGTAAACATTGAACGGTTCAGTTAACAGTGAAAGTTTCATTGTATAAACTACCGTTTGTGCATAGTATGTATCTAAATGTATCCAATGAAATACAATGATTATACCGTTAAACTTTCTATAACATGGTTAATTCGTTTCATGTTAGGTGTGCGCCAGGTATTAGTTTAGCACGAAAACACGAAACATTTGTTGAATAACAAATTGAATATTAATCAGAAATGGTAGAGTGTAGAATAGACACTCGTTTGTACCATTGGTTCGTACCCAATAGCTAATAATCTTTTATTGCGAACAATTGGTAAGATTCAAAATGTCCGGAAGACGATGATCGATCGTATTATGCTGGTGCAATACGCTCTTGAATTTTATGACGACAAGGAGGAAGAAGGGGAGAGCGTTAGTCGAATTTCGAGAGGACTCCAGACGGCTGTTTTGCATTTGAGCAGTATTCGATCCCGTTACCTATAGATTCCTCCTAGTATACTTTACGATGGAAATATTCCGGTCACGGATCCGGTTTACGTGACGTCTCCATCGAAAGGAGTTGCTGGTGGTTGCTGGTAGTTGCTGGTGGTTGCTGGTGGTTGGTGGTGGTTGCTGGTGGTTGGTGATGAAGAACAAGGGGGAAGGTGCTGAGGGCTGCCGATAGTCTTTTCGACCTCCACCTGTCGTAATGAAGACGTGCACCCTAATCCAGAGAAAGGACCGAATCTAATCCATGAATTATTACCTCTCTTCACTTCTTTTCCACTTCTTTCTTTTCGATCTATTAATTCGCGTCGATCGCACCACCGTGTGTCGCCATTTTTTCACTCACCGACGGAAAATCCATCGCTCGTGTCAATCCCCTTTCTCTTCCTATACTATTCTCTATTTTCCCTTTTGACTGTCTCTCTTTATTTTACGCCCGCGTTCTGATTCGCGCATTGTTTTGCGTAATACATTGGCGTAGTGTGGCAAATATTTTTCATACCTCTTATGCAATTATTTTCTAAAGTAATAGTATTGGCTTATTAAACCCTTGCCTTTTAATATTATAATATATTTATATTAAATGATAGAAAATTATTGATTAAATCAATTAAATACAAGTTTGAAAAAAGATTTCTTTTGATTTATATCCTTAATAGAAGTCTACGTCAATGCATTAATCCACGATGACGCTGTGCGTGTGTCTTTGCATTTCACTACAAAGGAGAACAAACAAGGAAAAAGAGTTGGAAGGAGGAGAATCAATGTGGAAAAAAGGAGTGGATATGTGCCTGATAAAACTAGCCGACGTTTTTAAACGTCCCACGAGTGCGTGTCGTCCGCACACATCCATACACATTTATATTTATATATATATATATATATATATATATATCAACACCTAGAAATGGATAATAACTAAACACCTAGGATAGGATAATATATACCCGATGAGTGTGCAAACGTTTCCATATCTCGCGAGAAATGATTCTTGTTACGTATATTGTCTCGGAATATATGATCAATTTATTTAGAATTTCAAACCAAGTTCAAACCAAGTTCAATATGTAAATATAGGTGTGTGTGAGTATTCACGTGATCGCGAGATGATCTTGCGTCTCTCTCTTCTACAAGACTCCGATGTGAGCGTACGTGTTGTGTCAACGCTATATCAAATATATAATTTCAAGCCTCACTAATGATTTTATTTATCCACCTCTTTTAACACAAATACACTTTAATATTAAGTAATATAGTAATAAAAAGAATATTTAGTTGGTTGTTTGGAACATGGTCTTGAAACATACCTCCCTTATCGGATTTCCCTGGACGATATAATCCTTATCTGATTGCGAGCCGCTTACAAGCGGCAAGATAGGAACTGTTATTTCGCAAAAGCGATAGCTGTACGTGGATTGGGCCGATCCACTCGATTTTAACCGGTCACTCGTGATGATGACGGATCGGCCTTGATTACTCCTTGCAATTTATCCTTCAGTGTTAAAAGAGAATTAGAAGAGAAAGCAAAGATGGAAGAAGAAAGGTGGTTCTTCGTAGGGACGTCAAACAGGGTGCTGATCCACCTCGACACTCGTGTAATTATCTCTAGTGCTTCACTTTTAATGAGAGTAACTAAGTTTCATCTAATTCGCTAGCTAACGCGATACAACTTTTCAACTGTTCAACTATTTTTTTTAAACATTATTAATAAACATTATTTAAAGAAAATCATTTTTTTTTTTTTCATAGATATATTATATTTTGTAGACTAATCGTAAATATATGCAACGTCAGTTAGGACATTATGAAGGGAAGGAAATAATTGCCTAGCTTATCTCGTTTCTCTTTCTCTTTGTGTGTAATATACGTAATATAACGCAAATGCAACTAGAGTAGGTATATTTAAATACGGCCAGCAAAAGATAAGATTCGCCTGTCGTTGACTTTGATTGTACTATTATTCTCTCGACATAAACGATCGTCCTAGTGTAAAGGAAAATGGTAATGAGAGACCCTATAATCCTTCTTATCTTGGTCTGTGTGTGCACGTCGCGCATATGTTCACACTTGACAGATAAGACGGATGACAAGTAGGATCATATAGAATGAAATATAAATATCGGAGAGCTACCAAAATCGTCTTACATCAGCCATATTCAACCTGCGACCTAGTGCAAACCTTCTAGTACAAACCTTCTAGTGCAAACCTTCTAGAGCAGCTTAGCTGGGTACAACTCTACTAACTCGGTCCTCAATTTATCACTTCTTTACGAGCTTTCAGAATACAATTTTCAGAATAAAATAGCAAAAATAAAATAGCAAGAATAAAATAGCAAGAAAATAGGATAAATTTATTATCAATAGTTTATTGTTTCCTTTGAAGCCTTTTTCATAAAACAACGTCGTCCAATATAATCTAGCTGATAACTAAAGCCAAGGGGAGTATCACGTCACTATACACGCATCATGGTCCCTGAGCTACGATTGATCAAGTTTCCAAGCGAGAGAATAGGCATGTCTCTATGTGTGTATATGTGTGCCCTAAAGTGCAACGCACCCTTCATGTCTTCGAGGTAAAATATGTTTTCGTTATCTCCTCTGAACGGTGGATAATCTGCCATGCTGCTGGGACGATAGAAACCGTTATAACGTAATCCGGCTTTCAGTTAATTTAATAACTCCATTTTGAAAGATCTACCTATCTTACGACTCTCTCACTGACTCTTTCCTAAAGGCTAACACTAAAAACAACAAATTCAGATGATTTTTGATCACATCCTTTTTTAAAGAAAGCTCAACGCATCTCATGTCCTGTAGAATGAACAGAACTACAAGTAAAAGTACAACTAAAACTAGTTGGAAGTGTTGCTCTCTTTTTAATTCAACTTTAAAATTGTGAGGAACTTTTCACATTGAAGGTAAAAACTTTCAAAGGAAAATTATGATTCAAATTTACGAAATATACTGGAAATTAGAATAAATTTGATGAAAAGCTGCAAACATTAAATTAGAATATTTCTTAAATGGTCGATTTGTACGTTTGCGTTTGTTTCCTTTGATCAAGTTGAATGGTAGAAAAGCATATTAAATGTAAAATATAAATCGACGACAGGAAGTTTGTAGAATATTTCATATTATGTGGAAAAATCAGTTTGCAAACTAAAGAAAATGAAAAGGGATGGATATTTGACTTTGTAGAAATTCCATCCAACGTATAGTTACGTATATGATATACGCTTTCCCCTTTATCGATTCGCTCCAAATTCCTTTGGACGTGTTAACCCGCGCGCGATACGAAGAATGTAGAGCAGAAACTTTGTAAAACCGTACTTTTAAAAAAGAGACATTGAAAGAAAAGAAGAAAAAGACTAAGAAGATAGAAAGAGACAGCTAAACTATAGGATGGATCGTTCCGAGTAATTAATCGTGAAATGTCTGCCGCTTTTTCTCTTGGATTTAAATCGCAAAGCGTGGAATTAACGCGGACTTGGCCCCGCTCAACTCGTTTCTCTTTCCAAATGCTTTTACGTACATCGATTTTTACTCTCCTTCTTACAATTATTTACATACATTCAATATATGTGTTGTATCATTTTATTTATATAGGAAATGTGATATTAGGGACGATTTTAATTAAGGAGATTATTTGAGATTACGTTACGGGCGCGTAGTAGAACCAGGTAGATCGACGCACCTGCTATGACCAGAACTAATTACACGAGTCTCTTTGATAATTAAGCTTCGCTCAATGGGTTACTCCCTTCATTTCTAATAATCCCTATAATCAATCATTCAATTAACTTAAAAATTGTCTCATTTGTTTCTTAGTTAATTACATTAAATTCCCATAACTTTTCTAATATAAGTTTTGCACTTAAAATTGACTCACACTCTTTGGCAAGTCAAATTTGCTCTTTTGCAAGTCAATTTCAAGTTCTTACACTAGAATTGGACTTACAAAAAGGTCAGCTTAAAGTGCACAAAACTTATGTTAATCGAATCTGCCAAAGATGACAGATAAAGAAGTTGTGATATTTGGTTTTCAGTATTTAACCGACGAACGAACGTACGAACGAACGAACGAACGAACGAACGAATTGAATTTCGTTAAAATGCGATTGCAATTGTTTGGAAATTAGGTCTAGATTGAAGTATCGCGTCATCATATGTTGCAATTAACGTATTGCTTTAAAAAGAGCGAAGAATACTGAGCTCAACTCCTTGGGGAATAACAGAGCATATTAAATACAGGTCAGAACTGTTGTCTCGAGTTTTAACTTTAAAAACATACTAAAATAAGAATAGAAGTTCATATATAAATATTACATGTATTCGATATGACCTGCTTTTCGAGTTACACTTTATTTGTACCCTTTCTTTTGTTTTCAACATTAACAGGAGCTACTTATTACAATTTATGAACTAAATAAATGAAGTATTCTCTAGTATACTCTATTGTATGAAAGTTTTTTAAATTAACAATTCCTATTCTGAAATTTTGAATAGATCACAAAATTGATGTATGAACGATCTAATCAAATAAATAGGAATAATTGTAATATGTATTATTACACGAAATTCTAATGAAAAAAGAAAGAATAGAAAATAGAGCTATCAGACCTTTTATTTCCTGTGCATTAAATCGAATCCGATCGAGTATCGATTGAGGAAAAACGAACGATGGTAATTTAGCTCGAAGTTCTTTTCCAGCTGTGAAAAAATGAAAGGAAAGTGGGTTGGAACTCATTGCAGATCTCTTCTTAATGACAATCTAAGACATTTCGAAACTTTCTTTCGTTGTCAATCTAATTGTATTTCTAATTTCTTTTTCAGCAACGTGTACGATTTGATGGGATTATTTTCCATATGATATTTTTTACTTCTTATTTGATTTAGTTTGCGTTACGTAAATTGGATAATTTCGGTAAATTCTTTTTATCCGAATTCGTAAACTATAGATACGCGACACTTTCATAAGAGAGAGAGAGAGAGAGAGAGAGAGAGAGAGAGAGAGAGAAAGAGAGAGAGAGCGAGCGGTTCGATAGCTCGCGTAAAAACATTACAGGCAAGCTGCGCTTTTCGTGCTAATGAATATTCCACTGCATATTTCTCCATTTCTTTCTATTTTTCCCCCTTTTTTTTCCTTTTTCCTTTTTTCCTTTTTTTAATTATATTTTGTAATGTGTTTTTCGTCGACATAAAGGTAGTACATATAACGTAGATACAAATTCCTATCTCCCTCCGAGAGCTTTCATTTTGTTATTAATTTCAATTGCATTTATGCACATAAATATAATACATGCGTACGCGTATAACCAGTCACAGAAGCTTTTAAAACTTTTTTTAAATTCATCAACTTTTATTCGATTCACGGCAAACAAAAATGTTTATAAATGATTACTAAAATGTTAAATAATTGTTGTCTAAGGTTTTTCATTTTATTTATAGATAACACCTATTACGTTGGTAAGATAAAAGTTATTATATATATATATATATATAGATATATATATAGATATATATAAATGAAGGAGAGATTTTGGAATGTTTGTGAAACCGACTGTACGTTTTTCTATATAATAAAGACATAAGAATGTAATTTTGTACAACTCTCTTCCTTTTTCTATTTTTCTTTGTTTGCCTGCAGCTTGTCTTTCATACTTTTAATTAGGTACTAAATTTGTTATCGTGCCAACACTCGTGACCCATTCTTGCATTAACTATAAAAATAGTTTGTTAAAACGCGTATGCAAGTTGAATTTTAAATTTTCCTACAACTGGATAGCGACAATAAAAATTCAACAAATTTAATTAGTCATGATTCTATTAATGTTCTTTCTTTCTCTTCCAACTTTCCGTTTGTTGGCCATTTATTGTTATCATTTCCCATCAACAGAATGTTTGTTATTTTAATTAACTTTTTATTATCTTTATTATTTTAAATATAAAATAAAAAATTATATAAATTGTATTATATTTTATTATAAAATTTAATATGAAAATAATGAAAAATTTGATCAATAACATGATACGATCAAATGTACAGATTATATTTATTATACAGGATGTCGTCCTGTAACAGGTGCTACAAGTGAGCAGAATTGTACAAAATTTCAATAAAAACTTCAATTCAAGATGGTCCTGATTGTTTCGTTATTATATTTCTGGCTCACCTAATGATAGGGAAAAAAAGAAAAAGAGAGAAAGACAAGTACATTTCTCTTGGGATTATTTGACTTGGTGGAAATCGGCAGATTTATCTTCCCAGCGATAGTTTCTCATTCGGTCCTGTTCGATCGAATAGCCGATTAGTGCAATTTTCTTTTTTCTTTTTTCTTCAGACCAGCTGACTGTGCAGTAATTAACACTAGCCTCGATTACACTAAAACCCGAGGAAATGCATTTCCCAGTCTCCTATCTCCTCCTATCTCCTCCTATCTCTATTCTTTTTCACACGACTCCCACTCACGTCAGATTTATTTCTGATACTCAGCAGAGAGAGAGAGAGAGAGTCTCATCTTTGTCAACTTTTCTTTCCATTCTTTTTTCATAAGCTTTTCCCGAAATGTCAGTAGAACGAACTATTAAACTATTTTATGAGCGTAATTTTGGAACAGTTGTTTTTTTTCTACAATACAAAAGTTTGATTGATTTGAATTTATTTGTTGTTCTGGTAATTTGGTCGAATTGCATCGGTGGATTTATGCGTCGCACCGAAGCTGCTTGCTTACTTCATCCGTAATTGCGTCCTTAGATTCGCTCGCGGCATTTTACAATTCGCATTAATCACGGCTCTCTCGCAAGATTCCAAGTGAAAATATACGGCCCGGAAACAAGAGAGTACGCCGCCATTCGTTAAGACGTTTAATTTTATATGACTCTCCATGGCGGTGCTTACCTTCTTTTTCTTTTTCCCCTTTTCCCTTTTCCCTTTTCCCTTTTTCCCTATCTATCTATCTCTCGCGAGCGCGCTCGTTGACGTTATTTATTTTCTTACGAGACAGAGCAAAAACCATTTCTCTCTTTGGTAAGAAAGCTAAAGCAGAATGTTACCAACAATTAATATCCTATTTTTATGCAAAACCTACCATTTCGTTTTCATTGCCTTCTAGGTACTTCATTTTGATAGCGGTCATATTATTTTCCTTTTTTGCATTTTTCTAAATTACATCATTTAAAAAATGTATTTTAACTTCAATTGTTTTTGTAGTCAACGTAACGCAACGTCGTCATCTGCATACCTTCCGACAGAAAAGATGATTCAATCGTGTTTTATCCGTGGTCGCTTTGTTCTGCCATTCTGCTGGCTCTTCGAATGAAAAGGAGACTTTGCTTGTAGGGCTTTGCTCAGTCAGCCTTCTCAGCATCATTAGCGATTTTCAAACGACGTTTATTAATATTGCCAAAGATAAGCTGGATCAGACTTAATTAATATTTTCTTCTGTTAACACTTCCTATATTGTGTTTATTGTCGTGGTTATTATGGTAAAAGACGTTAAAGTATTTCAAATATCTTCTGCAAATGTATGCTATATATTTGTACAAATAGTTTTCAAGAGGAAATCATTAAAGACGTTCATTTTGATAGCGATCATAGTGATCAGCAATGATTTTATTAGAACGATTACAACGAGGTAAGATAATCTACAAGTTTTCTTTCTTTTCCCTTTTTTTTATTTGAAAGGGTATAGAGGGTAAAGAAGACATATGCACAGGAAATAAATCAAACATTCACGTGTTTCGTCGTCTCATTTGCGATTGACACACATACATAAATCCTCCCAATGGAATTCTATAAAAAAGTTTGTTTATTTCCTATATATATATATATATATATATATATATATATATATATATACCGTGATCCTTTTTTTTTTTGTAATTTTATTCTCTTCATTAATTTGGTACGTATTGGCTGGAGTTTCGATATTTTTCATTTACGATATTACGATAAAGTTCTATTTTACGAATAACTTCTTACTTCTTAAACATGTATGTGTATACGCGAGGACGTATTTGTGTGTATGTGAAAATTTCTCTATTTGTCTGTATTTCTGTTAATGTCTGCTGCGCGTGTGTATGTATATATACAGGTATTTTATGTAATATTAAAATGTGATTTTTATTCATGTATTTCTGTGTCTGTACGTATACATATATGTATGTGTGATTGTATATTTATATACAACAAATGTTGCGGCAAAAAATTCTTAGCAAGAAATACTATAACGATAATGGGATTTTTTGCTAAGATTTTTTCGTCAAACAATCTACCGACAATCTTCCTTTTCCACCAATGTTTACGTGGAAGAACGTACGTGCTGTTCTATTTCTCTCTCTCTCTCTCTCTCTCTCTCTCTCTCTTTCTTACACCCCCGTCCACTCCATGGTCCCATCGGTTGAACGAAAAAATGTCTAACAAAATTGAAGAGTTCAACGTAACGATTATAATCAAAATACAAATGAGTTATTTCTATTGACCATTCTCTTGAGCAATTTATTTATTTCTTTGATACTTTGAATTGTGATACTGGAAAATAGAATGAAAAAGAAACTACTAAATCGTCGTCCTTTGAAGTGAAACGTTCAAGTGAAAGTTGTAACTTTGTTGAATAAACTTTCAGCTTTCTTAGAGAGAAATTTCGGAGAAAAACGATCTCTCTTATGCATATGTTGCTGTCACCGCCGCATGCACGTGATTCTTCTTTTACAACCCTAGCAAATATTGTATTTCTTTATAAGGTTTTCTTAACAACCCGTACGGGTTGTATTCGTATTCGCGGTAGCTTTGAGCTACGCGTCAATTATTTATTTCACGATCGATTTGATATGTACACAATGTATAATTCGTATTTACAATCGGGGTAATATCCTCCCTTATCGTTAAACTCTTTTTTTTTTTTTTTTTATTTTTCCTTCGCGAATGCTCTCGATAAACCATTCGGCTAATTTATTCAAACTTTCATATTAATATTAATTATCGCAACAAAGTTGTTATCTATTGTTAATACTAAAATGAATGTCTATTAAATTTTCCTTTGACGCATTGGCGTCAAATTCACGTCTAATTCGCGTCTAATTCACGTCTAATTCGCGACAATAAACAAGAATATACACGTACAGGGTGTCTCGCGTGAAATTTCACACGCAATTATTTTCCAAATTATTCAATAATTTCATTTTAAATAACGTCCAATCCTTCGAATCAATGATTTAAATTTGATCAAATGAATATTTGAACGAGCAGTAACCCATTATACACGGCAATCTAATTATTTCTATTATTTAAGTTAATAATTTGAAATAAATATTCTTATGTGACACGCTGTATATGTAAATCTTGATGTTTAACGAAATAATTGGGTTATCAATTTTGTAGAGAATTAAATGGTTTCGTGAACGGCCTACATTTCGAATGAAATACATCGTAATAATAAATAATTGGAATGTTGTTGGATCAACAATATTCGTTAGTCGAATCATTTTTTGTCTTTGTTGAATGTTGTAAAAATAGCACTCGCAAAGGCTAGAATATCGTCCGAAGGAATAGAACGAGCGGAAGAAACGTCGCCGTCATTCTGTCACCGCTTCCGTGATGCATCGCTGCTGGATGTTCTTCTGAAACAAACGCTATGCTAAAGCAACAAAAAAAAGAAAAAGAAAAAGAAAAAAAAGAAAAAAAAAGTTATCGTTTACCATTAACTATGTGCACTCGGACGCTGTTGGGGTGAGTATTGTTAGGCGAACACGTGTAAAGTCCCGAGTCTTCCTGGATGGCCTTTTGAATGAGCAAACGGCTCGACGTGACGGGTCCTTTTTCCGTGATCAGGCTAATGCCGCCTCTCGGCGAATCGAAGTTAATCGCCTGTGAAAGAGAAAGAGCCAGAGGGAACAAGATCTCCTGTGGTGGCATTAACCTTTTCACCATTCAACAAATTTCCCATGAGCGTAGCTTTCCAAAATCTTACTTTGTCAAATAGGTTTTACCGATTACAAAATAATCGTCTAGTTATTGCACTACATTTATTAGTGCTAAATCGAACAATCTCATTCCATAGTTTGTTCTAAAAGAGATTCTTGAAAGATATTCAACTAAAAATACGGTCTAATTTGAAAGTTCGTTTTCAAATTACACGTCACTCAGAAACTCCTCAAACCGTATCCGTTCACTTGCTCCGCATCTAATTCAGATAATCTTACCGTAATCCTATTATCTTAATGTCTAGCTCTCTTGAGAATGCTACAAGCTTTAGATTCCATTATTCCCGTGCACCTAACAGATGCCTTCGAAAGTACAATAATACTCTTACTAATCTTTAATCGGCTTAATAGGTTTGAGAACCTCTTGTCGATCGAGTCATATCTTTCGTTAAATTATCAATAACAATTCATAGATACCTAATCAAGGAAAAAGTCTCCAATTGTAATTATAATATTTTCTATTCTCCTACCTGTCGATTATGACTCCAGATTATCGTGGACGGTGGTTCTGGAGCGTACCTTACGAGACACGTGAGATTTATCGTACTGTCTATGTTGATGAACAAATCTGGACCTCCTGTAATTTCAGTCACTGGTTCTGAAAGCAGAAAACAGACAAATTTCTTCTTTTTTTCGGTTTTCAATTGATTGTTAAAAGAGGAAGGACAAAGTAGAAAATAGATTCTTTTTTCATGAAGAAAGAATTGAAGAATTCTATTCTTGTTGGTTTTCTTTTCGAACAAAGGCGATCCTTCAAGATTTCTTCTATTCCTTTTTTTTTTATTTATATTCTAAGATAAATCAGTGTCAACTTACACACACACACACACACACTAAGGTGTAGAAAAAATAGGTAAGAAAAATAAATGAAAAATTATAAGTCTGGTATCACAAGGTTTTTTTACCTATATCCCCCCTACAACAACAATGGAATGGAACTGACCAATCCAAATGAAATATTTAGAAAAAAGTTTGCTTCGATTGGTTATACCCCCGCTAGCACTCGAATTAAGAGATGATTCATGAAATAATCCCCAGCTCGAGTATTATCAACATTCCATTTCAGTAGAAGAAAATATTCGAAGCTTAAAAGACCGAGGTCCACTTTCGTAAGTAAAACAAACTTTTCTAATTGTTAATAACTATAGATTATAAATCGAAAACATGTGCACTAATATATACTAATTTATAAAGCGAATCTTTGTATATTTCGCTACCTAATGAAACACTTGTTAATCTTTCTAAATATTTAAAGAATAGAAAGTTGCATCTCTTAGTAGTTTCCTTTGGTGAATGCATCTTTTGAAATTCAGTGTTCTTCTTCTTCTTCTTCTTCTTCTTCTTCTTCTTCTTCTTCTTCTTCTTCACTTGTGTTAATAAAAATCTAAAAAAGCATATTTCATGAATGGTTATAGAATTGATTAAAAATAAAACTACAGTAATAACTGTAATTGGGTAAAAATAATATTAAAAAATGACTATTTATTGGAAATAGTTAACGCTTACCGTCAATAATATCTTGTATGGTAGAAGATTACGTGGTTATTAGACCATGCGTTGAATGAACTTCTCTTTAATCTGAAAATCATGTCTATAGTGAGTAAAACGAAAAATTAGTAACTATCAAATGTACTTGTTAACAGTTTACTTACCTCGCAAAGAATCCACATAAAAAATGTTTTTTATAGTGTGCATGCAGTAGTCTTATAATTATAAGATCGACCAACATTCTACACTGATTGGCATTACCATCCTGTTTACTGCAAATATGTACTTCCATAACATGTATCAGCAGAAATTGCAAAGCAAATTATGTTTTGCTTTTCCTATGAAATGCCTTTACGATTCGGGAAACGAACTGAAAAGAAAAAAAAAAAGGAAAACGCTAAAGAAATAAATCAAGCAATAAATCAAGAAAAATAATGAAGAAAATAATCAAGCAAAAATGACGTTTTCTTTTGGTGTTGTGGGACAAGTGAATTAACAAAACAAGTGTTTCAACTAGAAGGGTGCAAAATCAACTTGACCAATTGAATTATAGAAAATTGTGATTTGTGTAAAATAGTGACTTTTTACTTAATCGCGATTGTCGTGAACGAAAACTCAAACAACAAAATAACTCGAATAGAAAATAATAATAGATCGATATAGAAGTTTATAAAATCTACCGGACCGAAATACTTATTGAAGGCTTTTGAGGATTATTTGACCAATCGATAGGCAATTGTCAGCCTACTGTAGTTAATCTTCCTTCTATGCAGCGAGTAGGAATGCGTTTAATTATCGTTCTCTTGTGCTAATTTATGGATTGTTAAGGCAGCTCGATGAGATTAACTGTACTTTCAGTCGTCGCATCCTAGACTAATCGCTGTTATCAACCAATGCGATTGATCCTTTAGTGTAAAGAGGTTCTTACTCAAATGCCAACCGTAATCGACTAAAGATCAGTACGACCCCGAATTCATTAAGAATTCCCTTAATTGATGAATACCCATTTTCAACGACAGTCAATTGCACGCGTACTCGCTAAACAAAATAACAAATTGACCTTATACAAATTTATTTGCTATTTCATATTTTTCATAAATTCCACTAAATGATTTCCACCAATTTCCTAATGATTTTCAATTTTACAATTCAAATTTGTAGACGCAATGGAGACGCAATGTTACTGAGTTACCAACACAGATACAGGTACAGATAAACAGACATGAGAATTACGACGAAATCTGGAAGGAGCAACGCGGTGGAAAATGATGATACGTTCGCTTTAGCGTCAATTGCTTCATTGTTTTTCGTGGCAATTTCAAGTTTGTAAAATATGATGTTTAATTGATCGAAGCTTGCACGATTATACATAATGTTGCTAGAAATCTAAAATACAGGAAAGGGATTAAAGGAAACTTAGTGTAATTTGCAATAATAATGTTATTTGAAATCATGCTTGACAATAGAAAATATCAATGTTTGAGAAACATTTTATTGATTAGATAAGACCTTTCTCCAAAGTTTGGAGCATTTGATTATCTTAATGGTTTTGAATAGAATTCAGGAGATTAGAGACAAAGATTCGGATATCTAAATGAAGAAGATTCGATGAATTCCATCCACCGTAATGAATTAATTAGAATCGATAAGTTGATAGATAAACGAGAATTCGAATGGAATGTTTCCTTTTCAACGATCAAAGGTGAATTTGCTTAGTCAATTGGATAAGTCAAATTTGTGTAGAAACTCTTAATAATAATTAATGAAGAATTTGAGCAGTTTCATAGAATATCTTAAATGGCATTAACAGGAACCGAAGCTGAGAGAGACCTTGGCAACTTGTCAATTTTCAAGCAAACTCGATATTTTCTTCCCCTATTCGTGACTTTCCTTTTCTATCGAATCGTTGTATCTTTAGGAAAAGCAATATAGGAAGGATATATTCCTCGAAAGGAAATGAAGATCTCAGTCGACTATGCAAGGGAAGACAAGCAGTGTGTGTCAGTGAACAGTGTGTGTCGGTCAGCAAACGAAGGAAATTTCCCTACGAATCCCCCTACGAATCCCCCTACGAATCCCCCTACGAATCCCCCTACGATTTCCTTTCGTTTACTTTTCGACCGACCGAAAAGTATTAAACGTGCATCCTACGTTATCGCATTCGCGTTGTGGAATATCAGGAAATAATATGCGTTAACGTGGTAAGTTATCAGAAAAGCCATACACGCGTTAGCTCTCTCTCTCTCTCTCTCTCTCATGATCGTGGAATCGGGTTAACGGGGTTTTCGGTGCAAGCGACGAGCTATGGTTCTCCTACGTTATTGCACTATTGCATTGCATCGCATCGCATCGCATCGCATCGCATCGAAGACCAGAGGAAGTTCGCTCCTACATCCAACTCTGACAGATTCTACTCTCGCGTTTCCCTATCACGAGAATTCCTCCACCTCCATCTATCTACCTATCTATCTATCTATCTATCTATTTACCAATAATAATTTTCCGTTGACATTTCTCATCGACAGAATATCGATGATGAAACGTCCAGGTAAATTAATTGAAGAACCATGATCAATGAATATCAAATCTGATACGGTTAGATTAATATTTAATGAAATCTTAATTAATTGACGATACACAACTCAAACTTTCTGACTCGCTTCTTAATATGTTTGCTAAAAGATAAAATAGAGTTGTTATCGGCGAGGAAATGTTATTTATTTTAGAAAAAGATCCCATGGCGTTAAGTTAAACTCTGGTCGAGGGATAGGAAGCGTCGTTAACGAGGTCAAAATGCTCGATTCGGGACAACGTAAGATCTCCCTCTTCTATCTATAGGAAGCTTCGAAGCACTTTTGGCTTGGACTTCTCGCGAAGGGAACACTTCAAACATCGAACTGCCATTTACACAAAAGCCATTTACACAAAGGACTACGTTGCTGACGTTAAGATCCTTACTTGAATATATATATAATGCGCTACCTTCTTCAACTTTTGACTAAACAAAGAGAAAACAGGATAATGAAGAATTTTGTTTGCAATGGACAAAGGTTTGTCGATAATCGTCGACTAATATCGAAAAAAGAAAGTGTTAAAATTGACGTAAAGCCAAGATAACTATGTTGGAAAATCAATTAAAGTGTTTTCCCCTGTCCTCTCTATTTATAACAGAGTAGAACTCGTAACCTCATCAGAGAGAATAATTTTCGGTGGCAGCTCGGGTAACAGGTCCGGTTCCTATGGAATCCCCGCAAATGGATTTTACTTTACCGCACATATTAGTTATTTCTTGTATAAGAGTTGGTGCAGTATTCGACAAAACTCGTCAACTTTTGTAGTTCTGGGATATTGCGAAAGAGAATTAGAAGTGTGCACTTGCTCTATGATATTTTATCCAAACAATTTGTTCAATTGCTTACTCTAAATATTATAATAAATGCACATTTAATGTTAGTAATATAAAAATAAAATGTGTGTGTGTGTGAAAGTATAACTATTGAACTAAAGCAGGGGAGAAACGAAATGGGTGGTGGTGGTGGTGGTGGTGGTGGTGGTGGTGGTGTTGGTGGTGGTGGTAATGGGAGGTGGTAGGTCGTCATCGAGATTTTACAGCGAACGTTCGATTTTATAATCAACGATAAGCGTTAGCCCACATCGTGGAAAGATTTTCAATCTTTTTATAGATCGCCTATTACGACCTATAAAAATTCGAAATTTGTTCTTTTGTAAAAGTGCTGATATCTGCACGCTTGGTCAAAACTTCCGAATAGTTGAGAATACCATATATACGTACTATAGATAAGGTTTCAAGATAGATGGAAAATTTAGCAGCATTTTTCACATTGTTTTTTCATTGAATGTTCATTGAATTTTCATTGAATTTTCATTGAATTTTCACGGATGAAATTGTTTTCTCAAACATTTCATTCTCTTAAGGAAAAGAAAAAAGGAGAAAAAAGAATGCACAGGGCATATGTTCGTTTGCTCGTTGCACGGGTTCCCTTCCGGTCGAAAAGTCTCACGATACCATACATTGGACCTTCCGCAAATTCTCAATATGGACATCCTTTATTTTAGTTAAACCGTCTGGAAAGAGCCTTGGCATTGGTCCAAGATTGGAAATCATTCGGCGCCATATTGAGTTAACGAAACTTTATTCCGCTCGACGACGCCTTCGCTCGATCGTTAATCCTCTTATATTTTCTCCTACAGGAGGAATAAGTTCCAACGGAAAACCTAGGATTTTCCAAAAGACTATACTCCTTGCAAAATTTATTGCATTTTTCTTGCAACTTTCGATAGTAAACTTTTCATTTGTATTAACCTTAGTACTGACATTACATTCGCTATCGTGTTTCTATTTTTTCGAGAAATGTGCTCGATTTTAGTTCTACGATTAGAAATTCTTGAGAAACGATTATTCAAAATCCCCTTTTAAATTTGAGAGGATTATCGAAACTGGATTAAAGAACACTTTGGCTAGGAATTGGGTATAATTGGTCGCTCGCTTGGTTGCTCGAATCGTATCGATTCGTCAAGAAAACCAAAACCAAAAGAAAACCATGATCTTGTAAGATTTCTTGATGAACGTGCTCCAAAATTTAGCGAATCTCAATCAAATAGTATTATTATATTAAGATGGTTTTCTCGAGCGTTGAGAAAAGCTTTGTACATAATGTACATAATGTCGGAAAGTTAGGGTTAAATAGAACTTTATATCTTTATATCGTATCGCAGCATCATCTCGCAGCATCCCATAGAAAGAACGAACTTTGTGTTTCATTCATTCGTCGAGACAAGTTTGGACTATACAAATTTCTTAGTCTTGCTTGCTTCCCCTAATATTCACCGCACCGATATTAATAGCACTTGATCGTTATATTAATAATAAGTTACTAATTAAAACGGTTATCTACCGAAAATCGATTTTTCTTCTTACACTATAGGTCAGAGTTAAATATAAATGATTACTTTGGACGACGTTAACGTGAATTTAATTAAATTCCTTTTCTTACATATACTTTAGTAGCTTCAAGGATTTTAATTAGCAATTACTTTAATAAATGGTACGCATTCTCTTTCTCTCTTTTTTTTTTAATGAAAATTATCAAATACTAATTTGATGCTCATTTACATCTTATTTAATATTTTCCTTTGTTATATTAAATTCTTCTTCCTTTATTATTTGTAAGGTACCTATGGTGGTGGCTTTGGAAAAAATCATTTCATTTGATTTGGATGTTTTATTAATAATAATTACACGATGCTCTTTGTTGAAAATGCAAAAGTTTCCATCTCGTACTACTTGATTTTCGTGTTAATAATTATAATGTAGGAACAGGTGGATACCACCGAGAAGAGAAATCTTGAAGGGTCACGGATAATCGCGATAAGAGTACTTGCAAGTACGGTTTTGTAATTACGCTTGCCCTCTTAAGTGCCTTTACCTTCCTTATTATTTTCTTCTTTGCTACTTACTAACGAAACATTTTTATATAAGTGTATATCATTCCAAAAAGTAGAAGAATTTGTTGCTTAATTGTCTGAAATCACGTCAAAGGAAGAAATGGAACGAATCGTAAATTAGGTTTTAGCGCTCCTACGATTATCGACAAATCTCGGTAACTCTCAAGAAATTATCCGAAAGCAGTTTCTCCAAGCTCTTCCCTCGAAATCCTTGATTCGAGTATTTCGTTTTCTAATCCTGTCTGACGATTTGCACAGGACCAACTGTTTGCACGACGGATCTCTCTCTCTCTCTCTCTCTCTCTCTCTCACTCTCACTCTCTAGGTCCTAAGCTTCATTTTCCTTCCTTTGCCTAGTCGTTACAAACAGCCTCAAAACTTTCCAATAAACATTCGAATAAACTTTCGATTGAAAATATCTCCCAAAATGTAATGTTTAACGATTAAGGATCCTTATCCTAAACGTTAATAATCCATTGAGGTAGTAAGTGCAAAGTGAAGTAAAATCGATAAAGCTTAGAATTAACAAAAAGGACGTTTTACTTGCTTTTAGAAGTTATTGCATCATTAAAAAGAAGGAAGAAGCTTTCTCTCGAAACTCTCGCTTGTTCCGTCAACGTCAAACTAACTAAGCAGAAGAGGGACAGAGAGAACACAAAACACAGAACACAAATATAGAACTAACACACACACRCACACACGGAAATCTCTACAAAGGATATTCAGGTTAATGGGGGAAACTAATTAGTCGTTACTAATTAACTGCTTGATAACTGCTCTCAAACTCCACATTGTTAGATAATTATCAATTTAATCTAATATTTTGCTTATATCTTGTATGAAATTGTTTTATTGTTGAATAGTAGGATTTTGTTATGGCTATGCTATCATATTCGTGAAATATTTCTTCTTGTTATGATGCTTGCTTGCTTGCTTGCTTGCTTGCTTGATAAAAACGAGCGATAACGTTCAAATTTCAGTAATATCACGCCTTAATTGATATTACAAAATAAAACTCTAACAAAGTATACGACTACTTGAGATATTGTAAGCGTTAGAAAATTTCTAAGAGAAAGGGAACCCCGTTGACGCAGAATATTGGCCAAGTATTATATTTAACAACAAAAAATGTAGATAAAAATGAAAAAAGAGAAGGAAGAAGAAAATTTGAACAAAGTAAAACTCTCTAGTTCCTTCGTCGTTGTTGGAAAAGTAATAGGAGCGATGAAACGAAGATTCCTCTGTTAAGGAATGAGTTGAAGGGATGATAAAAAGAAAAGAACATATTTCAACGAATAGTATCTACCTAAAAAAGAATTAGACGCAATGATAAAAGGTACAAATAGTATAATCATAAATGTGACTTTTTTCGGCCTTTTGATCTTCCTTCTCAAATTGAAAGAGTTTGCTTATGCTCTTTCACTTGTTCTCTTGGTCCCGTAATTAGTTTGAAAAATTCGCAGACAAATATCTATTTGTATTTTTGTCGATAAAACAACGTTTCTATTATCTGTTCGCTAATTTTTCTGCTGATGAGAATTTAAGTACTTTTAAAGAAAGTTTGAAAAATAGATTTTTTCTCAAACATATAATCACGAAAGAATTTCTTGACATGAGAAATAGAATACTAGGCTCTCGAAACAAATCGAGTTACTTTAGTTCAGTCTAGTGAAACACTCCGATAGTAAGTATCTTACTTATCGATCTGTCCTTTCATCTAACCCCCTCCACCTTTTTCTTCCTTCTTTCTTCTTTCTTTTCTATCGGCTAGAGTTACACTTCCTCCGATCGTCTTACTACGTTAGAGCAACAATTCCAATTGAACTAAACTTTGCTATTTCTATAGCAACTTTTATATAGGAACAACAACAAACAAGTTTAGTATGTCCGAAGTAGAACGGAAAGCAATCAAGTCTTTTTACTTCTTTTTCTTTGGACAAAAAACAAATAAAAATTGTCAAATTTGTTCTACCGAGAATTGATATTAATTCAATCCGAGGAGGAACGATGACGAATGCACCACCAACGACGACGATTCGCACGAAATTCTTCATTTATTTATATTTTATTTAATAACGCTTATTTCAATATGCTCCTCGACTATTTATTTTAGATTGCACTTTCGACGCTAAAGCAAAATTAAATATAACATTTTACATTTACTCACTCGTTGCTCAAATATTTCAATTGAATGAGTGATTTCAAATAACACGACAAAATAAAAATCAATTTATTATTTAACTTGTTCATTTACCTGGAGTACAAGCAAAATTCACAATGTTCAATGTAATATTAAATGACTCGTTTGCTTATACTTAACGATTGTTACTTGTCTTAAAATGAGAACAGAAGAAACATGCGGTTTGTATGAAATTTGTATTATGCTAGAACTGTATAGCAACAATTTAGTTACCCAGTACGCGTTTATCGAAGAAGAGAAAAGGAACTTTTAAATGGTCAAACTATTTAATCGCCCATGAAAAAAGTTACCAATACCGCAAGCTGCCGGTACTTACGTGCCAGGTGGTACACTTGTTCTTCAAACGCCTAATCGAAGAATGCTCTACTTACAAAATTTGTATCGTTGAAAAGTTTTTCCAAAACTTTCCTATAATATCAATTACGCTTAAGGGCAAGTCTGAATAATAAATTGATTAGAATGATTAGTAACATATTTGTCGTCGCGTATGTCGTCTATTTTTTATTGAAATTTTTAATCGGAACAATTCGATCTACAGGCATTTTCTGATACTTTTAATACAAAACGATTTTACTCAATAGGAAAGCTTTCACGAAATAAATTTGATTTTCAAAGTAAAATCTTTCGGAAGAGAGTTTTATCGGAAGTTTAAAGAAATTAAGTAGAGGAAAAAAGAATTGAAAAGTTAGACAAAAGGGAAAGAGAGAGAGAGAGAGAGAGAGAGAGAGAGAGAGAGAGAACAAAGTTTATCGGAATATTTTTCGCTTGGGGGTGAGGAAAAACGAAAAGAAAAGTATCGATAATCGAAAAGCACGCGATATTGGAAAAGCACGCATGTTGTATTGTCTAATAAAGCAGAAAATACGTACGATTTGTATTAATTGTTACTTTCGTAGATAGTTGAAAAACAAACAAATTTCTTCTCTTTTACATGCTATCAGATACTTTTATTCGAAAGAGCAAAACTACGAAAAGAAAAATATTATAGAGAAAGAAAAGCACGTTTCCGATTGGTTCTTCAACGAAATACCTATATGCATATAGAACATATAGAAAAAGAAAGAGAGTATAAAATATTCTATATTCCATCCCTGAATAGAGACTGATTAAATTCTTTCTCAAAGCGAGTGTCGATGCGATACGAGAGAAAAGCGAGTGGATACGAAATTCCATTCCAAAGCGTATCTGCGTAAGATATAACCGAGCGAGATCGGGTCCCATGTGGTGTTACTTCCATTAAGGATATGTTCAATCTTCCTTCTACGAGATAAACTAGAACGGCTATATATTTACATAGGTTAATGTAACTCTTTACATATATATATATAGTATTTTATATAAATATGCTACGGCCAATGTACCCAATTCAGACATTCTACACAATGTCCGAAACATTTTTTCTTACATTATATACTTTTAGGAGAAGGAGAGAGAGAGAGAGAGAGAGAGAGAGAGACTCGCTAATTTTTCCATTATAATATTTAAACGAATTAATAATATTAAGTTTTAATCGAACTCGGAAATAATTCATTTAACGTTAAATTCCTTGAAAAGATTCTAAATGGATTTTTTATTGAATAAAATATTATATTAAAAATGTCATTTTTTACTAGGGAAAATGGTTTTCTCTTCTATTGAAATATTTCTTGGTTTTAAATATATGATATTAAAATAATGAATTCGTCGACGTTCGTTATTATCGATCGAAGATGAATTGTCAAGAATTACAGATGCATGATTACTTCGTATAACTTACCAACTATCGTGAGATGAACCGGAAGTCCTATAGGTGGTGTCGTTGATATTTGGCATTCATATACTCCGGAATCCTTTTTCTGAGGATATCGTATTTTCAATGTCCACTCTTCCGAAAGAGGTGTATGTACTGCTTCGAAACGTTGATCGCTGGTATAAGTGTACCGTCCCACCGTTAGCAAATGAATATCTCGATGCCTTACCCATGAAACCTACAAATATTATTTATTCATTGGAAAAACAAATACCTAAATAAATGACACAATATGAAATTTAGTTGAGTACTTAAAAGTAGTCACGTTTGCGATTGGATAAAATTGGATAAAATTTCAAACACGCTCGATATTCCTTTGAAAAATGTTATTGCTTGTAATTACGAAGGAAAACTCGTGATTTCTTTTATAATCGAGAATTCTTCTACATATAAATGCATATGCGAGTACTATATACACATATGTATATGTATAAATATGTGGTACACGTTCTATGCTTTTAATTCCAGCCATGGAAAACATTCCACGTTTATTCGTGCCAGCTTGGTTCACCGTTTCCTTTTTTACACGGAAAATCGTGCGTAATATTGGATGTCGTTAATTTCGGTTAAATAGTAATATTAGTATAATCCCTTGCTATGAATGAACTCAAATAAATGAATTTCAAAATGTTGTCGAACTTTTTGATCGTTTACGTTTGAAAGAAAAAGAGGGTAGCCGCACCTTTTTTAGCTCGCGGCAATTTTGCTCGCACCGTCAAAGAAAGAACAAGCTAACAAGTAGAAAACGTGCGTTATCAAGGAAACATATTAGATGGTATACACGTACTTTCGGGAAAAGCATAAATGCTAGCAACCAAGCTTTGCATAGAAATGAGTTTCTGGATTAAAACTAGTAACCCGCAAGCTCTCTTTCTCTTTCTCTTTCTCGACTTAATCGTCTTTCTTAAACCCGTGGAAACTTTGGCAACGCAAAGACCTAACAAAGATTCTTCCAACGCCTCCTATATTTGTATAATACTTTTGTCACGTGAATTGGAAATTGTAATAAATATCGACTAATTTCTTGGACATAAATGTTATCGTCAAAATGAGGTTTCTTCTACACTATGTTATATTCATGGTTAAAGTTTTTCGAGAATGACGTAGTTAACGTATTCTATGTTTAAGAATGAGGGAAGAGAGATATAACGTTACTGTTCTGTTTCCGAGATTCTTCACTTTGCAGACCAGTTGAATAGTTTTGCCAACTAAGCCGGTTATATTCGATGGCACCGAAGTATCGAAGTACGGTCCTTTTCCTTGTGACGGCCATTCTTGGAAAATGTCTGCTTTTAAACGACGTATACCATGTGCTGCACTGTCTGTAACGAAAAATTATAAATGCAACGATAATTAATTACTAGACTTTCAACTTGTCCAGTAAGAATTTCGCTTATTAGCATTGAAAAAACAAACAAAGCCTTACTCAGATTAAACGAAATAACGAAATTTTTAACGAGTTAAATAAAAAAATATGCTTCGTAATTCCCTAAGAGAATGAAATTTTTATAGACCATATTACAACATGATTAAACTCGAAACTACTTTTCAGTTTCACAACGAATAATAATTTATTCTCTCATTTACATTTTGTATGCGCGAGACTTTGGCAACAAAGTTGCACGTACGACAACGCGTGTAATAATAATACTAAGAATAATAATAACAATAATTATTATCGTCATTATTATTATTATTATTATTATTATTATTATTATTATTATTATTATAATTATTTATAAATATTAATAACGTAGAATTTGTACTAGCTACGAATAGAATAATTATTATTGAAAACATTGTATCTCTTAAAGGGGGTTGATTTTTTGTAAATAATTAGGAATAGCAGAGAGTAGGAAACTATTTTGATGACAAATTCGCGATTTGAATAGCAATCGACAAACATTGAATACGTAAGCCACTAACGTCTTCCATGCAAATAGATACAAGTGCGAGAGTAACGGTGGAACGGGTCCTTTGTGGACAAGAGTAGGTACCTGCTATCTCTCTATTTCTAGCAACATATAGAAGGTGTACGTGTACGGTTTAGGTGCATCGCGATTACGCACACACTCGCGCGTAACAACGAGCGTAGCAACGAAACGAGATTGTATTCGCCGCACTGCAGTGCATCGAATATATTAATCTTCCTCCTGTATATCTTAGCGCTAACAATTCCTTTGCTACTCTCTTTATAATCTACGCATCAGTTATTTCATGTAACACAACTTACTTATTGAAAAATTTGTTAAATCATCTGGTATTCTGTATCTTCAATTACGAATGAAGTCGGTGTGCAGAGATATTTATGCATTCGCGCAGGAACCTGCTACCGGCCGTCACGTATTGCGATTGAAAATTAGCAAAGCGAATTATCGTAAGTACGCGAGCCCGAACTACCTACGAGAAGCACGTATTACCTACGTACGAGTAGTTAAGCTCCAGCTCTTGTAGTTACCAATTTACAATGGTAAATCTTGTTCATCCGTGCGTCCATTTTCCTCCATCAACTCTTCCTCCATACCAAATTTTACTCATTTTTATTATTATTATTATTATTATCGTTACTGCAATACATATATTAATGATAAACTAAAATATATTCGAGCATAAAATGAACAAATGTAATAAAAACAAAAGTCCCTCTCCGCGAAAACTAATTGTTTCAATTTATTCAAGCCATTCCTACGATATAATATTTTAGCAGAGAGAGAGAGAGAGAGAGAGAGAGAGAGAAAGAAAAGTTCATTCTTGTTAATCTCACTTTTGAAATTCAACATTTATTTTTACGAGTATACGGCGAAGAAATTCAAGAGAGAGAGAGCGAGAGAGAGAGCGTTGAGAAAAGGGCTGTACTACACGCACCCTTTTTACCTATTTATCGTAATAAACCTTTTCGAAGCTAGAGGGATAGTAGATATGCATGGAGATTCCCAAATGAACCCTTTTCCAAGGCGTTACCGAGTAAAGCTGCTTTTATCGAGCAGTTAAATTACCCACATCCTTTTCATATGCTAAAGTAGACGATGCGACAACACCACTCTCAACAAATATTCCAAGTTGGAGTTAAAAAACGGCCTGTATCGGTTAGTTGATTCAGCACGCGCCGTTGAAAATCTATTTAACCTCTGATCGAGACAACGTGACGTATCGAATCGATGGGGGAGTACATATCTCTTTTTTTTCTTCCTCCTCGATACCACCAGTTATCTTCAATGCGTAACGTGCAACGTTCATTTGCAAGCTAGTCTTGTGTGTGTGTGTGTGTGTGTGTGGGTCGTGGTTAAATGAATTTTCACGCTTACACATTTCTCCCTGCAAAGCATCAACCTCCCGAAACCATCCCAAACTAACACCCCTAATCTCGTAGCCCCCTATCCTTCTCTTCCCTCTTGCCCATGCTGCTCACCTTGATACCCTACGAGCCCGTTATTTCGAACGAACGCGATAAAATTAGCATACTTATAAATATCCGACGGTTTTCGGAAAATATATAATCCAGTAGACCCAGAGGTAATGCCGTTTGGGAAATAGAACGATAGCAATATCTTAGGGCGATTTTGACAAAGGTCGAATCAAGCGAAAACTTGACCTCATTTGATCATGTTCTTTTTAAAGATCGCATGGCGATGGGGGTATGTTCAAATAATGCAATATAATTTATCTAGTCAACATTTGGCACGCGTTGTGTTTTTACTTGGAGCTTGAATTCCTTGTGGAAAAAATGCTGGAATGGGGTTAAATCTTGTTCGTTTTCTCTGTGAATGTTTCGCGAAGTATAAGAAAGATGAGATACTCTCTTTCGAGGAAGAATTCTCCTTGCGTCTTTCTCAAAGACCAACGAGAATTGTAGGAAAGATCGAGAACGGAATAATATTCGGCCCACCTCTTGTTCAAACATCGAGAATGCATCGCTAGAAGGCGAATGAAGGAGAAAAATGACTGTGGCTAAGGGAAAAGGGAAGAAAAGAAACGACGGAGTCATATGTACGCTAAAGAAAAATCTTACGAGAAGTGAAAATAGTTGGTAGAAAAGGTAGGAAAAACATATTCGAGTCATTCGTGCCATTTGTGATTTCACAACTAAACGGAAGAAAAAGAAAAAGAGAAATCACCCTCTCCAGTTTCCAAGAAAATATCGTTAAACCAAGATAGAGAGAGAGAGAGAGAGAGAGAGAGAGAGAAATAACGGAATTTTGGGAAAATTTTCAAACTTCAAGATCTGTTTGAGAATCGTTAAGTACCGAGTTTTCGTGTCCTGAGAAAAATCTAACGGCGAACTTATTTTTTCCTTTTTTCTTTTTTTTTCCTTTTCTTTCCCTTCGACGACAGAATATAGGGAAAAATAATGTTTGATCGATCGTGCTTTTAGCGAGCTTGAATCGATCAAATCGTTCCTCGTAAAAACGATCAAGACGATATATGTTTACTCTTATTCTCCCGTCAATTCACTAAGTCAATTCACGATAAAATAATGAACTTTCAAGTTTCTCGATAACTTTACTTATTTTTCAAATATCGGATAATTCGATATAAAAAACGTTGACCCTTAGAAAAAATCTATTACTTTTACTATCACATTCTGATCAATGCAATCCATCAAATGATTCTTCTCTTTCAACTATTATATTTATAAATTTATAAGGTATATATAATTAATAGCAGTGTAGGGTGGATATTAAATAGATCAATAAAGTTGCATCATTGAAAACGTAATTCAGTTGGAAGCATGCTTTGAGATTGGCTTGAAAAAAGGAATATTTTCAGCAACGTCGCGAGGTATAAAGTTAGATCGAAAAAGTTCCGCTTAGCGGGAAGAGAGAGAAATCCTGCTAGATACGAAATTTCCAACAAAAATTGAAAATTAACCTTCGTCCTCGATAATGCAATCTTTCCTCCTATTTTTTCCTATTTTTCTATTGTTTGTTCGTTAAACTGTGACGCAACCCTTTTTTTTACCGTATTTTAACGAATAAAATATAATTTGATTGTAAAGCAGTTTTCAAAATCTCCGATATCGCCGAGGTGCACCCTCGTGGCCATCGACATTTTTGTCTATCATGCAAACTTGCCAACTAATTCAATTTGCCCTACCGTTTCAAAGCCGTAAAAATAATTTATTAGCGCGTTTTCTTCTTTCTCCAGAAAAAACATTACACATTTTTTATTGGATTAGCCGAAAAATAAAATGAAAATTTACTTACGTGAATCATTGGTGTATAGTTTCCCCTTGAAAATAAGTGTATATCGGACAGGGTAGAACAACAGGGTAGGCAAGAATTAAACTGTTCGAACAAACTCTAGCAAAGATGACGAGCCTATATATATAACTTTTGGCTAGTAATAGAGTCGGGGGATAGAAAGGATATTTGAGACATCTGAGTTTGGGATTGGTCGAGTAGAAGGCCAATGGTTAGTCATGCAGATTGAAGGGTAGTCCTAAAAAAGAAAGACCGAAAAGTTCTTTTTTTTTGTCGATTTCTTTGAATACGGACAAAGAACATTTGTGAAGAAAACTATTTGGACAGACCACCAAGGGTTACATTCTCCTATTTTTTTTTTTTTTTTATACGTGAGATATTATTTGATAAATGAATTTTAATTCACGGTGGAGGGTATAAAACATTATTGAGGAGCTGCTAGCGTAAATTATTCTATGCTTTTTTTCTTCTTCTTCTTTTATTCGTTTATTCGTCTATCATAACTGCAGAGTGAATCGAACAGCCTCCGGGCAGCAAGAAACGTGGAAGAAATCGTTCCTCGAGAAGGTATACATATACCTTCATGGTGTCAGAAATTGTCTACTCCTCGAATAACGTTAAAAACTATTTCACTATTTCAATCGAAGATTCTACGAATGTTTCCTTTAGTTTTTCGCATCTTATGAAAGCTTTATTCAAAAGGTTATTGAAAGTATCTTTTGTTCGTGCCGTTAAAGTGGTAAATGGAAATGCAATTTCTCATAAATGAAACTTCTAATTTCTTGATAATTATTTCAAATTGTAATTTAAGTGTATTCCCTTTTAATGGAGATTCTTAATACTATTATATTATCCAAGATATATGTATATAAAATAGCGTATTTCTTAAAATGCAACTAGAAAAAGTATATTTAAAGAGTTTAACGGAAATTCGTGAATAGAAGATTCTTCTATTCATCGAGGAAAAGCACTTGGGGTTGAAGAATGAAAGAACGAAAGAAAAAAATGTTCATTCCTTCGGTAATGTCAAAGAAAAGCCTCTTTCTTTCGTCATTTCTTCTATTCGTAGGAAGGATCTATTAAACGAGATGTGCAAGTTAAATGCGTGTTGGTTGGATACGGTTAAAAATTATTGATCCACTAGCGCTTTGGCTGAATGAGAAAGGAAAGAAAAAGGAGATGATTTTTTTCTACGCCATAAAACGTCTTCGCGTCGTCTAAAACATATTTCCCTTTTTTCCCCAAGCCTGATTGAATCAAGCTGACAACGGAGCTTGAGAAAGACAAGTATAAGGACGATATTAATATGACATTGGTTTTGGTGCCAAGCGTCTTGGGAATAACTGCCTCGGAGAAATGACTTCAGAGTTATGAATATAATCAAACGTATCACTATCTATTTATTATGTATTCGCAAAGACTATGCACCAGTAGGTATTGGTGGCAAGTGGTGAATTTATGAAAAGTCCATTTTGGAAAAAATACATTGAAAAAGAAAAAGGAAAAGAAAAAGAAAAAGAAAAAGGAAACTAATGCTCGGTCAGCTTATCGCATTATCTCAAACAGTAGCAGCAGGTGCATCCCACGTATTTTCGTTTACAATTGGTTTATTTTGCGAGTTGTTATGCACACGTTAAATCATCCTATTGATAAATACATAGGATATGGATAGATACATAGTACGTACATATGGATTAACTTGTCGAAATTAGATGATCTTTATAGTATGCACTGTAACCAAAAATATAGGCAACATGCGAACATGTAGTATGCAAACAACCCGTGTGTCAGCGGTTTGTCGCTTAAATAGACGATATAGCATGCATAGTTTATCAATACAACGATCTGAACATAAATCAAAGGGAATATTAACTGACCGTTTGTGTACACATATAAAGATTGGTCTGCTATTCATTCTCGATAAATCAAACAATTTAATCCTAACGATATTTGTTGTTTTCTCTTTAAGTTGGCTGAACAATTGGCAAGTAATTTGATCGATCCATTAGAGAAATTGAAAAATGTCATTTTGATGAAAAGCTAGAGCACGCTTGTCGCGATGGCGATCGTATAAAAGAACAAAATAAAGAAAGGGGAACCAAAAACAGGCGTGAATCGTCCGTCGGTAGGAAATTCGTGCACGCTTCGACAAGCATCGTTCGTGCTTGAATCAACCTTTTAAAGAACTCGTTCAGGCAGGCAGGCAGGCAGGCAGGCAGGCAGGCAGGCAGGCAGGCAGGCAGGAAGGCTGACTTTCCCTCTTCCGTTCCTTTCGTTTTGCTTCATTTACTTAAATGGAACGGCACCTATCCACCTACCTACCTACCTACCTACCTACCAAGGGCAAATTAATTAAAACGTATCTCGTCGATGGTAGCACCCTCCCTGCCGAGGGATCTTACCAGATCTCGCAAACACCCTTGACACAAATCCTACATACATAGCTATGTAGGTATATCGTTCTCCTTCATAACTCATCATCCCTTACTTCGACTAACTTCCCAACTAATACTAGACAATGCTTCCCATCATAAATATGCTTTATATTTCTAATACACCTGTTTGTAGAAAAATAATAAACGTAAAATTATTTATTCTATGCGACCCAATTTTTTGTTTCTTTTACAAGAAGAATTTCAATTAATTATTCCCTCATCTTTTCATCCGTCAGGTTGCGTTTTTTTTTTTTCTTTTTTCATTTTCCCTTATTTTAAAGAAGAATGCCAATTAATTATTGTCGAGTCGTTTCAGGTACGTCGGCCTCGCGTTTATTTCATTTAATTCAATTCATTCGACGTTACGTAGCACCGCGTTCCTTTTACGTTCCGCGATAATTGCACTTCTCCGAGAAGACGATGAGTATCGATGAAGAAAATGTATCATTAACGGAAACCTATGGAAATTTAAATATTCTAATATTCTAATATCTCTCGCGCGACAAGCTTAATGATAATTAAACGATAATTAAACATTCTACAAAATAAATATTTAATATATCGTGGCCCATTAGTCGAGTCATTCAAATAAATTATTATCCTAAATACAACTTTTCCTAAACTTTTTAATACTTTTTTATCGCCAACAACAATAGCATAACTTTAAAAAGTTGTTTTATGTCAATTAGCTACTATGCTAATTAATAAAGTGGTGAGTAATTGGTAGTGTCAACTGATTTATGAACCACCATAGTTTTAAAACTTCATTAATCTTTCACAAAATCCCGGAATACTTTTGTTAACACACAAACAAACAAAATGAACAAATAAAATATTAATTAAAATAATTAATTTGATCTGGTTGAAAAATAAAAAGCTCAACACATATATTTGCAGTTTTCCATAGAAAATGCATAAATTGAAAGTATAGTTCGTTTCGTTGTTTCAGTTTTATTATTACGACCTACGAAGTGAGGAGGTTCCAAGGTGCATATGCACACACAACGCACAACGCACAACGCACAACGCACAACACACAACACACTTGAGCAAAAATATCCATTTTTAGACGCGTAGAAAAGGAATATAAAATAAAACATTATCCTGTGTACTCGTACTTTTAGCTTCGACTACGTAATACGATTCTTGCTTATGCCGCGAGAAGAAAATTTCATTTTACACAAGAGTTGGATGTAGCTTAACGATAATATCATTTCTCATGTCAGTTCATGCGACACGTTTATATACGATGCCATATTCTTGTTTGTACCATTAAAATATCAAGTGAGAAATGAAAAACCCACGGTTTGCTTTTAATCGACGCCTATGCGAATCAACTTTTTTCTACAATTTTCTTCATTCAACGTCTCTGTTTGAGAAAGAACATTTTCAAGCGCACGAGTATTTATGTATTATTCAAGAAGGAAGTAAAGTTTCTTTCTGGCTTTGAAACAGCATCTAATATGTGCTTCACTGCGGTATAAGTTGCATGAATCTATAATACAATATCGGATAGTAATATTTATTAAATAAGTTGAATAGAAAATTCTACGATGTGTTTCAACGGGATTAGAAAAAGAATATTGTACGAGGTAGTTTAGTTTTACTTTCGATTAATTACATTTGTGCATCTTTAATGAACATTTTGTTTTTTCTCCCAACTAGACTTTAGAATATTCCACGAGATATTTCTTAATTCAATGCTTTACTAATCATCTTTCTGCACGCTTGATTGCGATGTTTCAAGCCATGTTTCAAGCCATGTTTCAAGCCATGCTTCAAACGACGTCTCGTCTCCTGGACAGGAAAGGATAGAAGACAGCTAGATCGAGAATCGAATCTTCGTTTACGTTGCGAATCACAATCTCTTCTGATTGTCAATGCACGTCTGATTATCAATGTACCCACTGATTACAATGGAAACGAATAAACATCGATGTTGCATCTTGTACTAGAAGGAAGGGGGCACATGGTATTTTGCATAGAAATCGTAAAGGACCAGGGGAACCCATTCGCGAGAGTATCTTGAAAAGTCGGAGCAATCACTGCGACTGACAGTTTCTCGATAACTGCGACGATCGCGTCAAACCATTGTTATTATCGTCATAACAAGCCTGCAAAATAATTCATATTTAGGTCCTAAATAACATTTGAAACAATTTGAAAATCTAAATAGAGAAGGAATATAATATACGATTACGATTTTAAGCAGATATATGTTTAGCTGAATATACAATAACTCAACGTAGGAGTTTCAGTATTAAAACCGATAACGAACGCCAATAAATACGACCTCCCATATCGATTGTAAAAATGTACGAGAGAGAGAGAGAGAGAGAGAGAGAGAGAGAGAGAAAGAATTAAAAGCTCGTAGATATTCGCACTATCCACAAAATCACGCGCAAATTTATCGGCCACTCATGAAAGATTAATTCGTTCGGATTTAATATCGCACGTTTTCGAATTTAACCGTATATCAGTATTGGAGTAATTCATCCAATTTTGACGTGCATAGTCCTCTCAACGGTAGGATAAATCACGATCTATCCGTTAATTCTATGACAAACCACGATTTTCCAGCACGTCTCGAACGTTATTCTTCGCGAATACGAGCAAAAAGAAAGATAAAAGAATGAAAACTTTGATACTTTTCAGATATCCTTTCAACCCTCACCCCACATTAATTTTCACACGATGTATGTATACGTGTAATTCACTATGAAGGTGCGAGAGAAGGAACTAATTTTTTCTTTCGCAGAAATAAAAAAGATGAAGAAAGAAAGAAAGAAAGAAAGAAAGAAAGAAAGAAAGAAAGGAAGGAAGATAAAGAGATGAACCGAGAGATAAAATGAATTGAAAAACTTTTATACACCAGGTTACGTACCTACCTGACTCTATAGGAGAAAGTTATATAATATATATTATTGTATATATTATAGATTATATCGCGTTTTAATTTTAGTAGTTTTTTGCATTGTAATGTCATTATTTTATCACACCTATCATATTTATTAATAATGAATAAAAGTGTCCACCAAGCTTGATTATCATTATCGTTTTGATTCCCTTTAAGACGATAAAAAAAAAAATTGTTGTTAAGACGAGATGGAGGGTTAAAGATAGTTAAGGTGCCGAGAATTCCGAAGAAAATTGCTGACAACTGCAGACGTGTCTCGACGATAAGACTCTTTTGCTATCTTATTTAGTACGTAAGCTTCTTAAAAGCTTTACTGTTTAATTAAGAAGGTGAGTTGGAAATTTTTCGAAATGTTTCAACTTTTCATTTTCTTTTACTTTTCTTCCATCGAGTGTGCGTGTAAGTTTAATCGACACGAGTCTTTTGTTTACGATTATTCAAGATAAATTCTCTGTGTTCGTTTGCATTTTTTCAACGCAAACGAATCTTACTAAAACTTGAAGCGGATTTTAAAAATAGGTTTTTCCTGGTACTCTTCATCTTTTTCTTCTTACCGTTCATAGTGACGGCTATCAAACCGAGAAAAGCATACAAATGATGTTTATCCATCAATGCCTCGCAATCTTTTCCTTCCCTTTTCTATCTCTATCTATTCGTTCGCGATTCAACATTCAATATTTCCCGAGTCCAGCCGAAATGTTGACGTTGATGAGTCCAAGTGATAGATGTGCCGTAGATCCATCATGAATTATTTTCTCCCTTGAGTAATGCCAATTTCGATATCCCTTCGCCGACCCCTTCGCCGACCCCTTTCTTTAATAAACATACGATAACAATTGATTAGTTGGATATTTAATTTGTTCACATGAAATTGTTCCGTAGAATTTTGGAAAGATGAAAAAAAAGACCTATTATTCGTTATTATGTATCCTTCCAAACTTTTTCCTTTCCGACACTTTTTTCAACTCGTCCAAGTCGCTTGCTTGGCTCCATATTCAATCAAAAGTTTAGAGAAAAATTAACCTCTTTCTCACTTAGTCTACTTTTTCCTTCCTTCGTTTCTTCAAACTTATTCAATTTTGCAATATTACAGGTTAATACCGGGCTTAAGAAGCCAAACGTCGGAGATATGTTTCGAGAAAAAGAAAAACTTTACTTATTTTATTATACTATTAATGAAACAAAACAAATGTTCTTTTTTCTTTTGAATCGACTATAATATCCCTTTAATTAAATTTCCCTAAAAAAGTTGAAAATGATTTGATCTCTAATCGACATAATTGATTCATCGAGTAATCTAACAACAGCAAGAAGAACAACACTCTCCAAACCGTGTGTTCCAAGTTGAAAACAGCTCGATGTTTCGAGATTTGGAAATTTTTCATCAAAGATACATTTCACTTGTTTTACATTATTTTTGCTTAATTTGAAGAGTTGGTAAATTTGTGCATAACTCGAGTCACTTGAGAAAAACAGCAAGATAAACTTTCTCCTTGGTGTTTTTTTGCTTGGTACACGGTAGAAATTCGTCTCTAGTTAGTGTTTCGAAAAGTTTTCTATCGTTAGAGTTATAAGGATGAAGGTGAATATCGTCCAGGCAGCCGTTGGTGCCGAGTGTAAATCTACTTGGCCGCTTGGGTATTATAAAAGGGCTTTCGCGACGGCATGGAATTCCGTTGAAAAAGTACGTGTATACGGCACTTTGCTTTGGCTCCTCTCCAACGGGGTCGGTCGGTGTTACGTTTCACGATTCGAATTTAACCGACTCGGTCTCTGCCACCCATCGCCACCCATCTCTGCGTGTTGTTACCGATACATCCGAAAATACTGGATTCGTTTAACGATCATTTCCAATTGACTTTGGTCCCTTTTAAAAGCGAAACACTGTACTGCAACACTGTGCTGCAACACTGTGCTGCAACACTGTGCTGCAACAATTTCTACCAACTCCCCAAATTGACGTTTTTTCTTAAGGGATCAAACTCTTGACTGGCTGGTTCATTGTTCATTGGATTTCTTGCTATCATCTCGACACAATACCTTCGGAAAAACATATTGCCATCTTTTCAGTCCTTGAGTGACAAAGCAACCCAATAAGGGTATTGCTCTAGTGTGTAACTCGATCCGATCCTCTTCCGTGAAAAAGCTTACATCTTGAAAGCAACACGGAATATATGTATTTTCTTGTAAGAAAATGAATGAAATTCGTTGCTCGCAATTTCTTTGGTCTTCTTGACTCGCCATAGTTGCAACATTCGATATTTTTCATTTATTTGTTAAACATATTTTACGACAACATTTGACTTTATGAAGTTTAGTAGTGCAGCAACAACAGTCACAACACACACCTTGTATGTAGAACACGCGCTAAACTCGCTCCAAGTTGTCAGAATACATATCAGATTCTCGTGAGAATAAGGATGGAATAAAAGTTTGCATTTTTTGAACAGCAATAGTCGAGTTGAAAGCTAAAAGTTTCTCTCACCGAGACGTCTCTAAAAGTCTCAACGCTTTTCTTTCGTCGTCCTCTTTTACCATCTCTTTCTTTCTTTCTTTCTTTCTTTCTTTCTTTCTTTCTTTCTTTCTTTCTTTCTTTCTTTCTTTCTTTTACAAGAGAACTACATTCCAAGTATATATATATATCTATCTATCTTATCGTAGGCGTTATTTCGAAATAATCTCTCAGATCCGATCAAAAGTTTAACAATAGGGAAGAAAGAAAATTCGATAAGAACCAAGGAATCTATTTTCTAAGAATAACCAAAAAGATTCACCACAATTTTGTATACATATGTATACACATTACGTGCTCATATTTACAATATCGGTATAAAACATCAAAGGGAAACCGTAACGTAACGTTAACGCGTAAACTCAAGTTCATCTTAAACTCTGAGCGTTCATCGCGTGCCTTAAGAAGGGAAACCTTCGTGTAGTACGATTTTACGCCGTTAAACAAATCTAATTTTCAGCGACAAATATTGAAGCTGTTATACGAAGTCGCACGAGCACGTAGACTGAAATGCTTCTGGAATGTAGAATAAACAAACCTGATACGCGAGTATATTCGTGATGTACAGATTATACACAGAGAGTGTATCGAAAACTTCATAAAAAATATCAATTTATCTAAAGAAATGTTTGAAAAATGGCCATGCCAAGAAATTCTAGCTCACACGAATAAAATATACTTTTATCCCGAGTTAATTTTTCATAAAAGTAAAACTGACGAACGTATTTCGCATGATAAAGTTAGCAGTTGTATCCTGCGTTATATGTGACATATTATTAATAGTCAACGTTGGCTGGAATTTATCGCCAAAGTAGATGACATTTCGATCGAAAATATCGTTAAAGTTAAAATTACTCAACATAATGGGGCGATAAACATGAAACGATCTCAAAAGGGTTATTGTATTTTCAAGGAGATTTCCTTGAAAGTACGAGAAGCTCGCATCCGGCTTGGGAAAGCGTTCAGCCGGAAGTCAGATAGTGCGAATCGATGTAAACCATTCTTGAATTTCTCCATAGTAAAGCGAATGAAAAAGGGGATGAAAAAGTGGTGCGTGGGTGATGTGTGGGCGGTGTTTGGCCAACTTGTATAATACAGTTGGACAATAGAAAGAAATTAGGAAAAAAGATTGGAACGTGGCAACATTACGCGAGCTTGCCGAGACCTGCTAACCGCGAAATCGATATTTAAATTCATTCCATTAATGGAAGTCCGATCGTTGAGTAATCTTGTACCGAACAATCCCTCGAACAATCCCTCGAACAATCCCTCGAACCCGTAAATTCGAAGAGAATGCGAATGCAAGGCTTGGGGAAATAACCAAACGCGCGATTAAACGTCTATTATGTACATGTCCAATGTAAATATTGACGTTTAGACGAATTTACAGATTGTCGGATACTATTATTATTTCTAAATATAACTAGGAAATATTTGAAACGCACGCGTTTCATTAAAATGAAAAAAGAGGATAAAGAGAAGGAGGAGGAGGGAAGGCAGGGCAGGGCAGGGCAGGGTAGGCAAAGTTATAAAAGACGTTGTCGTTCTTCGAACAGCTTGTCTCGCGGCGGTGGAAGAATATTATGGCAACGGTATGGCAACGGTATGGCAACGGTATGCCACACTATCCAACTGCATTCGCGTTTATAACCCGGAACACTAAATAACACGTAGCACCTGTGAGATATCCAACGCTTTTATATATAGTTTTATCTCTTTTTCTACTCAACTTTCAGCTAATGTCTTCATTTATTTCTTCTTAAATCAAGGCTTGAAAAATGATTTCAAATGTAGTCTCAATAAATAATAATTACTATTAAAGAACTTTATATATTGGACGTACGTTCGCAAGTACTTTATAATCATTAAGGACTTTAATGCGTTGGTTGAAAAGGAAAATGAAAACTAGGACCAGCACTTCTCGCATTTGTCAAATCTATGAGAAAGTTGATAATCATATGTGTCGATTATATAAACGCAAATTGTCAACGGTATAATGAGTGACGTATAGCCAAACTATGCACGGTAATAACGGAGGGGGAACACGCGATATATCGACATTTATAAACCGAAAATCCTGTCGCTTGGAGAGCAACGGTCAACGTCATACCGAAAACCACATTTCGTGGCTGAATCGACGTTAGTTCACCATCCAACCGAGCAAATTTATCATTGCATACGTTGTATTTCTCCCTATGGTTTTGCTTTAGACTGAACAAATACAAAATTAGGCGAACAATTATTTTCTTTTTTTTTTTTTTTTTTTTAGATATCAACGATCAGATATTTCAAATATTACGAACATTTTTCATTTCTTTCATTTACTCGAAGATTTTAAAATCATTTCAATTTCAACTGTGTGTGTATGTGTGTGTGCGCGCGTATTTAAATATTTTAAATATAAAACCTCACATTTCTTATAATCCAACATATTGTAGGTAAAAAAAAGGGGAACAAAAAGTCTCGTTCAAAAAATGTTTCCATTGAAAAAAAGAAAACAAAATAAATTGGCTTACAAAGGATTAACATATGCATTATATGTAAGTTTAAACTTGTATTTCTAGTTGAAATTAAAATGGCATTTAAATGAAAGCGAACGTAGAAGAATAGAATGGATGGTTCTCGTTCTAATTTCACATACGGAACTTGAAACTTCCTATCGGATTGGAGTTTAAAAGCCACATAAGCGCATCGACGATGTTAGTCAACTGCGATAGCATTTGCGAATTCGTCGGATCATCGTACTTCAATTCTCAATTCCTCTTTTTATTTCTCTTTACCTTTTTCTATGCTCCTTTTCCTCTCTAGCGTATAAACCAGCATATGTATTTTACTTTGCTCACACACACACACACACACACACACTTATGTTCACATATATATATATATATGTCGACTACGCGCGTGTGTGTATAACTACCCTTTTGTTCTCCAGTTTCACATTTTTCTCCTCCCTGCCTTTTCTCTTGATTTTGTTTTGTTTTTTTTCCTTTCTTTTTTTCGTTGCTTTGTAGTGTACCTACTAACTAATACGTCACCTGACTGACGGAATTTTTATAGAAATTATACGAGGTATACTCGTGACGCACGTAACTCCGTTCCCGATTCGTATCGCTCATAACGTTGTTTAAATCTTACGGAATAATAAGCGCTTAAATATTAGAGTATTATGTGTTTTCATGTGTTCTGCTGCAATAATAAAAGTATGTTATACTAATTGTTAGCATTTTAATAAATTTCCTTTATGACGATAACTCGAATAATATATAAATATATTTGTATACATTTAGTATAAAGATAAAATCGCTCACCATAGAGTAACATCGAAAATATGAAAACGCAGATCATCCTGAGGGACGCGTTCGTGCCATTACCCACGGTGTTATATTGTAAATCCATTCGCAGTGCTTTTACGGTCCATCGTTTCCGGTACATTTCACGATATTCCCTTGAAAACGGTGTAACCTGACGAAAGGAAGAATTTTCTTCCTACACGGTAAACACGGTGCCACGGTACACACGGTACACACGGTACACACGGTACACACGGTGCACGGTGCACGGTGCACGGTGCACGATACACGGTACACGGTACACGGTACAAAGTACACAGTACTCTTTTCCTCAATGTATCTTTCGATAAAGAATCTTGCACTCTCGAGGACCTTTCTCACCCTTCTCACCCTTGAAAAAGTTTTTCAACACTCGTCACCTTCCCTCCGGAACTTTCACCCTATCGGTCATCCGTCGGCTCCTTTTTTTTCCCATGTATAAAAAAAAAAATAACATAATCAACCGAATCGTTCTTCTCTCTCTCTCTCTCTCTCTCTCTCTCTCTCTCTCTCTTGTTGGCAATTAAATGAAAAAAATTGGAATAATAAATGTTTGCATTTTTGCTTCCTTTCTGTTGCACTAAATAAGTTAAAAAACACAAAGGCGTGTATGGAAAAAAGTGAGAATAAAGAGGCATCTCAGCATCTCTCGACGCTGTTGTGGTTTTTCTCGTTGCAATTAAGCGAGGACGTCGAGAAATAGGTTGGACGGCCGGCGGAGGCTTATGATTAAGCTTAATGCGTGCATGCGTGTCGAGGATTTTCTCCTTTTCCCTTGGAAACGTTGGAGAAACAAATCTCCTTTTTAATTCGTGCCACACGTCACTGTGAAATAAAACCTTCCAAAAATAGAGATTAAAGTTTTACGAAAGAAGAATAACCAACAGGGTAGGAGGTTGTTTCATTGAAGAATATACACCGATAAAAACGAAAATTATACCATAATGAATATTTGTTCATGACCAAAATAAAAGGCGCACGCGCAAAATATCGATATCGTCCACAAAAGAAACATGCTACCGGCGTTTTTGAATAATCCCACCTATGATAAAAAACAGAAAGAGGATAGACGAGTAAAGCGGTGCGTAAAATTGAATTTTCTTTCGTAAAAATCGCCCCCACGCAAATCGAATCACCGATGAAACTTTTATGTTTTTCATTCGGACGACGAAACAAAAATACGTCACTACTATGTTTATTTGCCTATATGTGTTGCATCCATTAGTTATCCTCGCGAAATTGTTGTTTTCGATCTGAAAACAAATAGTGGACAGCAAACAAATTCCAACAACGGCAACGGCAACGGCAACGGCAACGGCAACGGCAAAGGCAACAACACAACGATGTAACAAACGATTGTTATTTTTTTATATTTAAACAAAAATAGGTGTACACGTATCAATTTCCCCTTCCCCTCTTATATCCATCGATATCCAGTAGTCCTGGTGGTGGTAACTCACGGCAAACGGGATATTTGTCCAGGTCGTATCAAGATTATCAGCAAAGACTTATTACAGCCTGTTGATTTGGAATATAAACTATTGATGGTAGTTTCAATCATTACTCGTGTTTTGTTTATAAAGAATTTTCACTGATTTTGAATTCATCGCACGTATAATCTAGGAATCCAGAAGACTCTTTTTTTTTTCTACGAGTTAAAAAACAGAGAGAGAAAAGAAAATAAGGTCTATCCTCTGACCCTTCTTCCTCGACGTCTTAACAAATCTCTCCAGTTAGGGTGGAGAACTTTTTCGAGGCCCAAAGCTTGTTGATTCAGTACTTTTCAAAAGAACGGTGTTGACCAAGTAACGACAAATTGTCGAGTAAAATAAAACTGGACTTTTAGACAAAATAAAAGGAACATTGAAACAACAACAACAACAACAACAACAACAACAACAACACAACAAAAACACACGAATTAGGAAATCGTTGGCACGTGGTCAGATTTTGGTGGACTCTTTGTCTTTCATCCAAACTTATCTAACATTGCGTTTTACACTAATTTTGGATGACGTACTGCTCTAAATAGTCAAAAAAAAAAATAATTAAAAAAGGAAGAAAATGAAGTAAACGAAGTTAAGCAAAGAGAGAGAGCAGACAGAGAGAGAGAGAGTAAGAGATAGGGAGAGAAAAATTGAGTAAACGAAACACACACACACGCGCGCGCGTCAGTTTTCCTTCATCTTAAACGGTCTCGGTACTCGATGCGATGGTGTTCTTCGCAAGGGAGTCGCGCGCGCACATACTCCGACAAATAAAAGGTACACGCGCGGCTTAGCGATACTGAGCGAGTAAAGGAGTCAGGTGACGAAGGGTGGATAGAGACGGGACAACATCGCAAGGGAGACGCGTCACGGGGATCTCATCGTTCTTCCTACTGTGAGCCTCTGGAGTCTAAGGATGATCAAGAGAAAGACAGAAATAAGGGGGGTGGTAAAAGAGGGAAATGAGAGAAATGAGAGGGAAGGTAGGGAAAAAGAGAGAGTGAGTGAGTGAGTGAGTGAGTGAGTGAGAGAGAAAGAGATAGAAAGAGATAGAAAGAGGGAGAGAAAGAGACAGGTGCGTAAAGAGACCACCGGATGAAATGGTGCCGTGGTGGAGACCCCGATCCAACTGCGCCAGCGCTTAGCGAGATACCAGCCCCCGACCACCGACGTCGACTCTTACCACCACCCTTACCGCCACCCTTGCCGCCACCCTTGCCGCCACCCTTGCCGCCACCCTTGCCACCACCATCCTTCCCTTCCATATCTAGCGAGCCAACCACTACCAGCAACACCAGCAGCACAACCGCCACTCTTCCCCCAAACGTCAGCAATGCCAGAGTTCACTTTTCTCTTTGTTTCTGCCAATGCCACCACGTTCGACGACAATACTCGTTACATACCAAAAACGTGCGTTGTTAAAACGACTAACGACTTTCTAACTCTCCTACCATCTTCGCATTGTCTAGGTGTGTTCTCTTTTCTTTTTTTCTTTTTTCTTTTACTTTTATTTTCTACCTTGCTCCAAGATCGTTACAAGAGAACTCTTTCCACCCATCCATTCTCGTTATCACGCAGCATGATCATGCGCGTGGTTTTGCTTTATGATTGCTATGATTATACGCCCACTTATGTAAATTATTAAATATATATATACAGATATAGATATAGATATGTTTCTCTGCGGGTAGGTAAATAATCAAGTAAATCCTTATATTTAGTGGTATTCGTAAGACACCTGGATAGTCATATAACTCGTAAAACACGATATGTGCACGAATGAAGAGAAATGGATGCATTGTTACCAAGAAATAAAGCTCGTTTTCTCAACTGATAAAGTACACTTAGGATCGTTTCCCTTGACCTATATTTCTTCCAAAACTTTCATCTCTTTCCATTGTTCCGTTCATCCAACTGGTACAAATTTTTCTAAATCGTACTAAATATATTCCTATGCTTGTTTAAAAAGTATAATTAATTTCGTATCGTGATACATACTTGTATATGCCTATCTCTTGTTCTGAAAGACTTCATCTCCTGAAGGCAGGCATTTTCCATCCAATTTTGTTTCAAGTTCTCTTTCGCATAAAGCCGATCTCACGAGTTAAGATAAATTTGCGAGAGACTCTGCTACTGAATTATATCACCGTAGATATTAACGTAATTATTGTACTACGGTGCTTATTAAGAAAAGACGACTATTTCATTTGAATATCTATTTTATAAATCCTTGAAGTCTTTTGTTACCATTTCAAGAGGAGACGTTTAAGTGACGCTTATTCGCACACGAGCCAGTTCCTTTCAAAGAATCAAATCGCTTGATGTACACCGTTCAACAAAAAACCAAATACAATATATGTACTATCAAATAAAAACCACTCAAGGATAAGAAAAAGAAAACTTTGAAACAACGATTCTTTCAATAATTTATCTATTGTTTATTAATTGAGTGATTAATACGAGCATTATCTGTAATACCTAGAGAGTTATAAATAATTCTAAACAAAAGAAGTGTAATCAATTTGATGTCGTTTATCATAATTTACCCATAATTCATCATATTGATGAGTCGATACTGCTATCGTCTGGTCAGGCAAAATGCTAATAATGATACTTTTTAGGTGTTGTTAACAGTTAGGTGAAAAAAAAAAACACAACCCGAACACTGAATTTTATCATAGTTTATGATCGTGATAAATAATTATAAATATTATTCATTTGAGTTAGAAAATATTTTGCATAACTTTATAAATATAGCGATTAAAATCGTTGAAGATGTAGATAAAGAAAGCATGGGAGGAAAAAAAATTCTTACAACTTTGTTCTCGATAGTATACACGCACGCACCTACGCACGCACGCACGCACATGTATGATAACGTTTAGTTGTTTATTGCTAAGGGTTTGCGAAACGTATCGCAATCGCAAACTTAAAAGGCCATAAATTTTCTAAACCAAAGTTGACCAAACGAACGAACTTGTTGACGTTTTACTCGTTTCGTACTTTGTTCATTTTCTTTTTTCTCCCTCTCATTCTTTATGCATTTACACATACATAGTTCGTAGAGCGAGCGACACCCAAAAATAATCAGACACTACGGTAGGAGCAATTTTATAGCTTCATATTTCGGTTGTTTACAACGCAATCATCCTAGTTATTGATTTTAGCAATTAGTAGTCTTATCATTTTAACTTTATATGAACTTTTTTTTTATGAATTTGACCTCGGTAATAGATAGTCAAAGTTTGGTCATAACTTTTTTCGACACCCTGTATGTACTTACAAAAAGCAAAGCACATATCTTCACGTAGGATTTCTTCGTCTACGAATCTTGCAAAGAATTTTTTGAAGGACAGAAATTCGACAGGGACGTGACGTTAGAGGTACGCTTGGCTTTTCCCAATTCTTTCCTCAGAAGAAATTCACAGAAAATTTTGCTATAGATACTATCGAAATAAAACGGAAATACTGCTACCCAATACGCTAAAAAGAGAAGAAAAAATGCAAAAAAACATTTGTGCATATCACACAAGTTAGAAGTGAAACCTTCAAATAAACAACTTTCGAGGATAATTTATTATAACATTATTTGTACTTTTAATTTGTAATTATTTATTTAATTATTAATTTAATTATAATAATTCGCGCCTATATGAATGCTACCCTCCAGACACAGTTTGAAAATGTTGCTTGCGATAATTACAAAGAAAGTAAATAATAAAACAATTGAATAATAAAGTTTTCACTTCAATAATAAAATAATAAATAAATGAAGAACGCGTTATGATAAAAAATGCAAGACACAGCCTGATTTTGCTTGTAAAAACTTTGACCGGAAGAGAGAAGAAATTCTCGATCGTGCTTTTCGAATTGAACTATTTTCCCTTTGAGCCATCGTTTCACTTTTAATGGCCAATCCTACACGAGGATCCAGAAACCGCCAGTGGTTTTGCTAATACCACCACCTATACTTGAAGAAATATCGATCCTTATAATACCACCTTGCTTTATCTCTCCCTCTCCTATTTACTTTCAGTGGTTATTATTATTATTATTATTTTAAATTAGGACGATTGTTAGTTGCATTTTTAAAGAATTTCTTTTGTTTTTACAAATGGGAACCAAGTTGTTATTAACCGAAATATGAAACATAAAGATTAGTCATATCGTAATGTCGTAATAGTTTTGAGTGTCACTGTATAAGAAGAAAGTTTAAACGAGATAATAAATGATATCAACGTGCTATAAAGCCTGACGTATAATTACAATCCCGTATTACAGAGCAAAAATTTATCGGAAAAGGACGACACTGTGCAACGATTTCATCGCAATACGAAGCCAGCTAAAAGGGAACGCGTAAAAATCGTAACGATTCCTTCCTTGGTATTAAACGTCTCGTTATCTGATACGATTATACCGTTTACTCGTGAATTCAAGTGTTACACTGATGTCGTTAATGCACCCAAACGATGAAACTATTCTGAACCTGTCGCATAAACACTCAAACATGAACTCAAATAACTCGATAAACATTTATCTTTTTCATCTAAATGAAAAATGTTATAAAACTAAAGAAAAAGAGAGCAAGGTTTTTTCACTATAAAACAAAGTTACTCAATTTATCATAATCGATAGTTTATATGATACATCGACGTGTTATCGAAGCGTTATCGAAGGATTGAGGGTTGAGAGTTTGAAGGGTGTAGAATAGAGAGGAGGAGTTTCGGGTGTGTAAGGATGGAAACGCATATAATAAGCTTAACGTTGTTATGCAAATGTTTCGCTAAACAAGTTCGTAAACAATTTTGGATAACGTGCAACACGTAAATCGGTCTACGTACTTACCAGCTATAGAACGTTGTAATAAGTTTAACGTAGTTCTGCTATCTTCCCAATCCTCTTTCTATCTCTCATTCTATCCTTCTGTCAAATAGACTCTTGTATACGAACAAACAGGAAGTTCTATCTCTCTGCCTATCGTCGCAAGTCTACAGAAATAGTTAGGGGTAGGTAGGGGTAGGTAGGGGTAGGTAGATAGGTAGGTAGGTAGGTAGGTAGATAGGTGGAAGTCGATCGATGCTTTAATAATAAAACGGAAGGTTTTCGCGGTATAACCACCGCGTTCTTACATACCCAAGAAAATATGTGTGGGAGGAAAAAAGCCTTTTTATTTTTTCAAACAAAGTTTCTTATTTATTCCGGATTTGATTAATATTACCAAAGTTATGCGATATTACCACACTTTAAAACATTGAAAGCACATTTTACGATACTTAATAAACACTTTATAAACAATCAAAGAGTGTTGTAACATTTTTTCACGATACCACCATGTGTAGGAAAAATATGAAATAACTTTTTCCGTATATACGACGTATATACTTTCTATCGAGAAGAGTTTATCGATTTGTGCTCACTCTCTCTTCCTTTAAAATTCCACAAAAGAACATAAAAGTGTCGAGAGTTGTGGTCATTAGCATTTAGAGTGGAGAAGGATTTATACTCCGACTACTGTGACTGCTGGATCAGGGACACGGCATGCATAGGATTATCTTCGAGAACCTGGACAATACTGACCTAATCCATTTACAAAGGAAACGAGCTACTTATTTCTTAAGTGGAAAGGTGCTAAGTTTCCGAAACTCGTGCCAATGTAGGAACAAGACACCTTGACTTTTCTAGTCCTCCTCCCTAGCTTTGGCCTCTTTGCTACCCCCTTCAACGCCTAACGAGAAACAATAAGAAGTCTCTCGAGCTTTTATAAGATAATCAAGAATAAACTTTAGGAGACTAGATTTGAGAGGATCTTATCATATGATCATCCTACTTTCTGCTATACTCTACACAACATAGAGACCTATCAAAAATAATGACAGAATTTGACCAACATTTACAACAAATTTATCTTAGTCCTAAAGTGAAGTGACTTTGGGTCAAACGGTGCATCCCACTGCATGTATGTTGTACGTCGTGGACTATACAACACGCTGCTGCTGCTGCTGCTGCTGCTGCGTACACGATCGACAGACTTTTGTTCAAACGGAGAAGCGTCAGCAACAGCAACAGCAACGACGACGACAATGGTGGTGATGGTGGTGTTGGCATAAGTAGTAGCTCTCGTGGAATAGACGAATATGGTTGAACTGGTGCAAACATTACCATGTCGAAGTTAACCGTGTAAACGCATCTGCTTTGTACTTGCGGTATGCCTAGTCGAGAAGCAACCGATTATATCGTCACTCCTGCGGAAATTCGAGGATTCTTGTCTGCTGAATGCCATGTGTTGCCAAACTCTCACCGGAATCCTACGATAGAGCCGAACTTTACACTCTTCAAAGATAATCATACCGTAGTATCAAAATATTTGTCCAAGTGGTGAACGTAAAGAAGAAATAAACGTATCCCCGTTCATTTGTCGAAGAAATAAAAGAAATATGTTAGGATAGGTATTTATTGCCTTCCGTATCTCTCGCAAACTCGAATCCTACCGACAAACAACAAAACTTTGGCCCGGCGCGAAAACTTTGAGAAATTCGAATCCTGGACAAAGCTTATCTCTGTTCGCTTTAAATGGGTCTGCTGCAACGGTTTCTACGTTTGCTCGCTTATCCAACCTTCAGTCAAAAGAGGTAATGGGAGTAGAGAAAAGAAAGAGAAAGATAGAGAAGTGATCGAACTGTAAAGTGCAAGAACTGCATCCGAAGAAACATGGAATTTACCTACATTCGTTCTTACAAGAAATACCGTACAATGTATTTACCTATACGCGCCGGAAAGCAACTCTTTGCTTGTGCTTGCACGCGCAACCACAAATCCAATCTCGGAAATGCACATGGATAAATTTGATGCTCGTGAACAGAAAAATCCGAACAAAATAACAAATTGCTTTTCTTCATTTTATTTCGCAATGTCTAACCGCAATAACAGGTTCATAAGAATTTATATATGTAATAACTGAATTGTATCTTTATTTGTAGTTTTAGTCTACGTAAACTTAATGTATAACGATGGCACAGATTAATATGTGTGACAGGCATGGACTTACTTGCATATTCTTCGAATCTCGTCATCACGATGCTCGTTATTTACACAGTCCCCAATTCATCCTTCCTCCTGAGATAAAGAGTTGGAATTTTATTCGAACGAGAAAAGATCAGTTGGTTTTATTTGAAATGCGCGGATCGTTAGTCCTTCTCCCTTTCCATTGGTTTCTTTGAGATGCAATCGCATTTACATCTTGATATATCGACTCGCGTTGGGTAAAACTTAAAGGGTGTTCCTATCGTCACAGAAATGGAGCGTGCGAAGGAGTAGGTGAGATGCAAAAAAGTCAAAGCAACGAAAATATTTAAAAAACACTAAAGATGAAGAAAAAAGGGAAGGTAGAAAATCCGAGCTTGACACAGCAGATCGTAGAAAAACGGCTTTGATGTTTACAATCGTGTTGTTACCCGACGTACACGCATACGTGGATAGATACGTGGATAGATGCGTATACGTGGATAGAGCAGCGAAACTTTCAAAGCTCGATTGATTTGCCAGTGTTGTTTGAACGGTGGCAAACCTATTGTTCTATCAAGGCATTCGAAAAATCTCCACTTCTGCTAGAACGAACTTCCTTTTGTCTCCTTTGCTAAAATCATATGTATTGGTAAATCTTTCGATTTATTTGATTTCTTTCTTTTGAAAGTTTGTTTTACAATGAAACAACATTTGAAAAGAACAATTTGTTAGGACAAATTAACGGTGGATGGATTTTCTTCATTTATTTCTGTTTCTTTTTTCTCTCGAGATATTCACGAATTTCTAGGATCGAACTTATCAAAGGCTTAGAAAATTGCTTCCTCCGCGTGAAGAAGCATTGCCGAAATCCCGATAAGCCAGCACGTAACCTCATATATAACTACTTCCCGATGTTCCGAATGCATCGGTAGAGCGAGGGAAAAAGGGGTTAGGAGATTGAAGAGTAGTTACGGTCAGCAAATAGTGCACTCTCCAGACTCACGATCAGAATTATTGATTGAAAAATAAGTAAGTTTGGCAAGCGTTTCAAATAAGAACATGATAAATCATATTAAATACACAGTTGCTATAAAGTTATGATATCATATAACGACGATAGCAATAAGGTGAATTTAAATTTCCGGCTAATCTGACGTTAGTCGGAAGATCCTACCAAGCAGAACGTAGAACCCCTTACCTCTCATACCCCCAAAGCAGCAGAGATTTTAATGAATTTTCAATGTTCGCGAGTAGAATTCCTTTATTTAGGATGTAGGGGAAAAAAGGACAGAAAAATATGACCTAGCAGTGAAGAGTCGAAAAGGAAACGGAAGGGAGTAAGAAAAAAGAATGAATAGTAGGGTAGGGGATTGAATTGGTGGAAAAAGGTTTAGAAGCAAGAGAGAAAATAGAAAATAAAGGAAGACAAGGACAACAATATAATAGGAACAAATAAAATAAAAAAAAAGAGGAAGAACAACAACATTGTCCTTTATTTTCCAGGATCAGCGAGAGTATGGCCAAGGTAGTAGCGATCTTCTAGCTTTGATGCAATTTGAAAGACACATAACTGACGTTGAAAAGAGCAGCAAACCATCGCTTGGCCATCGCTTGGCCATCGCTTGGCCATCGCTTGGCCATCGCTTGGCCATCGCTTGGCCATCGTCCAGCTCCCAGTCTAGTTAAACGAAGCGAATCACGAACAAAAACCGCTCTACCTTTCCTACCAACAACGATTCATCGACATTTTTTCACTCATATTTTAATAATATGTTTAATATAAAATAATAATTTAGTCATTTTGTATTTTATATTTCAATCGAAAATATACTAGTATATCGATATGCTCGATATTTAGGATTAGAAAATATGTGAGATAAGGAAATAAAAAAAGACGACACGAGGATGTTTAAAACGAATGTCGCTTTCCGTTCGATTTCTTTTATCGGAAGGAAAAGAAAAATTTCTTTCGATGTAACTCGTGCGAATCGAGAGGGAAGCCGATAGAAGAGAACAACCTTAACCCATTCCACCTGCACAGTGCACCGAACCTTTCGTCCAGTGGCAAACGTAACAGATAAAAGTAGTTGAAGCTGGTAAATTGTTGTTTCAATTGGTCCCCTTGGTCACATGCACCTTTTGTTCCATTATTTCTGATGCTCTCTCCACAGCCATTGAACACGCTTTAAAACTTTTTATTTTCCGTTTCTTCCTCTCTTTTCGTTTTTCAGTGGTCGATAAAGTACTGGGGCCTCAAAGTATTTACATTTCTTTTCATTAGGGTTACAAGAAAATGATGTTTCTTTAAGAAATTGAATGAACGTCTTAAAAACTATGAAATTTCGAATCACTTGTCTTTTCGGTTAAACAACTTGATGGAAATGTGAATCGGTCAAGGTCCACACTTGACTCGATCCGCTACTGCTTTTTTTTTTTTTTTCTATTTCTTGTCTGTTTGTAAGCTTTCCTGTTAGAAACGAGAAAGATGCTTTTAGATCGAAAAGAGGAAAGGACGAAACGTTAAACGAAACGTGTGTTGTAAGAAATGGAAAAGGAAAAGGTAGGAAAGGAAAGCCTCGTATTATCTGGCAACGGACCAACGATCAAATTCTTCAAGTTTCAAAAGGTCCAGATCGATTAAAAATGCTAAAGACGACCTCGTTTAACAATTGTCGTGTTTAGACTACGTTAATATAAAGTACAAATTAATTAGAATTGTGTTAAACAGTTGTAAGATAAAAGAGAAATATTACAATTGAATTATAATTCGATCATCGATTGGGCTCGTTAGCACGATACATACAAATTTTCTTTCTACGAGAATTCCAAGCGGAATTTAGTTTTCTTTTTTCTGGAGAAAACTGTGCTCGTTCTCCGCTCGTTTTCCGCTCGTTTTCCGCTCGTTCTCTGCTCGTTCTCCGCTCGTTCTCAATTCTTTCGTCGAACCCATCCACACCCCCTCGACTCGGGCGCGAATGAAAAATTAAAGATCACGCCTTACTTTTTTTCATGGAGCATTTATCAAGGCGGAGTCGTAGAAAGACTGCAGGGACTGCAGAAACGTAATCTTGAGCGGTTCAAAGAATACCGACGATTTCTCCACCCCCATTTCTAGTCCTGTCTTACCTCTTCCTCTCCCTTCTCCATCAGCTACCCAATCTTACTCTATCTCTCAGGATCCTTTTTCAACGTTATTACCTTTTTCACAAATTTCAAATCTAATTTTGAATAAACCGATCTTACAAGTCTTCTTCTTCTTCTTCTTCTTCTTCTTCTTCTTCTTCTTCTTCTTCTTCTTCTTCTTCTTCTTCCTCCTCCTCCTCTTCCTCTTCCTCTTCCTCTTCTTCGTAGTCGTAATCGTAATCGTTATGATAATTTAGTCAAAAGGAGAATGAAGAAAATCAAGCGGAACATGCTCGAAATTGAAAAGCTTGCAATTAGATAGCCCGAGGAATAGGAAAAGTGGAAGAAAGGGAACAAAATGTTCCGTTGTTAATAATAACAACAATCGACATTAAGGAAAAGACACGTTTTGAGGTAGACGGATAGACGGTTGGGCGCTTATAACATTGCCGCAACTTCATCTCCGTTTTAATTGAATTATTTTATTCAGTCGGTGAAGGATTGAAAAATATAAGAGGGATAGGAGGATACGTACAACAGGATTTAGTTATACTCGTAAATATGCTAAACTTTCCTTCGTATAATTGCGAGAGTAAAAATTTACAGAGACTCTTCTCGTTTCTCCATTCTCAAGCAACAGCTCGCTCCTTGCTTCGAAACGATATACTACTTTTAATTATGTTCACGAGGACGTTTTAGTTATAAGCACGTACCACCAATCTCTCTTCTTTTTTTTCTTTTTTTTCTTTTTTTTCTTTTTTTTCATTTTATTTATCTCAGTCATTTTCTTTCAGACAAAATACAAACCCGTAAGGTTAATTAAGTATTCGAGCTTGGTACATGCGATAGTACGAAAAAAGGCTACGTAACTTACTACTTTCGATAGGTAAAACGCAAAGAAAGTATCTGAGTAAAGGGATAATAATAATACGTCGTCGCGTGTTTTGATAAAAACACGAATAAGGAGAGTATGTGGCTGACTATATTTATTTTCTTATCGCGATTAAAATAGTGATTTTAAATTTTTAAATATCCCCGTGCTAATATATTAAAGTAAGTATGAAAATACTTACAATTAGTTACATCTTAATCGTGATACAAATGGTATGCAAAGTATATCAATTGAAAATTACTTTTTTTTGTTGTTGTTGTCAACTTCCTATATTGGTCAAATGAAATGGAATATGAATAAAAATATAAAAGCACAATGAAATGATTGTCGAATAATCGTTATGAGTTTTTTTCTAGAAGATTGTATTCTTGTCGGTGAACAGTTCGTCGTTAACTTAATAGCCATCGTGGCCTATGATTACAAGCGGTTTTAAAAGAAAGAAGGAAGGAAGGAAGAAGAAAAAGGAGTGGAGTAAAAAATACTTGAAGGAGTAGGGCCTCTACTCCGTGTCCTTGCACGTAGCTGACAAGGATATGATGAATATCGAACCGTGTAAGAAAGCTTAATTGCGGTAGGTAAAGACCAAGCGTTAGTTACCCATTTTCAACTACCACTACTACTACTACTACTACTACTACTACTACTACTACTAGTTTCGGCTCGCTCGACGAACTTTATCACCGTGACTTTATCTCTACCCCGATGATTTACTTTAATAGTCATTTACCCGAGATAATTCGAATAGATTAATCAGCCATTTTCTTCTCGCACCTTTGAATCATTGATTCCACTGAAAAATTTCTTATTTTCCTCCTTCCATTTGACAACATATATTTGAGCAATTTCCTTTTTTGTATTTATCAAAATCTCATATAAATCCGCATGTCCAAATTTTCAAATATCTTTCTATAGAATAAATATTGAATCTTCTAATAAATATTGAATTAACTGAGTTGCATATTGGCAAACAATCAAGTAGACGCAGCAAACAGCAAATGTCTCATATCCGTCGAATGCAACATCGATATGCGTAAAGACATAAAAAACGCAAAGTTCATATGTCATGTCCATGCTATGAAAGCCGTTCCATGTTTGACTTTCGATTCGGTGAATGGTTTCACCGATGCAACCTACGACACAACCAACGACACAACCAACGATCAGAGTTATGCGAATATTTAACGTACAACGACGATGGCTTTGACCCATCCTCGGCTCACGGACCACATTATACTTTTGCGTTGAAATCGTAGACTTCGTTTTGTTCCGTCGAGTGTAAGTTTCAGCATATTTGAAACTATCGGATCGACTGTCAAACCAAAGTATGTAATGTAGTCGAGAAATATAGTAAGAGATGGTGCGATTCACCGACTCTTCTAAAGAGAGATCAGTAGAAACGACGAGTAACTTTATGTGGAATAGCTTAAGAATTTTCCGAAGCATTCTCAACTCGGATGAATGAATTATGGACTAGAGTCTGGAAGCATTTTGGTATCCCTTTTCGGTTTCGTACAAATACCCTTATCGATCTTTCATCATCCCACGTAAAGAAATTCCAAGGAATTTGTCTGTGCCATTGTTACGTTGAAAACATTATCAAAAGAACATGTGTTCTATTTTTATCCTTATAATAAGTTAATCCCATAAGAGATATCCAACAAATCTCTCAAGAACAAATGTTCATTATCGTCATAAATTACACTTACTAGAAAGCCCAGCGGTCTACTATGGGTGTGCAACCAAGCGTCAATGCAATAATTATCGAGATAGAATTAATGGACTATATGCGCATACGCAAAGTGTCAAATGAAAATGCAGAAATCTGACACGAATCCACAAGCAATATGTTTCACCAAACAATTCTTTACATGCATGAAAAGTTCGTGTATGTCGAAAAATAGTCTAAAATAAAAGATATTTAAGGTTAATATAATAGTGAAAGATCGTTTAATCACTGTCAAAAGTTGCATTTCTCTTGTAGCTTATATTCGTCTATTGGATGGTATGTTGTATCGTATCGCATCGTATCGCATCGTATCGCACCGTATCGCACCGTATCGCATCGTATAGAATGCGAGCTGTAAGTCTTGTAAGGAGCTTTAATACTGCGGCCATCCCAGCTGTAATGTACATAATTAATCTCCCGTGCTTGGTTTGAGCAACGACGTGGGAATAGTATCGCAGTTAGGGAACTATCTTCCAGCTAGCACGTATATACATATGCATATATATATCTATATATAGATGTAGAGAGAGAGTAGAAACGTCGTAACACGTTATAGGCATCGGACCACGGATCCTAATGAGCAATTAGACCGAGCACGACCGATAATATTGATACAACGACAAACGTTGGATCTTGGAACGTGGCCAACTGTGCTTGGGCAAACCTACCACCCTATCCAAACTCTCAACCCTATCTCTCTGTACAATAATATGTGGAGAGAAAACTATCGAAAACAACTAAATTTACTAGTTTTCTTTGAACTTATCGGGATGTTAAATAAAAAAAAAACAGATCAAATGTCCGAGTGGTTAAAAGGACTATTATGTTATCTGAATTGTATAATTAACTCATGTTCGACCTTCCGTCGAGTTCAGTTTTCTTTTTCCTTGACTTCTTTAACGATTTCGTTGACAGCTCGACGTATGAATAATTTAGAATTATTACTATTATTATTATTGTTATTCGCTTTGCTTTACTTTCTCTCTCCGTAATTGCCAAGTCTAACTGGAGATATGAAGGAGTCCGTCGCACGTCTTAAGTTTGCCGTTGCATGAGTTACGAGTCGCATGAACGAAACCGCGGAAACTTGGCTCGTAACGCGTTCATAGTTGGCGAATGGAAACGAATTAATAACCGCCAAACGATTTCGCTCACGTTGTCTCATTTCTCTTAATCGTGGAAATCTATTTATCGTTATATGGATGCTGCGTCAGCCGTGAGAATGAAATCTGTTCTTGCCAAATAAGATCTTTATTCTCGAATTAGTCACGAACTTGTCCGGAACACTTGAAAATACTCCTTAGAAAATACTCCAAAAGGATATAGAAGTATATATATTCAAAAATATTGATAATAAAGATCCTTTGAATATAATAATAAATAGGAAAGCGCGAACGTTATTTTACTTAATAAGGATTTATCAAAGTGTAAATAGGATGGAAGTAGCTCTATTTCGAAAGTAATCGAAGCGTAAAAGCAGTCTAATAAATCTCTAAGGACGTCGTATAATGGTGAAACCTTCAACACGTTGAATCCAACCAGTGCAAAAATCGCGTGCAAAAATTCTTTGGATAATCGCGTGTTCGTCATGCAACGTCCATACAACTCTTCCACGAACCGTCCAACTTTGTAGAAACTTCCCTCCGATATTTTGGAAATTTGCCACACTTGTAGTAGTCCATGAGAAGATTCATTGTGCCTTTAAACTTGCTACAAATACGCCAATTGAAATTTCATATAGATGTGTTTTCTTTTAACTGTTGCAGTGTACCTATATCTTTTCTATTATTGAAATAGTATTAAATTTGTTTACCTTTTCAAAGAACTCATGTCTTCTTTGTAGAAATTCCCTGTTAATTATTATGCGAATATAATGCAGCTGCTGTGTCAAAAAATAATCAAAATCATGAATTGTAAAAAGTATAAGTAATTGTCAAAATGTAATATATACTGATATTTGGAAAAAACGAATATTACATCACTCTTAAGAAATATTTCTTCATAACATTAATATAATGATTTTTTCAACAGAGACAACGATAAGAAGAATCCAACAATGAAAGATTTTTAAAAACACTACCCTTATTTATAATTATACTAAGAAAAAACCATATGCAGTAATATTTTATCAATAGAAATGCAGAAGTAATGCATCCATCCTTCTTATCACAAGTTGAGTAAACAAATGGCAAACACATTATATTGGGAAATTGCCGCTAGATGGCGATTAATATATTTGTTTAGTCGGTAAGATAAAGTATTAGTTATTACCGCTAGATGGCGGAACATATTTTACCTGTCGGTAATAAAATACAAATCTCCCAATATATTTTTGTTAAATAATTAAAAATGAATGCAACGTAAATCATTTTTTATATGATAAAAATAAATGTATCTTACCAGTGTTATAATTTTTGCTTCTTCCTCAAACAACATTATTATTTTTACCTCTAAATATATTATTGTCTAGATTATTTTTTGTCACTGTAGCTGCATTTTATTCTCATAATAATTCACAGAGAATTTCTACAAAGGAGACATGAGTTCATACAAATATATTAATTTTTCTAGTCTCAGTCGATTTCCAATAAGATGTACAATAATAAATTTATTACATGGTGAGAACTGCACATTAGAATGTATTTGCCATTTGTTTTCTCAATTTGGAAAAAACAAGGATGCATTCCTACTAATACTACTGCATATGGTTTTTTCCCAGTTTAAGTATACTAAGGGTAATGTAATTTTCAAAGTGTGCCGCCAATTATTATACTTATGATTATGGCGCTGTAGTCTCGCGGAGAATAAGATAACAAATTTACTCTGACCTTTCTTTCCAATTTAGTCTTTCGGCAATATTTGAACAATAGTTTTGTGAGGTTATAATAAAGAAGAAATCTCTAAAGTGTCCATATTTAATCATAAAAATTAAAAGACATTCAATTAGATCTTCGTGATGGCATCTGACGGCCAAAAAGTATTCAAGCAAAAATAATTATGCAGACTGTCCTAAAAGTCGCTCTGCTGTGGAAAAAACAAAACAAAACATTGAACTTAGAAGTACAATGTTAGTTGAAAAAGTCTAGGACACTCCAAATACCTGCTAAAAATTAATTTCTTTTTTTTTTCAGTCCGGTTAAGTTACTTTTGGGACAATCTATGCATATTTATTTAAAAATGAAATTCACATATAATAATATAGAATCATAAATGTAACTCTGTAACAACTTAAAAAGTGTTTTCAATGCTTTATAACATATTACAATGTAAAATGTATTATTTGAAGATGACGGCACCAGTAAGCACAGCGATGGACAGATTAAGCGCTGCATTAAATTCAAATATAATACCAAACCAAGAGTACCTACTCCAAGGCTCAATAGTGGATACTGCTGTTGAAGTGTTGCTTCATAGATTAAGAGGATTATGTGACAACGTCGATAGTGGACCTGAAGCATTCCACGACCATGAAATGTGTTTTAGTATTAGAAGGTAGGTCATAAAATTCATAAAAAGAAATGTACGTTTATGTATAAATATTTTGTTTTGCAGAGGACCTGCTCCGGAACAGCCATTATTGTTACGAGTTAGAAGAGCTTTGGATTACCAAGATATGCCTTGGCAATTAAGGTACATAGGTCAACCTGAATTGGGTGACAAATCACGTCCTACAATTGTTCGTAGCAGTATAGATATTGCTACAAGCAATACAGTCGTTGAATTTTTAACCGAGTTAGGTTGTAGACTGGATTTTGAATACGTTGCTCGAGGTTATATGTTTCGCAAAGGTAGATTGAAAGTTACGGTATCAAAGATCTTTAAAATGGGTCAACAAGGAAAACTACCTGACAGCGTTGAAACTATATCCCAAAGTTATTTGGTAGAATTAAGCGTTCTTGCACCAAGCGGTCAAGATGCAATAGCAGAAGATATGAGAATATTTGCAGAGCAACTCAAACCTTTGGTTCAACTAGAAAAAATTGATTACAAAAGACTCGTTCATTAATACATGCTTCTATATGACATAAGGAAAATATGAATAGTGTCATATTTTTATTCTATCAAAGTAAGTTTATATTTATAATTATTATAAATATATCATTATTGTTATATTGATATCTTTCGAACGTTACATTATACTAGGATTTAACTAGTGTGATTCCCGTATAGGAAGAAGCGGCGCTAATGTACCACGTTGGTACCCGGTATACGACATTGGTATGCGACATAGTATGCGATTGTGGTGCCATTCTGTCGACTAGTCTATGGTGTAATCGCTACAGATAAAGAGTTATTCTTACCAAACACCTCTTGGCGTATCTTTTTATAACTTCATTCTACTATATATGTGGTTAACCTAATTTAACCGGTATATATTTTCTTTTTTTATAATATTTTTTAAACTATAGTGGTAAAACTAGTATGCTAGTAACTTAATTATTTTTAAAACGCCCCCTATCTTGGCGTCCTTCTGTGAAAATGTTTCTATTACATATTTCAATTAATTAATTGTGCAATAAATATTAAATAATAATAAATTTCCTTATAGTTTTTAATTTTTCTTAAAATCAAAAATACTACGTATATATATACGTATATATATATGTACATATGTGTGCATAAGGCTCGTTGCCATTTTGATCATTATCGAAAAAGATCCACCAAACGTACCCCAGAGACCTCTTTTAATGCAAGTACTTCCGGTTTTTCGTGCTCAAGGAGGCTTGTGGAATAATATTGCGGTTGGTCTGACTATACGGGCGGCTACGAAGTAAGTAAAAATAAAATTTTACAGAAGAAAATAACGTAAAGTATAACATGATAATAAAGTTTAATGGAAGTGATTGGATGACAGAAGTATAGTTTGACGTACTAAAATCAGAGTAGTCAGGAAGGAACGTTGGCGTCAGTTCACTTCGTTATAATTCTTTTTAACGTTTTAGTGCAAAAATTATAGTTATTATTGTACGCATTAATATGTACAAGTGTTTTATTTTGATATTTTTCAAAATTGAGTGAATTTTGAAGATATACTCTTATATAGCAAATATAATTCGATTTCTATTGAATTGTTAATTATAAAGTAGCCATGTTGCAGCAACGGCTTCTTCGTATATTAATATAACATGGCGACATTCCGATTACTTTTTACGATATTTATTCATTGTTGCGATATTTGGAAAATCCATTAAGTGTTATATGGTAACGAACAACTTGATATGATGAAAATGATTATTAACATTATCGTATAGAATATATTTATATAGTGAGTGCTTGATAGTTTAATCATAACCGGTCGATATATTTTTTTAACAACTAAGTAGTAACTAACTTACGAAACGAACGCATACGTGATTAGTCAAATTTTCTGTCACAGTTAACTCGTGACACGCGTACAATTTCTTTTATAATTTATTATTATATATTTCTACCTGAATGCAGAAATCTGTATTCTCTCCTTTAAATTATTTTCCTTGAATTTTTAATTTATGAAAATCAATTTTCACTTCTTTATGTTATTTTTTTTTTATTTTTAATTTATGAAAATCAATTTTCACTTCTTTATGTTATTTTTTTTTTTTTTTTTAACCCTTTTTACTATTTACATTATTTTACTTTGAATGAATCTTTTTTGTTTTGTCATATCCACTATCTGTCCTTTGTGTCATATGTGTATTTACTATTATTTTCCTAATATTAATTAATTTTTAATTTGATTTGATTTGATTAGCCTATCATCAGCAATGTCACGTTACCGAGAATGGGAAATCTCTTGTAAAGTATACATCGGCAATTTGGGTAGTAGTGCTAGTAAACACGAAATCGAAAGTGCATTCAACAAATATGGTCCATTGAGAAATGTATGGGTTGCGAGGAATCCACCAGGCTTTGCTTTTGTCGAGTTTGAGGATCCAAGGGACGCAGAGGATGCTGTTAGAGGATTGGATGGAACGTCAGTATTTTGATGGATATTTCATTAAACCCTTTGAGTGCTATGAATGTGTATATGCATCCAGGAGAAGCAATCTATGTGGACTAAGAATATCTATATGCATTATTTTGTTATATTTTTTGATAACTTGTTAGTTGTGCCTTGTGTATTCAATCAACATAGTCTACATTAAACATTACATTACATTACGTTTTGTCTCCAACGATTGCAACTTACTAAGAGTATTGCACTATATAAGCACTGAAGGATTTATTTTTGTAATTATAACAAAGACATTGAATCACAATGTGATATTTTACTTTTAGACGGTGCTGCGGTACAAAAATAAAGGTAGAGATGTCTACCGGGAGAAGGAGACATACCGGTGGTGGTCGCAGGCCAGGTCCACGATACTCCAGGTAAGAGATCTTTAGGTGTTATATATCTGCATTTTACAGCCACTTTAAAGCTGCAGCAGATGGCTATGTATCTCACCAAGTAGGTATTATGGTGAACTGTCTAAGTAACGGGATCGATAAAAAGGTCTACGGGTTTAAAAATGACCTTTCCTTATGCACAGCCAACGAACCAATAACTTGTGTTTCTTTTCTTTTTATTTTTCTTTTTATTTTTATTTATTTTTTTTTTTATATATTTATATATATATATATATATATATGTATATCGTGTCTCAATATAGGAATGCAAGATAGAACAAGTATATTC
>NW_015149093.1:215956-404212 GCF_001465965.1 Polistes dominula
TAAATTATAAATAAAACAATAAACAAAAAAATGAAAACGTTAATGCTCTGTATCAAAGAAATTGAAGGAAATTTAATATTAGAATAATGAATTTGAAGGAATAGACAGAAGAAAAAAAAAGACAAAAATTACTTTGTGTTTCATTTACTTATTTTGTACCATCATGTAATAGTTATAAATAAAAAATCTATCAGTAGTATATTATTTTTTAATACCTAATTTTAAGTCCGTATTACCCAAAGTCAACATACATAATCTTGCACCTTGTTGACACAAATGATAATCTCTGATCGGTAAAGACAATGTTTCATCGAGAAGTTTCAATATTTTTAAATATGTTTCCAAAGCTTCATTGTGCCGTCCATCTTCGAGATGACGCGAAGCGACTTTAAAAAGCATATCTGTATCCTGTAATGCTTTTAAACCCTTCAATATGTTTGTATTTTTTCCACATTTTCGACAATTAATCATAAACTCATCTGTACTTGTACTGATTGGCAAGACATTGCCGCAAGATTTTCCCGAATCGCATTTAAACCTAAATATTATTTATTTGTTTATTATTATTACTATTAATTATTATTATTATTATTATAATTATTGCTATTACTATTATTATTATTATTATTATTATTATTAAATACTAGTAGAATAATGAAAAGAATAATAGAAAAAAATCTGTTTTTTTTTTCAAGGTATTATAGAAAACCGAATTGTAGTACATAAATTTGCAATCAAGATGTTTTACTACTAATGAAAATTTAAATTTGTTATATATTTTTTTATACTATTGATTTTAATGTGAAAAATTATTATTTTAAATATTATAAATTTGAGGTTTGTTTTTTTCGTTAAATTTTTTAATTATTAATCATTTAATATAATATTGTAAAGGTAGAAATTGGTACTATTAATTTATATTTATATTACTGTTTTCATTGTTTAGCATTGTCAAGTTATTCAATGAATTATTGAATAAATAAATTAACAGGAATTTATTGTACTAATTGAAATAAACTAATGAAAGATGTAAAAAAATTTAATTTGATACCTGAAAATTGTAGGATCTATTTGTTCCAATAAGGGCCAATGGCCTGTGCACGCTTCGCACTTGCAATCGAACCAATATTGTACTCTCAAATTTCGTTTTCGTACACCTTCAGGCATCGTAGTAAATATAGGACCATAATTTTCAGATATCTCCTCACCTTCCTCGATCGTTCGAATTGCTCTTACAACGATAGTCGTACCAATAAAATATCTAAACAAAAAAGGCTACATTATCGATTGCAAAAAGCAAAAATGTATTGAAACAATTAGGAGATATACCTTACTACACCAGGATTACACGAATGATTAAGCAAGGCTACTGTAGGATATACACCACCACCAATGAAAAGATTTGTAGCATTTTCGAGTGACTTTTTGATCGATTTTACTTTTCTATTATTTAATTCGGAAATCTGATGATGAGAGAAATCATTAGAAAATTCCAATAGATAGAATTTCATTTATACATATACATAGATTGTTCTAAATGTTCAACAATTTTACCTCGTGGGAATTAAATTGTAACAGCTGCAAATGATGCAAAAGTAATTCACCTACAAACAATTCAGCGTCCGAGAGCTTTACCTCGGATGAATCAGGTGTTTTATCGTTGTTGGGTAAATACTTGGTTGTTTTTACAAGTCTCAACAACCATGCAGCGATGTAAGCTCGATGAAATATATCTTCACTTGTACGTTGATCTTCGTGAGTCACTATGAAAATGCATATATTTCAAATAAAAGCAAACAAATCAAAGATTTGTGTAAAAGTCGTAATTGTCACCTAAATCATGAAATGATTCATAATCATTTCCATTGTATGGTTTTTTTTCCGAAATTTCACGTTTCTCTTTGGTAGTTGTCAAACGTTCTCTCATTTCAAGGAATTCCTTGAATGGTCTTTGAAGAAGAGTTCTAAGAGCTAGAATGCACGTGATCGAAGCTTGGGATAGCCATAAAACTGGTAACAAACTGCATTCACGAATATGCAATTGAGCATCTTTATCTCTGCAACGAGTACTGCAATAACTCACGCAACTGCAAACGTTACAAGCTGCTGGTATTGGGACGATCATCTTGGAGAAGCAGAAGAAGCAATGATTCAACCTAAAAATCAACAGCCGATTCTCCTCAATTTTTGTATGGACTAAAAGCTTATTAAAAACTATATATTTATAATTACCTACCTACCTATATTCGTCTAATAAAAGAGCACAATGTGGTCGTTCAATTATAAGAATTTCGCCAGGTAAAATTTTCTTCTTAGCAACAGCGTGTCTTCCTATGTCATTATCATCATCGTTTTTTATTTCCACAAGTTTGCTACAAGCTGGATAAAGAGGATTACGTTTGATTATTTTTCTCATGATTTTGTGTTCATTCGTTTCATTTGCCATGCTTTGCTGCGGAACTATTTTAGATTTTTCTTTCAATTGTTGACCTTTCTCCATCAAGCTCAACATTAACATGATGTCGGTTCCTAATTTTTTTTTTCGCTCGGACGAAAGTTTTGCATCATCCAGTAATTGTAACGCGAGTCTAAAACATTGTATCGCTTTAGCGTTATTCTTCAGAGCTAGAAAACATCTAGCTCTCCTTTCTTCCACTTTGTATCTGAGTTCTTTGGGATAATTCAATCGAATTGCTTCTTCTATATCCTCTAAAGCATGTTCGTATTTTTGCAAATGATAAAGTGCTGCTGAACGATTAGCGAGCATCACTGGAAGATCTAAACACACATAATTTACAAATCATCCAGAGTGAATGAAACTTGGATAAATAGAAACATTATATTATTTTTTGTACCCTTTTGAGGTGCCAAAAGTACAGCTTTCGAGTATGCATCCAAAGCTTCTCCATAATCCTCACTTCCGAAATAATTGTTACCAACATTCTTATAACTCATAGCTTTCACCCCGTCTTTGATTTCATAATTTTCAACTTCAAAGGACAAATGATGGGCTTCAGGATAACTCAATATAAAAGCAACTCTATCTGCGTTTGATCGAAGATTGGTAAATTTCTTAAAATCCTGTTGAGATATCGCGTTTCTTACGGCAAACAAATTTGAGACAAAATAATCACTGATCTCGTAGTCGAAATTGTACGCCATGTCGAAGAAACAAAACGCGATGTAATATAATCTAACGATTAGAAATAAGGACTTGTTATATTGCTACTACACTAGAAATCTTACTGGTAGACCGGTTCAGTTGCCTTACCCGAAAAGTTCTCTCTTACTGTTGCACACTATTTCCGTAGGTGCTATTTTTATAACGCTGCAACGTTCCGCGACCGAAACGTTTACAGAACCTAATGATAATAATAATAATAATAATAATTAAACACAGAACGTAATAGAAAAATGATTAATATTTTTTCCTTTTGAATTTATATTTTATTTCAATTAGCACATATAGCACTCGCATTTTGTATGTCGCGTGACAATTGTAGAATGAACAAAAATAGAGACCCGACAACGATCATTTCAATTGTAATTTATATAGCGTGTGCTTATTAAAATAAAGCTAATCTTAATAATAGCATAAATGCGGAGGTATTTTAACATTTTCTTATATACATAATACATAACTTATTGTTAAATATTTGCGAGTACGAATACAAGTGTATGGTGTTAATAATTATGTGTTACACCTTTTGCAGATCTCTGTTTTTTTTTTTTTTTCTTTTTTCTTTCTAATTATTTATATTACAAAACTATATAATCGTGTTTTATCTCGATAAAATATTTCTTTTTCTTATTGAAATTGATAGAAGTTGAAAAATTGACGAAAGTTCATTATCGCGTTCTATATTACACGATTATGACAAATAATAAATAGTTTTAATAATAGAAACGCGAAGAAAAAACGATAATTATTTGTAGAAAATAAGTATTCACGAGTTGAACAATACTTTCTCTGTCTGAAAATATGATGATATACATTTAAAAGAAGACATTTTGGAGAATTTAAAAGACGATGGAAATGTTAGATTTGACTAGATGGCAACGTTATACTGATGATCATGTATAAGCGAAAATGCTCTCAAATCGAGCTTCGATAAGACCTTTGGTTTTTATGTTCGGTTTCGAACTGTCGTCTGGCTCATCGAAATATCGGGTCTGACAATGAGTGGCAGCATGTAATAATAGCATTAACCAATTTGCATCAGCAAATGAAACAAATTCATATTAATGATGCAAATAAGTTAATAATAATGATAGGAGGTATAAGACAAATTATTCTAAAACTTATAGGGTGCTTCCAAATAATTAACTTAGAATTAGATTTACGCGTATACATGTACAACCGGAAGTTACTCCAGGCTCGATAGAAAAGACAATGAATATTATTTATTTTATCTCCCTCTGTTTCTTTTTTCGTTATTCATTTACTGCTATTTATTGGGTCAGTATTTGAACTCGCTAAAGAGTTAATGTTCAGTTTTATACTAACCGCAATAATATTTATTTACTGTAATACTGACCAAATAAATAGAGCACTTTTGTTATAATTTAAAAGTCGTAAGAAGCTTCCTCGATTTCTTTCGTATTCCTGAAACCCATTTTATAAAGACTACCAGCGATGACTGCTCCGACTATTGGACCAACCCAATAAACCCAATGATTTGACCAAGACGTCAAGATAACTGCAGGACCCAAAGATCTTGCTGGATTCATACTGCTACCGGTGAACGGTATAGCGGCCATATGCGAAACGGAAATGGCTAAACCTATCGCGAGAGGTGCCCATCCTTTCGTGTCACTTCTTTTTGGGTCTGTAACTGCATGAACAACCAAGACCAAAAGAAACGTGATGATCGCCTCCATAACAATACCTTGACCAGCTTCCACGCCTTTACCCAAATCGGTTGCACCTAATCCTTGACTCACTTGTTCGTTCGGAGTTATCAGCTATAAAAAATAATTATTCTTGAGTAATGTCAGAGTCAATTCATTTTCATGTTATTTCATTGCAATAGGTTTGTCACTAATATATATAATACCTTGAGAACAACGGCTCCTGCTATCGCGCCACAACTTTGGCAAACGATATAACAAAGTGATTTTAATAAAGAACAATTACCACTGACGAAAAGACCAATCGTTACCGCAGGATTTACGTGACAACCAGAAATCGGGCCCAGAAACTGTAACAAAACGAATATATACAAATTTATAATAAATCAATGATTTATTACATTAGCTACACATTCGATACTATTTACTTATAAGAAGAAGAAGAAGAAGAAGAAGAAGAAGAAGAAGAAGAAGAAAAAAGAAGAAGATAATTGTAAAACGAAAAACCGGTTCCATTTAGTATAAAAAAAGAAATGAAGCAAGAAAGTACACGTGGACGATCGCATTCGTCGTAGACTCCTCGGCGTCGTTTTAAAGGATAAGAAGAGTATACCTATATCAAAGGGGATACAAAAGTTGTCTGATCAACTCGCAAGAAGAGTCTCGAACGGCCCAGTTCTCATGTTCAATCGACAAGGTCTTGGCTCGCTGCGGGCGAGATTTGCCATAATTGCGTAATGTGTTCTTTTCTCTCTCTCTCTCTCTCTCTCTCTCATTCTCTCTGCTTTACTCCATTTCAATTCGTCTCCGAGTAAACTTTTGTCTTCATTTTCATACCCATTACACTAATCGTCTCGCTTTCGAACAAGATTGACGAGTCTCATAATACTAAGCTCGAATTATGAATGGACGCAGAATTTTTTATCGGGGTCATTCAACAAATTATACGCCAGTGTGACTGACTGATGACACATGTGTGTGGGTATACGATAAAAGGCGTCCCGATTTTTTCATCCATTTACTATATTAAACACAAGTGTATAGGAAGATCTTCTAGAAAGTATCTTGAAAGTTGACAACTACGTTAATAGATTTATTGTTTCGAACAATCTTCAAGTAGATTTAACTTTATTAACAAATATATTATATTCCACATATTAACAAATCTGAAATTGAAACTAGTACCGAAATGTCATTCGAGTTTTATAAATTATCAGCAATTCCGATATCCTCGAATCGAGAAAGAATACTTATTGTAAAAATTCGGAATCATTAACTGATTTCATGGAATATTTTCTTCATCAAAGGATTACAATTAATTAATCTTTTTAGTCTATGGATTAGAGATAAGATTTATTAGAAGCGTGCATTAGATAAGATTCTATTAAATATTTTTACTTACTTGGATTCATAAGTGTTTGAAGATTGAAAAGAAAGATATAAATAATATAATAAATTGTATAAAATATGAGGAGATATTTAATCTTGATTGAATTCGAGGAAAATTGTAAGAAATACATGTAAAATATTGGCAGAAAAAAATAAAGCAGACAAGATTTCGTTGTTATATAAGGTACCGAATCGATATAACCGGAAGATTCTCTATATAAAGAGTACTAATTATGTTAAATATCGTTGAAATATGTATGTATTTAAATGATTCGCGTATATGACCCGTCTATTTGCACCTCTGTAAAATATGTACGTATATTATATTATATATTCTGTTTCTAACTGTGTGTGCGCACGCGTGCTTATGCTTTCTCTACTTTTCGTACGTGTATACGTGATAAAAAATGATGCGTGAGTTCATCCATACTGACAGAGCCATCGACCTTACATGTGCTTGTAGATATACAGTTGCGTGCAAAAGTTTTTGGCCATTCTATTTTTGCGTTCCTACCAATTTTCTCTTCAATTTGGTATCTTGCATTATATCTGATACCTGTTCGTTGTTGGACGTCTTACGTACAAGCAGCAAGAAAAAAAAAGTAATATTTCACGCTATTACTACTCATAGAAATATTAACAAAATAAATCAAGTTTTGCACGCTACTGTATATAAGATGACGCATATTTCGAATAATAAATCGTGTAAGATCTAGAATTACTTCATAGATTTGTAGCCCAGAGGGTCCGCAACCTATAGCCTCCGGTCATACAGACCGATTTATTCCCGAGTTTATCTCTTTCAAGAATCACGAAACTTTACAGATCTTTCTTCAGAAGCATGAAGTTTGTTTTTTCATATGTATGCTCCGTAAAAGTCATCATCATCCTAACGATTATCAGTATTTATTTCTAATAATAAATCTTTCTTTTACCTAGCAAATAATATCTAGCGATAGAGCACATCTCGTTAATAGTACAAACATATCTATGGACATTTCAATTGTTCATTTATTTACCACGAGAAGATTTTAATAAGTAATTCAATCGTTACAAAACTTTCGATCTATTCAATTGAAGAAAGTGACAAATTCAAAAGCAAATGAGTATCCATGCTAAATTTAATCCTAAAGGATCATTAATCATCGATAATCCATTTAAAATAACTTTATGATTACGTTACGATACGTTTGGAAGATCATAAACACATTCAAATCTTTGCGATACTTGCGATAAATAATTATAAATCCTTGAGTAAAAATTAATTTTCTGACTGACTGGCATATTAGATTGACGACGACGTCTTTTACATCTTTTGATAGAAAGAAACGTACACGCGTGTACTCGTATATACATATTGAAAGATAAATAGTAGTAGAAGTAGTCTAGCATACCTCGTCTCTTTTTATTACGTAAGACGATATACGAACAACCTCTTGAAAGGTTCGAGTGCCTATACAATGTTATCTCGAGGTGGCATTTGTCACATTTTCGATCAAACGTGCATCAACGAATGATATTTGTATTTAACACGTGTCTTAAAATACCAACATCTCTCTCATTCTTGGCGCACACATCTTTTTCTCGAGGCCAAATTGTTAAAGGGTAAAACAATTAGAACGGGTAATTAATTACCTTATTTTTTCTCCTTTGAATTATCACATGTTAAATATACATTGATATTGAATAGAATTCGATATACTATAGGTAAGAGGTTTGCGTTCCGCGTAAGGTATATAAAAGGGAAGGGGAGGGCAAATAAGGCCGCTGATTTGCCCAAGGGGGTTTAACCAGCGAGATGGTGCAATTTTGCCCTGGAGCCTTCGACAACCTACTCGAGTAGCTGCTATCTCCATCGTTGTTTCGAAAACAACAAATTTGTTCAAGTTTTGCATTGAAATACGAACAAATTTCTTCCCCAATACAATACAATAAACATCACATATACTTACCTACTTATAATTAATAGATAAATGAATACGCAATTTTTTCATTGCTCTGTTGTTCGACATAAAACATTACACGACGATCAAGACGATAGATAGATAATGTATAATAAAGAAGTATACAAAACAACAGGTGTTTTGTTTTTTGCTACCGATAGTATGTGGCATCGGTTATGAGATTTTTCTCAATTGTTCTAACAATACATGACTCACGATATTTAATAATTTGCGTATGCATCATTCACGTCAATTCACGATGTTATTTAAATATCAAGAAAGATTATTTATTTTTGTGTGTAAAATATAGGAAGAATGACGGTGACGAAAAGTAGCGACGAAGTAACTTTTCATTTCTTTTACTTTCGAATAAAGCTATAGGTCGAGGTCAACAAATTTAGCGTCGGAAGTGACGAGGTGTCGAATATGTTTCCACAGAAATTGCGCATCCTAAGAGCCTACGCACCTGCGTTAAAATGTAAACCCAAATAGTGTCTACCTATGTAAATTATTGAAAGAAGTCGTTGATCGTTAAATTTAGTTTCGTAAAATGACCTCGGTTAATTACATCTTACAAGATTTAGCCGAATTCTCTCGTAGTTAGTTGAAGTTATCACGACTAGCCATCTTTTGTCTATAAATCTAATTTGTCTAGTTTTAGATTCGAATAAAAGTCATCAGTAATCTTTTGTCAAAAAATACAAAATCTTCATTCTACGAAGATATGATGAAATAATAAAATAAAAATACAAACTTACCTGTGCCAAAGCTGCAACTGCAAGACCAAACGTAAATGCAATGTGCAGCACACTTGGCGCTTGTCCTTCCACCCATGTGATACACGAAGCACAACCAATGAGAACCAACAGAAAGGTTCCAAGGGCTTCGGCAAAAAGTGACACCAAAAATTCGAGTTTTGCTACTTCTTCTACTCCGATGAACTCTTTAACGCCTAAGAAGAAAAGTTAAACGCGCATTTCAATAAAGTTGACTCATTTGTATCGTTGATAAACATTCTTTTGAATTATTCAATTGAATTATTGAAAGGAAGGTGTGCACAGGAAATAAAGGAGACGATCGAATGCCGATAAGAAAACAACTAAGATTATTGTAAAGAAACCGTATCATCAACCGTATCATAATTTAATTTGCATTCGTTAACTGATGAATAAAAATAAGTTGTTTTCAATTTGTTTACAACATTGAAATTTTATTGGGCTGCGGAAAAATGGTTAAATAATAGTTTTGTGCTATACCGAGTTGAGGAAGAGATCATGCAAGAGTTATTCTATCATCGTTAATCGGATTATCGTGTTTCTCGTTTGCGTACATGCAACAGAAAAAACACAGCAAAGGTCAGCACAGCTCACTCAAAATCTTCGCTTCCAAACTACATACAAGAGAGAACAAGAGAGAGAAAGAAATAAAAAGAATAAGAAATAGAGATATGATATCTTAATCCGTTGGTAAAGTATCTGTATATCTGTAAGTTAGTAGTAGGCATCATTGAAGTTTACGTTGGACCAACCCTAGCAGCAATAAAAGCAATAAAACTATGACATAACGTTCAGATAAAAATCGAGAAAGCGTGTGTAGTAGTTACAGTAGCAAACTCAAAACACCGATAACAATTTCTTATCTTACGTTAGATATTTTTTTCTTCTTTATATACATCCGTTAGTTTTCATTCGAAAGAGTTACGTGATACGATACTTGCACGTGATTTGAAAAATAGAAGAACGAAATAATATTAAGATGACCGAATCAAATTTACCTTTCCACGCCTTACCCATGGTTCCAAGGAAACGTTTGAAAGAGAAAAAAAATGAAAAAAAAAAAAGATTTTGTAGAACCTATTACGATCGATCGATCGATCGATCGATCGATGAAACTGTCGAGGTGTTTAACTTGGTTCCTTCACAGATTGTACATATATTTATGCCGGATGGATACTAATATAATATTCACAACTCGCACGAAAAGTATAAATATATATATTATATGTGTGTGTAGAATTTGGTGATATGTGTGTGTGTTGTGTCGTTCGCACGTGAGTTTGTGGACTATTGATTCGGCGGAGTCCGAGTTTCGCCTTCATATATCGTTCTTCTCTACCACACTTTTTCCCCTCCACTGTCTTTCTCTCTTTCTGTCTCTGTTTGTCGTCACCAGCATCAGTTACCTTGTCTTACCACCACCACCACCACCACCACCACCACCCCACCACCACTTCCACAATCACCACTACGCGCGACTCAATTCGAAAAATTCAATGAGATATATATTTTATTATAGTGATTGATATCTAAACGAATTCGTCGAACTGTACAAGAAATTTGAACATCCTTTATGGTGTCGCGATACTTGCTTTGAGAATCTTTCGAGAAACGATATAAACGAAAGTATATTTTCCATCATTCGAACTCGTAAAAAAATATAGAAAAGATGATAAATGTGTTGACGTTATGAACTATTGAAATGATACATTATTATTTGTAAACGAAGATAAGGAAAGTAGATGGCAATTGTATTATAATGGTAAACGTTTGTGTATTTATGTAGCGATGCATGAGCTAATAAATTTACAAAATAATGAAACGCGCAAAAGACTTTATACGATAACAGCATGATATTGTACGTAATGGTAATTAATTAATTACGTGTGCTATGTACAACGTACACGTAACCGGACAAATAATTAATCCTTTGCGATCGGTAGCCATTTAGTAATGCATATCCTATTCGTTCAAATTATTTCTATTCTAACGTGCATTTAGTTTATTATTATTCCTCTAAACACTACGCGCATATTTTTTCATTTTCTTTTTATTAATTATGGTAATTTGTCGAAGTGACACGTGTGACCAGAATATTATGGTTTTTATCGTCGCAAAGGATAAATCTATCAATGAGATTTAACACTTGTTGCCATTTACACGAGGTATATTTATTTTCTTTTTTTAGATCTGAATCTATATATTTATCATTTATACAATTTCATTCGTTTATTATTTAAGATTTCGCGATTATTATGGAAATGAATTCATGATGTTGAGGTAGAGATACACGAAGAATCAGTGTTAACAGTTGATAAGATACTCTTGATCAATATTTAAACAGTATTTGTTTGAAATGAAATATTGGTATACCTACTAATTAATAATATTAGGATGCACAATTGGGTCAAGTTATGCAGAAATTGATGAACTTTGGAAAAGAACGTCAAGGTAAGAAGATTCGCAAAGGATGTGACATAGCAAATCATAGGAAATATCCGTTGTAGGATAGTGATTTGACTCTGTTCGCATTAGTTTTACGCAAGAGTGTTAGAGCTAACGCGAAACTAGTCGAGCACGTTGTTACTTTTCATGGGAATTTACCCGAGATGCGTATCTCGATTCAAGAATAACCATACCTATTTACTCACTTACGTATTATTGTACAAAAGATGATATCATTTTTTTCTCTCCGTTTTTTACTAACTTTTCGAATACGAGATCAGTTTAGCTTCTGTCCCGGCATTAGAAATACTAAATTTAACGATTATTTCTTCCACTGTTACGCAGTTAACGTAATGTAACTTTGAAGCACGTATGTTTCGTTTTGGTAATCACGTTTTACGTTACATTCGTGTCATCTTGATGAATACAAACAAGAAAAAAGAATGAAAAATGTTATTTTTGCTATTCGCGTTCCCTTTTTTTTTCTTTTTTTTTTTTTAACTCTATTCTCCATTAAATATTACATTTTAATTTGATGAAATTCTTTGAAATTCTTTGAAGTTCTTTGAAATTGCAGCAGAAGCGTGCGTTCAACGCATGTCCCTCGATAGTAATTAAGCGCCATTAATTAGGTCACTACGTGGCAATGTTGTCTTCCGTAAATAGTTTTCTCTCGTACACCTGTTCTTTTATTAAGATAACACTATCGTTGACGTATTTCAAAAGCAATTTGTATATACCTAACGTACCCAACAACGTACCTAACATGTACATAACGTACCAAAAATTCACCACTTTGATATCGTTTCAAATGATTCCGAGATGTCGTGAAATTTTAATCAGAACATTTATCCCTAAGCTTAAAGAAGAAAACCGATCCTTATTTATTTATTATGACTTGAAAAAGTCATTTAACTATTGTCACACAACAATGTAGATATATAATATCCATCTAATTGCATTATCTTATCTGATAATTATGAGGAATGGTTGTCGCATAAATTGACTATGATATTGATCGAATTATTTGCTTTATTCCAAGTATAATGCGAAACTAATGTAACCTGATTCTATTATCCTTTACTTTTGTCTTTTTTTTTTTTTTTTTTTTTTTTCTATAAAATGTCGGCACGAAGTAATGAAAATTTATCGTTCTACAAATTCTTATTTATGTCGATTTATGATAAGAAAGTATCATACGCTTTTTGTTTTTTCTTAACTAATTCTTCTAAAGAGTTACTTGATTTAAAAAAGAAAAAATAACATATGATTATTTTTATCGGTTGCCGTATATATGTACGTGTAACAGGAGTGCAAGTATATCGGGTAAATATTAAGTCGAGAAACATGTAACCCGTTGAGTTCGTGTTTTATCAGTCCGTGAACGTATAACAACGAGCGAGCGCTAATTGAATTCATCTTGTTAGATCGATTTTTAAAGGATCGATGAATTTTTTGCATTTGTATCTTTCACTTAGGTTAATAATTAATATTAATTGCAAACAGTTAAAATGATCTTTTCAAATCGATACAAGGAATAATATCGTAATAGAATATTCTAATCATCTTTAGGTAATTAACTAATAACAAAAGCGAGTGTTTTCAATGAATAATTCGTTTTATCTCTGATATGATACTCGAGGGAATTGTCCGTTTCCATTTTTTTTTTCTACTTTTTAACTCTACCTTACTTTCAAAATGTCATATTAATAAATAGTATATGAGAGATAGTACACACTCGTATTAATTATTTTTTTTCTTGTCTTTTTTTGTGTCCTTTTTTGTGTCTTTTTCTATCCACTACTAGCAACGTCATTATTTTTTAATAGGCGTAACTCTCGAGGCAAAGAACGTATAATGGGTCACAAATATTACGTGATTATTATCACGAATTCTTTATCAATCTTAAACTACAGCTTGATAAATAATTTGTAATTATTGTTAATTAAAGCTTGGAAAAAAATTCCAGACCGCAGGAAGTTGAAATTATCGTAACTAACTATTATGTGTTGCTCTCATCGTTATACTAATATCACAAACAAATTTGGTTCCACGTTAACGCGAAGACGTTAATACGAAGAAAAAACAATCAAATACGATCATCGTTTTTTTTTTTTAACTCAAAAAAAAGTCTCTATGACATTCTCGAAAATTGATCGTTAATGTGTCTACTCAATTGCCGTGAGAATTCGTAGAAATCAAATAAATACTGCAATTGATTGCATTTGCGGCGTACTTTTTTGTTGATATATTATTTTTTCTTAATATGTTTAATATCAAATGTAGTTGTTTTTTTTCTCTTTAGTACTATTTGCAAGTTGTAAGTAAGAACTGTTCTTTGCGTTCGCATACTAGCACGTGCAACTTCTCCGAGAATGTTCGTAGCGTCAAGGTTATACAGCTCGTTAAATAAAATTCTACGTCGAATCGTTATTCGGTAAAATGGAACGACGATTTAGCAACATATCCGTTCGAATCTTGTGTCAAATTTGTTCGATCGGTAAATTTGCACGATCGATAAAGTATAAACTTCTTCTACTTTCAATTCTTGCCGATTTTATACAGAAAATTCAAAGATTTGATACTGATGGGTAAAGTTAGCAAAGAAAACGATAAGATTCCAATAGAACATTTGTTTTTTTCTAAACGAATCTAAAAACCACAATATTAGCATAACAACAGGTAGCGTAAAATCAAGAAAAACAAAACTGAAATCATTGATTCCGATCATTATTTTATCATTAACATTGGAGTTATATTCGCGGATGGGTGAACACCGTACGCGGAAAAAATTCAAACGAATGGAAAACTTTGTATAAACTTCTTTTATATACGTAATACATAAACATACTAACATTTTATCGAATTACGTCAGCTAATTTTATGGTAATTGTATGGTACGTACGTGTAAATATTTTTCATCTAAACGATTCCTGCAAAATCTTACTTAGTGATAATGGTAATTAATCTTAGCAACTAATGGAGAGAGCACCCATTGAAAATAATTAGAGACCGATGAATGGTTAACTCACGAAGGCATTGTTCCTTCAAATGATATTCTTCTTCTTCTTCTTCTTCTTCTTTCGGTGCAAGTGATTTTTCGCGCTGTATTTTTTGCCCATTTCTCACATGACCCTCGGGAAATACCGTTGATACGTTCATACCGATATTCGTCTTCTGTATTAAACGTCAATTGTTATAGCACCATTTTTGCAGTATTCTCTTGCATATTCCAATCGAACAATTCGACTGGCGTATATCCGGCGGCCTTGGCAAAGATCTTGAAAAATGATCAAACAAGACTATGAATTCAGGGTAAACGATAGTAGTTTCATTGGACGGCGCCATTAAGCGTAACTCGTTGACGGATTCATTAGATTCTAGACGTTTGCCAAGACTCCGCGAAAATAATAGTTATGATATGTGAGAAAGAGATGGAAAAATAAAAGAACGAATGGAACAAAGACAAAGGACTTTGCGTGGTATCGGTACACACGACGTTAGCTCACGTAACTGCTGTGTTACTGTGTAAGGTTCGCTTCATTTTTCTTATTCGCGTCAAACAATAATTTAGCATTAATTTAGCATTAATTTAGCAATAATTTTGATAATTCGGTAAAGAAACACTTTCATATATGAAGATAACATCAATTTTTCATTTTTTTTTTACTCACAATTAGCTATAATTATCAGTAGACATTTGTTTATTAACATATGCATTTATCTTCGATATCAGATCTACCGAAAATGAATGCAAAACTATTATTACCAAACGAGTCAAGAAAACCGGTTATTATTGATGAAATATCTTATGCAAGGAAAACAAACACAATGTAAATCAGAATAGGTCAAATATTTGTTGACAAAAATAATATTATACATATTAATATAGAAAAAATGTCAATCGAATTCCTTGGTGGAATGACTTACTTGGTGATCTTTTGGCAGGGTCAACCTCTTAGCCCTGTTGTTGAAACTCGAATGGAAGACCAAAAACTCTTTCCAAAGATTAACGTAGGTGTCGCGTTTAGTATTTGAACGATGATGCACAACTCGAATCGCTTTTTTTCGCACAACCACCATATTATTCTCTAGAGAATACACCACCACCACATAGTTGTTCAGCCCGTTGATATTATCATTGTCTCACTTTGTGCATGATTTTCATTATTTTCTTCAAAAAATAACATATGCTCAAGGTTGAAAATTGATGTTGATCTAATTAAAGAAGAAGCAAAAGAAGAAAAAAAAGAAGAAAAATAAGAGGAAGAAAGATTATCGTTGCACCTGTTCACGCCAGAGAAGAACTCGTTTCAGTGAGGAACAACAATGGAACAATGGTGTTGCGATGTTATGTGCTTGCTGCACGAACACGATTCTTGCTTGATCCGAAGGGATAAAAAAGAGAGAGATAGAAAGAGTACGGCAACTGGCCTTGACATCGACCATGCCACGTTCTCGCGTGACAAATGGGGATGGTCAGAGAATATGGTAGAGGTAACACTGTTTATACGATCAATCAACTAACGACAATAACACTTTATTTTATTTTTTTCATCTTACGATAGTTGAAAATATCATTTTAAAAATAGTTAATCAAGTGATTACTGATTGTAAATTCCCGTGTGGATAATTTAATTAATTATCCCATAAAGTATCGAGAAGCTTTCATTTCCTGATATAAAATATACATTTGGATACTTTGGACTTCTTTATCTGGCGAGCATAAAATACGAAATTGCAGACATCAAATCTTCGAGTGACCTCGACCTTTTGTAACTCCTTTAAATCCAAAATGAATAGCATTGGGTACATATACGAAGGACGATGAGATAAGAGGTCTTACAAGTCGGATAATCGTTCCGCTACCCTCCACTTCCGGTCATACCTTATAACAAACGATCCCCACTTATGTATGCACGTACACAGGATGTTCCAGGGTTTATCAAGCAATCTATTGAAGCATATTCTACAAGCAAAGATAACAAAAAAAATGATTATTAAAAAGACTACTTTTTGCAGAAAAGTGATTTAAAATAAATAAGTTTTTTTGCAAACCACAGTTGAAATTGACACGAACGAGTTTGCTTTACGTTAATATCATCGTTGAAGTATTAATATTTATTCCGGGTTCGAAGTTCGTTATTAACGTTACGAGAACGCGTTCGCTGTTGAAGGTATGGAGAACGGCCAGCTCGCGTGTTAAAATATCACGATAATTAGCATACGTCGGGTCAAAAGATAGATGAAACGCGATGCGAATGCATAACATGATTTCTAACTTTGCCACACATACCTAATTTTATTTTCCCGTAACACACACACACACACACACACATACACACACACAGAGAAATAGTTGTTGTTTCGATGCGCCACGATAAATCGATACTATTTTTCTCTCTTTTATCTTTTATATAGGATCAGTAAATGAGTAAGTTAACAAATTATGTCAATTATATTTTTCTATTCACAAAGTAACGCGACATCACATTGAATATTTACACATTTTCCTAGCATTATATTATTGCGAGCCTACACATGAATATTTGAAAGGATATCCGTATACCGACATGCGATTTGCACGATATTACGTTTTGTTATGACGAGCTCAAGCAAATGCACTAAATGCATCATAACAAAACATACAAAAATATAATTTTAATTGTAGTCATGGTATTTTTCTCGTTATAAATCATTACGTTATAAATCCGAATATAGTATCGTTCACGGATGCAATCAAAATGCAAGCCGTCTGGTTTCTTTCTTCTATTGGCTTTGTAGTATTTGAAAGGCTTGATAGAAAACAGCTATGGAACATTAAAATTTAAGCATCGATTTATTGGTGCATTGCAATCTGCATGATACTGTCACGTTCGCATGTACCTCCAATTTATGCACGATAAAATCACTAAAATAATCATAAGTGTCTTTGGCACATCGTACTATAATATTATACATATATTGATTCGTTGCATTTATATTTTACAATAGACCAACCAACAATACTAGAAACTTTAGCAAGTTAGAAAAAAATAGTGTTTGTTTGATTTTTTCACCGGATTTTACTGTCATTTTTCTCTATATATTTTATATGATGAAATAAAATGTGTGTGTGTGTGTGTTTGTTGTAGAAAAAGATAGTCACGTAGAAGGAGTTATGCAGCCGGAATTATCACGAGGTCGTGATCCTTCTGTCCAGTTCACAAGAGTTTCTCAGAAAAAACATACAACATGCGGCCATGTGTGCCTCGTAAAGATCCCATATACGAAATATCAGGTTTTTACAGGACGAACTGGATTCAGGTCGATTTGATGCTGACGTTAATCGTTGCAATCGGTTTAATAGGCATAGAAAAAGAAGATATTACGGTTATTTCTTTCTATTATTGAATCGTTTTTAAGTTATTAACAATTATTAATTTATTTCCTTTAAATGAATGGAAGAAAAAAATAATGCAATGCAATATAATTCTGGTAGTAAAAGTCGATAACGCATTAGCGATGTTTACACAGGTACACACATCTAGCCACCTATACAAACGTTATCCACCGACCTACATTGTACGTTTATTTGTGTCATATAAGGATTACCTATATACCTATATACCTATATTACCTATATAGACCTATATAGACCTATATAGACCTGTACAATTGTGAACATGATCGCACTTAAGTATGTAAAATAGTCAATTCGATCAATTTGTAACTTGACACGTTCCTACGTCCACTTATATTACAATTATTGCTTCCTACGCTTGCAGTCTAATCGGTGTAACCGTTCGAATCCCTCCAAATAATTTTCAACTAATTGAAATTTACGACGATCGGTTTAATCAAATATGACAGGAATATGAGTGGATCTTCCAAAAATTTAGAACAATTTTTGTCGAGAAAATATTAGAGACACACCGTCTTTACATTCACGAATCTTTTAATATTACACTTTAGTTATTCAGAGAGAAAATTCTTTGGCGGTGGTTGATTCAAAATAGATAAATCTTTTTTTATCATATTACCTCTCTCTATCTCATTCAAGTATAATATGTTTGACTTTATTCAAATATTCTAGCCAAGATCAACAATAAATATAACAATAATATATAAATTAAACTCACTCTTGTTGTCTCTGAATTCTTTTAAATTGTTGCAATTCTTGGCATAGAATCTATCGTCTCTGAGAATCAAGGATAAACTAAAAAAATGCATTTATTTCTTTCCTATGATTTGATTGCATGTAGATAAACAGATACCTAATTATGTGTTTTGACGAAGACCACCACATCGCACAACAATATTTTTTATCCCGTTAATCCGAATTATAAAACAATATATTTCTAACTTTATTTTAAAGGAAGTATATGAAATGAAAATAACATGATCGTTGGCCAATCAAATTTATATAAATCGCACTATTTGTGACGTGAAGCAATTTTTAGGTCATCCGGGTTGGGTCCGCTTCCATTTGGAGTTCGATTAACGGACTTCCACTGTAGATAAAAAAAAGATATAAATAGAAAGTTTTGGGTTTTTCTACATTATAAAGCGTCATTCAAAAATCTAAACTTAAAAATATTGCATTCGTTGCAGTACCATCAAGAAATTGCAAGCATCTTGGTTAGGCCTTGTAAAAAATATAAAAAAAGAATAAAAAAAAAGAAAATAAAAAAAATAGGAGAACATTAGGTGAGATAGTTTGTGAAGATCGTGGTTACACATTGTCAGTATCCCCTACTCTCTCTCTCTCTCTCTCTCTCTCTCTCTTTCTCTCTCTTTCTCATATTCAGGCAAAGTCGTATACGCGCTTAGTTAGAAATACACGTATACTCACGCGTCTACACGCATACACACTGACGCGTCAACCGGGAACGGTATCTCTATGGTCGAAAGAGAACCGACACAGTCGTCTCTTGGAAACTCCTCCGGCCTGTACGCGGAGTCTTCTGATCATCATCGCATCATCTCCTATACCTATTCTATTATTTTCTTGTATTCACATTTTTTGAAAAAAATTGTGTCAGCTGATAGAAAAGATCTTTAATCACGTGTTGTTATTCGTTCGTCAAAGGATCGAAGGAAGGATCGTTCCGTCTTTATTTCTCATTCATTATATTTACTCGAGGTATGTCACTTAAATATCTTATCTTATTTTGTCAGATACTATTTTTATCTTTTCATCCAATTGATCCAACAGAAATAATTCTAGATTTTTCCTACCATTATTTACACCTTTATTTTTATCTCTCCCATTAAATCTTACACGTATTACACTTATTCAATCAGAAACCGTTTTACTTGTAAATTATCAACAGTTCATGTGACTTATGTATTACAGTATTGTTGTTAAAAAGAGAATAGAGCAAGGGAAAAGAAACGGGACATTTAACGAAAAAATGAAATACACAAATTGCGAGAAAAACGAAGGAAAGTGCATTCGGATTGTTTACATTTACGTGCTAGACGTTTCATGCATCATTCTTAAGTAGTGTGCCAATATATTTCTCATGCACGAAACGCGCCAAACGCTTCCAGACCTTTTCTTCTTATCTTTAACTTCAAACGATTCGAAAATTTCAATCATTGCACATCTACTTATGCTAATCTTTACCTTTACGAATTAAAAAAATATTCATTCGAATATTTCATTAATAAATTTTTAATCAATCGTATAATTAAAGTTAGAAACATGAGGAAAGTTCAATAAATCCCCATAAAAGGTAAAATCGACACCAATAATATCAAAATTAGCCTATAAATTGCGTAAGAATATATTTTTGTATCATCGCTATTTAAGTCTCGATAGCCTTCAACTTTTTTTTTTATAAATAGCGAAGAAACGTATAGAATAAAAAAAGAAATAAATAAGAGAAAACAAAAATGGAGTTAGAACCGTAGAAGGACAATGACCGTGTAAGAAAGAAACGAACGGTTCCATACTCGATAAATCTACGAGGACACAACCGGTAATTTATGTCAAATCAACCGGTTTCTTTCTGCTTTCACGAGAATCATGGAAATTTACCAACGAAGATTCAAAATCTGATTAATACAATGATCTTTTTGGGATTTCACGATTAGAATCATCATGGTGTGTAAAAATTACGAGAATCGGAACTTATCTCTTCTCCGAATGAATGAATAAATATATCAGAAAAACCCATACATTGTATCGATATTACAATGTAAAACTTTTCTACTTTCTTTTTTTCCTTTTTTTACATAATATGTTTGTAGTCAGAACGTATATTGAATGAATATAATTACAATTCTAATAGACTCTTATTACCAGTAATCATATTTCCAACAAGGTAATCAAATAATTATTTGATGAAGTATACTAGTAATACAAACATATCTTCCCTCGGTTTGCAGTAAAAAATTCGAGATCGCGTTCGCGAGATTTCGTAATAATTAACGAACGGTAAATTAATTGTGTAAATCTTACATCTGATTTTATGGTAACACAACGAACGTATCGTTACGGTGGATTACTTATGGAGGATGTAACGATCTCTCTAATATCTGTCTATGTGTGTGTGTGTGTGTGTGTGTTTGTATGCGTTTGACATCATCGTAAAATAAAGTAACCACCTCCACATTATTCGTGAGACACGATTTAGAGGACATCTCGAATAATATCCATTTGCGTAATCATCTATCTGATTGCGAATGAATGATCTCGAAATAAATGAAAATAAAAAAATGACAAAATGAAAAAATCAAAAAAATTACAATCGATTCGTTCGATAATTATTATGATGATCGAAAAAAATCTCAATCTAGATTGTGTACGCGCGTATTCGTTATGGTTAATCATCTTTTTTTTATGGTTTTTCATTCGGTGTGCAATTCAGGTAGCGTTAGAAAAGGTGGTATTCGATCATTTGCGATTTCTAACTAATCTATGACTATTAGATCACATCCCGGAAGATCGTACGAGTCATTGAAAGGATAATACAAAAATATAAAAATCAGATAGATGCGTCCTTCGATTTACACCGTGCTAAATTGGTAACTCTTGCCAAGATCGGTAGATTTTCTTGTCCAGCGAGGATGTGCCCATCTGCATGCGTAATGTAACCTGGATATATGGTGACTCGTTAAAACGTAAAATAAGCTTAGGTATCGTTTCTATCGATGTGTCCCTTGACGTCGACCGTCGTCCTCGATCTAAATTCGCAGACCGAGCCGATGCTGAATCGCTAAACATATTCGAAACGTCACACCGTCACATCGTCACACTCTCTCTTTCTCTTCTTATCTTTCTTTATTATCTACGATTAATAATTATATTTTTAATGTATTTGCCTAATGAATTTTGGTCTTAACACTGTTTACCTATCCTATTATCTTTAATTTGCATCTCTTACATTTTCATTACTCCTATTTACGTACAATATTTATGACCTATCTTACATTCATGTTTAATTAATAAATTCTCTATTATTCTTAGGCACTATTTGCAAGTCTTGCAGTATTCTTAATTGCTATTCTTTTTATTCACCTTACCGTTATTATATGTTTTTGTCTTGTTTTACTTTTCTACAATGATACGCTTAGCGACTTATGCGATTAGTGCTATTTGTGTTTTGATGCAAGTGTCAGCTTGCATCTTCTAATTGTTCCATTCTTATTATCTAACGTTATTATCTCTCTCTCTCTCTCTCTCTCTCTCTATTTATATATATATATACATATATGTATACATTAATCTCTCTCATTGTATCATTTGACCATTATTCGAAAAAACGTGTTACTTTGTATCGATCGTGCTATTAATGTCTACCTGCATATTTTCTAACTTTACTAACTCGATGAACAATAGAAAAAAGTGAACGACACTTATGAGATACTTAAGGTTTTCGTGATTAACGGTAAACGAAACGGTACCATTGAATTGAAATGAAGGAAGAGAAAGACAAAAACTTCCATATGCCCTTCGCACGATTCTAACATGGAAAATTAATCGATTATGTGAGTCAGATATCGTTACCAGAAAAATCTCCTAATCGATGTAACAAACATAAGAAAAAAAAAAAAAACACGTGTTGTTTATGACTCATTATAGTCTCCTCAATCGTTGTAATATTTTATATGGAATAATAGGCAATGGAAAAATTTGTATTTTTAATATTCTTTCTTACAGATGGTGAATTTAAAAGATGCTATTGGGGTAAACGAGCTGACGGATAAAAAATGTGGTCTTTATCGGGCTTTATTAGCAGAATTTCTTGGTACCATGCTGTTAAATTTCTTTGGTTGTGGATCGGTCGTGACAAGTAATGTTGTTGCGATAAGTCTTGCATTTGGTTTGACCGTAACAGCCGCGATACAAGCGATAGGCCACGTTTCCGGTGGCCACGTCAATCCTGCGGTTACCTTTGGTTTAATGGTTATTGGAAAGGTATAATATATAATAAATCTGTTTATATGAGTAGAGTTTAAAAGTTACTAATGTCTAATTAACGATATCTAATCTAACTAAATTTTATATCTACCCCTTTCACATAAGATTACATTCTTATTCATAGAACGTTTATCTTAAGTAATGGTCACGGGTGACCACCATAGTACTACAGATAAAACAATCTGCGGTTACATGCTACCAACAAGGACATTGACGTTTATTTTACTGTTACGTATTGGAAAAATGCATTTCTTTAGAAAATAATGAATTAATAATGAAACGTTTCATTGTCATCGATTTGCCGTAACGCTTTAAGCAAATAATTCTGCTATTTTTACTCAAACGTAATTATCAATTAATGGAATAAAAGAACCGTCATAATTTGATCATATCACGATTGAATAAATTATCGCGTTGCTAAGGCAAAGCGGTTAACGCATAATCGCTTATTCAGAGATCTCTAATTACGCGTTGGTTACTTCATCACTGCAATCACCTGCTATTTATTTCATTTTATACATTTTCTAAACGTCGATTGAATAATTAGAAAAATACAAATGCATTCTAACTAACTGAAATAGATTTATGATTTATGTTAAAAATGATTGTCAGGTACCAATTATTCGAGGAATACTTTACGTGCTCGCTCAAAGTGCTGGAGCTATTGCTGGTTCAGCTGTACTAAGGGCACTTTCTGCCGAAAGCATGGAAGCCAGTCTTGGAGTTGTTTCTCTTGCCAAAGGTGTAACACCGGTTCAGGGTCTTGGAATAGAATTTTTCCTTGCAATGATACTGGTCCTGGTTGTCTGTGGTGCATGCGATGATGCCAAATCTGACAGTAAGGGAATAGCACCTCTACTCATTGGACTTTCTGTTACCGTTGGACACATCGTTGGTGTAAGATATTTTATTCTTCAAATGAAAAACACTACAGCCGCGTATAGATTTTATCATGTAAATCGTATATTGTCTTAGGTTCCACGAACGGGCGCTGGAATGAATCCTGCACGATCATTAGGAAGTTCGGTCGTTATGGGTGTATTTGACGATCATTGGTTATATTGGATAGGACCTATTCTCGGTGGACTTGCCGGAGGTTTGATTTATACTCATGCTGTTGGCCCAGCAAAGAAAGAAGAAATATCTACCAGGCAATACGCAACTGTAGCTTTGGAAGAGAAAGAGGTACGATCTTTACTAATAATATTCCAATATATTTACAGCCAAATAACTATTATTTGTGTCTTCTAAAGCAAAACTTATTCAATTAACGAGATATTTCGAGTATTTTTCAAGTAAATTCTTTCACGTTTTCTTTTGCTTTTTTTTTTTCATCGTTTTTATCTCGTAGAGGTTCGAGTACATAGACAGTGGAAGAGGAGGACTATAAAGAAACAACAAATCGAAATGATTCGAAGACACAAAAATGCAGGATAATTAGGTGAATGATAGAAAACTATTGTTTTGCAGCTCCAGAATCTTACCAGCAGGAAGAACGTCCACCCCGCTTGACTACTCATCGAACATCACTAATTTCAACTCTCATGCCAAGTTACTAAACTCCTTCTCTTAACTGCATGAAATAATAATCAAAAGGAATAACTTTGACAAATAACATTGATCTTCCTTACTTTACGAATGAAACATTTTTCAATACTCCGATAATTGGGCTGAATTATGTAAAAATGTAGATTTGGATATTTTTCTGCGTAACTTGACCCAATGTAAAATAAACTAATAATTTATTAAACAAATAAAAAAACACTCATGGTTAAGCCAAAGACGATTAACTCTATCATAAAAAGCTGACACTCGACGTGACAACGTTTGTTTTAATTATAATAATTTTATACTTACATAAAGAATCTCAAATGTTGCTCGGTTTCTCTTCTGCTTACTAAATGTTATCTGCATGCTATTACAGCATCGACGATAATTAAGAAAAACAAAAAATTTCATCAAATCATCCAACATAATTATATTATATCCTGCTTTAGTTTTACATTATCAACATCAAAATAATTATTTTTCCTATTTAATTATTGGTATAAAAACATTAATTATAAATGAAAAAATTCATTTTTGCTAATTATACCTTTTTTTCTCGTATTATTCGCAATACTTCATTAACGATTTATTTCCAATTATTTTATATTTCAATAAATTATCATTTAAATAAAAATAATGTATAAAAATATTGTTTTCCGAAAATATTTATAAAAGGTTTATGTATACATGATTATCATTGTTAATACGATTACGATAATAAAATGTACATGTAATAACGCAAGCTACCCTCTGCCATAGAAAATAATGAAATATATCTTATCTATATTTTGTATAAAACTGTACAATCGAATATTTCTTTCATTTATTTCATTACCAGGGTAGGAAATAAGAACAAAAAGAAATAGAAAATAATAAGACCAACAATGTTTAGCATGTACAACATAGTTTACTAAAACGTATGTCATAAATTTCGTTTTCTTTATCTGGATAGATAATTACAAATATTCTTAAAACAATTCTTAATATGTATATGCACCACCTTAGATTTCTTCATTTTTTTTCTTTTTTTTTTTTCATTAATAATCCAAAACTAATTCATTCTAATCATCTTGTATTTAGCAACACAGCTGTAAATGATATTTAACAAATCGCTAATATGCACTATGTCTTACTACTTGAAATTTTCATTTTTCTTATTTTTTTCGAGTAGGTGGGAGGAAGGGAATAGAATATTTCTGAGGAATATATTTTCTTTCATAAAAATAGGAAGAAAAATAAACCATATATAGTGTGTGAAAAAAATGAAAATATGATCATTTGATCAGTGCATTCATGTAAATAGTTTGTTTCGATTGCAAGAACGATTATAGCTGTAAAAGAATGAATGAAACGTATGAATGGACTGGATGTGTCTGTCTGTCTGTCTGTCTGTCTGTCTGTCTGTCTGTATTATGTGTCGTCAGTGTGCATGTGTGAGATAATATATCAATATACTTAATTTTTAAATGAATAATTCGACTCATAACTAAAAATACGTACATCTAGAAATTCCTTTAAGATGCACTTAGAATAGTATCGGGTTGGTTCATTGGACGAACACCTTTACTAAAATTTAACCTTCCATTTGTGAAAGCTTATCTTCAAGACTGTCTTGACTATCATTGGTATCGTTCAAATTAATAGTATCATTCTCGTGATGTAACTCAATAACCGAATCCCCTAACGTACTGTCATTTTTCTGAACGTCTAAGACGTTGTCCGATGGTTCAAAAATATCTGTAGACCCTGAAAGATCTTGGCTATCCAAGGCTAAATTAGATTCTTGATTTTCATCTTGTTCAACGATTTGTTCAGTGGATTGTTCTAAATTCGTTTTAAATTCTATCACTTGGGTATCTAAAACATCCATTGAATCAACTGCTTCAATCTTCAAGTTGTTTTCCTGCTCTTTTTCGTTAATTACCTCTTCTACCTCAGAGGGTTCCTGGTCAACCTCCATTGACGTAGATGCAACAATATGCGGTTGTTTCAATTTTTCAGTATAAATCTTTTGCGAATTTTCACCAACCGATGAAGAAATCTGTGTGAGATTAGTTAATACTGTTTCTTGAATTTTGGCTACTGTATCAGCCGAATCAAGGATGCTGCTAAGTTCACGATTCATTTCATCTACATCGGCAGTATCATCGGATGATTTTAAGACTATAATCTTTTTGTTTGTATATACTTTTGAGCTTGTCATAATGGCTTGTCTGTTTTCCTTTCTTGATGCAGAAACAGGAGTGGCAAGGACCAATGCCGTTGTAGTTGGTGTTACAGATGTTAAAGCAGGGACCGTTGACGATAGAGAAGGGACTTCAATTTGTATGCCATCCGCTGTCGTAGTTATTGTCGTGACTTGTAACTTTTGAACATTTTCATCGATCTCTTCCTTAATTTCGGATTGCTGTTGCTGTTGTTCTTGTTGATTCTCCTTTTCGGATGATACACCAAATATGATAGGCTTAACATCATCATTATATTCTTGTTCCTCGTCATAAATACTTTGTTTTCTTTTAACAAATACCCTCTTCAATGGTAATTGTTGTTCGTCTTCCGACTCGTCGTGTCGTTCTGGCAGCATCTCATCTATTGGTTCATATTCCTGTTGCTTTCGTGCTTGAAGTTCCTCGATCTTCAATCGTTGTTGTTCTACTCGTTTCTCCAATTGTTCCAATTTTTCTTTAGTCTCTTGATCACCTTTCGTCAATTCAGTCATTTTTTGTGCTATCATTGTGTTCGGTGTAGACGTTGTCAAGCTGGAAGATGCAGATGTTTTCAGTTCAAACTTAGGTGATTCCACTGATAAGGATTCATTAGTTTTCAATGTAGTCGTTGGTCGAGTATCTGCAGAAGATTGAAGTACAGTCTGTACCAATCCTGAAGCTTTATCTAATGGTTTCTTAACGATCACTCTTTTGACAACATTACCAGTAGGAAGTTTAGCTAATTCGGCTGGATCGATTATCGTACCATCAGGATTCATGATAACTTCTCTTGTGGTATCACCTTGACGAATAATTCTACGAACTATGACTCGTTTCGTAACCTTCGGTCCACCGGCACTAGCACTAGCACCAGCTCCAGCACCAGCACCAGCACCAGCACCAGCACCACTACCAGCAGGTGTCATTTGAGCCAAGACGTTCGAAACTTCTCCTTCTTTAGCTGCTGCTACTGTTGTAACTGACGACGTATCCGTAGGAGTATTAGGCTTTCTAACAACGATTCTCTTGATAACCTTCACAGTGTTAATCGATTTCGGAGTCCCACCCATCGTCGACAAATCTACTTTTTCATCCTTAGAAATGATCTGTCCTTGTGAATTCTGCGACAATGATTGAGATTTAATAGTCTGACCACTGGAAGAAGGAGTTCCGTCTTTAGTAACTTCCTGAACATTTTGATGCTTCAGAGGGATTTTATGTTCTTTAAAGACAGAAGCCACGATCTTTTGTACTTGTGCTTCCGTATCGTCGACTCGTGTCTTTTGCGTCTCGTCTTTTGATTGAGACGACGATGACGATGACGACGACGACGATGTCTTTACAGTCGACGAAGTATTGCTAGATTTAGTTTCCTGAACTTCTCTGCGTTGAACAGGCATCAACGTTTTAATCGTCTTTTTCACCATATTACCATCTTTTCCTCTGACATAAACGACTTGCTCTTTACGATCCTCTTTGTCAGCTCTCTCAGCTTCTTCTTCGCTCTCGGTAGGCTTACCTTTAGGAAGTTTCTTTATAATATAAGCTGGTGGCTCGTAATCGTCATCTCCATCGGAATATTGTTCTTCTTCCTCTTCCTCTTCTTCCGAATCCAATTCGACTTTACCCTTATTATCCGGTTGTAGACCATCCGGTCCCATTTTTTCTCCAGCCTCGATATGCTGTTTTATGTGAGTCACATAATCCGCCCGATTACGACAGGATTGCTTACAAACGTCACAAGTCAATCCCATACCTGTGCGTTTGGTGTGCGTCAAAAGATGTACCTCCAAACTTTCCTTGCGTTTAAAAGCTTTACCGCAATCCTCGCAAACGTGACGTTTCTCCACGGAATGTGAGCGCATGTGTCTGGTAAGATGATGAGACAAAAGGAAAGAACGTGGACAAAGTTTGCAAAGATACGGTCTGTGTCCTGCATGGGTTGTCAAATGACGCGCCAATTTCGTACTAGTACGGAAAGCTTCTTTGCAGTATTCGCAAACGAACGTTTTATCCTCGCTGTGCATCATTTCGTGGCGTTCCAATCCTTGCTTGTAAGAGAATCGTTTGTTACAGATATTACATTGATAGGGTTTCTCTTTCTTATGTACGGCCTCGTCGTGCTTTTGCAATTCTTCGCTCGTAAAGAATTCGACGTCGCAGTGAGTGCACGCGAAACGCAACTCTTCGCGATGGGACTTTTCGTGCCGTTGTAGCAAATTCATTCGTGAAAATTGTTTGTTGCATATTTGACAAGAGAATGGTTTCTCCTCGGAATGCGTAGCCATGTGCTTGCTCAAATCGTATTTAGAGAAAAACATACGATCGCATTCGGTACATTTGTAATTACGATCGCGATGGGCACGGTGAATGTGTAAAACAAGCGATTGTCGTAACGGAAAGGTACGTTCACATTGATCGCAAGCATGAACCCTTATCTCACCGGGTTCTAATTTGGGACGTTCCTCTTTCGAATCATTCGTTTCTTGTTCATCTTCGCTACCACCGTCTTGATCCTCTCCGTAAAAATCATGACGAGAATCACTCTTTTCCCGTTTGTCCGACTGCCTTTCGCGCTCCCTCTCCCTCTCCCTCTCCCTTTCCCTCTCCCTTTCCCCTCTTTCTCCCCTTTCCCTCTCTCTATCTCTGTCACGTTCTCTGTTTTCTCGTCTTTCTCTATCACCGTTGTCAACGCGTGGCTTTTTTACATTCTCATTTGGGGTTCTCTGTTCGGATGCTCTCTTTGTTCCACTTTCTGGTGGTTCATTGGGTATTGGTGGGAATGGTCGTGGTAAGACACCCGACAAAGGGTATGCCCTTAAAGCTTCGTCTGCTTTTTTACATTGAGATTTAAATTTGTACGAACGATCTAAATTCCATCTGCACATGTTGCATATCATCTGCGGCATCCCATCGGCAGCATAAACCTGCAAAAAACAATTCAAATAAAAGAAATGAGATAACTATAAAGAATATATTATATTTCGATGTTGGATGACAGAATTATCCAATGTCAAATTAGCCGCCACTACATATACATCCCCACCACTGTCCACGTGGCAATGTGTATCGAACGAAACGTCAGTTGTGTGACATTTCATGACATCTAGTTATCACCGCGAAAACTAACAAAAAAAGCACTGCATTATCAGAAGAGACGAGCACTATACGATAACTCTATCGGTAATCATGTTTACTCCGTTATGACACGCGACGATACGCCACTAGTGAATAAAATTGACTTTTCAGCAACGGAAGAGGGAAATCTATATTGGCGCTAATGCTAAGAGATTCTCATCAAAGAGAAATGTACGATAAACAAAATAAGGTGGAAACAATTACAAACAATAAAAAACAATAAAAAACAATAAAAAAGAATAAAAAAGAATAAAAAAGAAACAATCAAATGATACATGTTACTAGAAGCAGACCAAAAAGAAAAGATAAGAAAAAGAGATAGTGGGGAAAAGTAGAAAGTAAAAGAAGCCATAATGAAAGAACATGAATATCATAATGTTAGAAAAATACCACTTATCCTAGGATCATATGTAAAAATAAAATAATTACCTCGATGGCAACGCAGGACATGATTTGCAGGGTGAGCGGTACATGGAAAGGTTTTTTGTGATCCCTTTCATATATGAAGCTTAAAGGTTCGGTCTCGGTTAGGCAGAATCTGCATACTCGTCTCGAACGTAACGGCGTTGGTCTATTTTCCATTATTATATTATTGTTTTTTTAAGTTAGTTTAAAGTCTCGGTAGGTGTTGTAGCCTAGTTCAGTTATTGGCGCTTCGTGGCGCGTCCTTTCTCGCACGTTACTGCTGTTGTTGTTGCTGCTGCTGCTGCTGCTGCTGCTGCTGCTGCTACTACTATTGGAACTGCTGTTATGTACATTCATCGATTGCTACTTACTTTACCTATACTTATAGTTTGTTTTAGAGAATATAGTAAATTACTCACACAATAGATTCAACGTTGTCGAGTTGTAGCAGCGAAAAGCTTGTAAAACGCGCTCTCGGTGTAAGTTCGTCACCGGTCACCGCCACCTTTCACAACTACACCTACAATACTAACTACATACACACACACATACACACAACGTCATCGAGAGATACACCACTTTCCAATATAATCCTTATTCTCCCCCTTTATTTTTTTCTTCTTTTTTACTCCTTCTTTCCCTTTCTACTTCTTCTTCTTCTTCTTCTTCTTCTTCTTCTTCTTCTTCTCCTCCTCCTCCTCTTCCACCTCTTTTTCTTCTTCTTCTCCTCTTCCGTTCCACCTTTTTATTAGGTTCACGTTATTCTTGAATAATAGTTCAATATTATTAAACTGGAACTATCTTTTTCTCGGAACTAGCAACGAACCGAAGAAATGACGCCGAGCGTCGGTAAGAAGCGGGAAAAAGCGTCGCGTCTATCGCTTTTAGCACGAATTAATTGTACAACACTGCTGTAATGGCGCTACCAGAATTCTCCTTTTCGTCCAACTGGTTGGCGTCACCCGCTAAGCTTCTTCTAGTCTTTTCATGACAGCGACCTCTTTTTCCTATTTCTTTGCTTGCTCCTATGATAAGTTTCTAGCTATAACTCGTCCCGCCATCTACTTTTTTTTATCATAAAGCTATCATTTTTATTATTTTTTCTTTTAATTTTATCGAAAATCATTTCTTGCTTTTCTTGTATTCTTTCGCTACTTTTATTCTCAATCAAATTTAAATATACAATATTATTACGTTCATTTTTTTAGTCCAACTTATGGTTTAATTTTTTATGCGGTCAAACTTTCATCAACTGCCACCGTGGCAGAAACGTCGTCCAACGTGTCGCCCTCTTTCTACGAATACCATCTACATTTGTATATACACAATGCAAATCCATTTGTAGGTATATATGTAAATGATATCTGATTTTTCATTCACGATGAATGAAATAAGTATATAACGTCGATAAATTAGAAGAGCTTAATATATTGTATATTTTTTATCATCGCAGATGAATTATTTCTCCATCTTTCTTGTTAGAATCAATACCTTTCGTTGCAATGAGTACAATGACCTAATTACTGTTATTGTCATATACAACTTTTAAGAATTTGACATAGTATAATGACTATTAATCTTTTTAAAGAAATGCCTTTGACCCCGAATTTTTCAAAATATTTTCTACGAAAACTGCAGAAATGTTTGATCATTTAATTATTTGATTGTTTAATTCACGCAATACTAAAAATTTAATGGCTTTCGCGAGTTCGCAGACACCAGGGTATTATTAGAATTATATTTAATCAATAAAAATTTGGTTTCATTTCTAAAATAAAAATTTCATTTTTATGTGAATATTTTGCAGATTAAGAAAGTGTAAGAGATCGCAGAATCGTGTCCGGGACGTTGTCCTTTCAGAACAACAGGTAAACCTTTTGACATTTTCGGATATTGGAATTTCAAGGTGGATGCTGTCGTCATTTCTTTATTTTTATTTCGAACCGGACCCCAAATTTTTTACAACAACAAAAGTTGTTTACAATACTTTATTAGTATGACGTGTACCTACAACACAGCAATATAAAACATAAAATTATTATACATATATATTCATTAAATAAATTTACGTAAAATATATAGTACATATATATTTTAACTAAAAAGTTGTACGTGCTTTTCCGATTAGATGGCGACACATATTTTAGTGGTCGGTAAAATAAAGTATTAGCTAGTACCGTTAGATGACAGCACATATTTTACCTGTCGGTAATAAATTGCAGATTTCACTATATATTTTTGTTAAATGATTAAAAATTAATGCAATGTAAACATTTTTTATATGATAAAAATAAATATATCTTAACAGTATTATAATATTTGCTTCTTTCTCAAACAAGATAATTATTTTTACCTCTAAACATATTATTGTCTTGATTATTTTTTCTCACTGCAGCTGCATTCTATTCCCCTAATAATGCACATGAAATCTCTATTAAGAAAACATGAATTCATTCAAATACATACATTTTTCTTGTCAGTCGATGAACAATATCTTCCATTATCATGTACAAAACCTGGTAAAAGATTTTGTACAGGAATAGAGTTGCCAATTGTTTTCTCAATTTGTGATAAGTAACAATTAGCAAAGAGAGTAAAAAAAGAAACTAATTGGTATTTGTATGCACCTTTGGAATAAATGAAACGAGCGAGATGGTAGCATGCAGAAGAGTAACGGTTCCCCTTAGATTGTGTACGCGATCCTGCAGTGTTGTAACCTCACATAGTCCGATAAAGTGGGGGATGCATATAAAGACCCTGTTTCTCTTCGATCCGGCCCAGTAGTCTCTAGTCATCAATTTCACCGCGTTTATAGGACCGTAACTGAATTCGCGAATCGACAAAACGGTCCATAATTAAATCAAACATTTGACGCCAATTCCTTCCAGTAAGATGAAGAAGGCGTGCTTGCTGTGCCTACTCGTTTTCTTAAGTAAGTTCTGCGAATTTCACAATTTCGTCTAACCGATTTTTGCAGTTTTCATTTTCTATCCAAATACAGTCTTTCAGCTAGATTTCTTTATAAATCAGATCTTCTCTCTCAACCTTATTATTATGCAGTAATTGTACAACACAACTCGTAGATTCGAATCACTTTAAATTATTTGCAAAGAAACTTGAACATAGCTTAATAATCAGTATACGAATCAAAGATTGAGAAACCCTAATAATACCTAAACCCTGTAAATGACCCTAATGTGTCGTATACGTTTCTACTATTACATCCTTAGCATCTAAATGGTTCACGTTATCCTCTTACATTCTAATTTACTCGACTAGACGACAGTCGTTCGGATAGGCGTTCTAATCAAGAAACCTTTTGTTTCGATCCGATAGAAAGTGTGCTTTCCCTGAGCCCCGTGATATGTGCATGCACGAACGATCTACTTGAATAGAAATAGATTTCAAAGTAGCGATACAATTCAGTAACGTTTATCATATATCTTGTCTTTTCACTTACCCCGTCGTGCAACAATAAAACGTTTTATTATCACCTGACAAATAAAAACAGATGCATCGTAGAATTGATTAAAAGATTATTGACATTTAAATATGACATATTTACGAAAGTAGATAACTTTCTCACTTTCTTTCATTATACTGGCGAGATCGGGCGGCATTGGTTTCAGGGACGCAGACGTTGTATCACCTTGAAAATGATTGAACCAGTTGACCCTCTTGCCACTCAAACTGATTTTTCTTCTTCTTTATTCATTCTTATATCCACGTATTATTGCATTTGTTATTTCCAGTATAATCGTCCTTGGTGTTTTAACAATGATCGATACTTTCTCTTGGATAAAAGAACAAGAATTGTTCAGCATTAATTTACATAAATAGCAGCTTCGTGAGATCGTATAATAGGCTTGTCGATAAACATAATTATCTATCTCTGTCTAGACAATGATTGAAACACTATAACTAAACTGTAAAACTCTCTCTCCGAGTTAAATGATAATCTTTCTTTGTAGGCACTGTAAATGCCTTAACAAGAAAACAGGAGGCTGCCGAGCAAAGTCGTCGTAAAGCATCGTTGCCAACTCAAAGAAAGGAACAACTTGGTAAGGAGGAGCAAGAAAAATACGAGGACGAGGACGAGGACGAAGTTTCGGATCAATGTCCTGAGCCAAATGGTTACTTTCCCGATGCTGAACAATGTGACAAGTACTATGATTGCAGAGATGGCAAATTTACGGAGAAGCTTTGTCCCGATGGTCTCGTATTCAATGACTTTAGTCCGCAACACGAAAAATGTGATTTACCTTTTGGAATTGATTGTTCCAAGAGACCAGCACTACGTACGTCTTTCATCATCCTTCAATTATTTTTATTTAACATATTCTTATAAAAAGATATTTATTTATTGTTTCTTGGAATTATTTGTTGAAATTCGTGCAGTTCAGCTTGTTGGGATTGATTGTAATCGTTGAAACGAACAAATGTAAGAGGATGAAATGGCACTCAACGATGATACTATTTTCTCTTTTCTCATACTCAAGGTTAAGTTCGAAGAACGTGACAAGGGAATCAAACGACACGGAGAAAGGTCGACACCAAACTCGTTTCCAAAGACTGTAGAAAAAAAAAGAAATAAAAAGAAAACAGAGAAAGAGTGGAAGTAAATTCTTAACACGTCTCATATGAAATTTATTTCGGATAATTTTGCACTAAAAATAAAACAAAAAAAAAATACAAATTCTCAAGTTGCAAACAAGCAGGAATTTGAAATGATTCGAAGAATAAAAGAAGAAACTGTTAACTGTAGTGTTAGTTATAAATAATATTATGTTTCTTTGATTGCATTATAGAAAAACCTCAACCATCAGCGCATTGTCCACGCATGCATGGATATTTCGCACACGAGGATTCGAGAATCTGCGACACTTTCTATTACTGCGTCGAAGGGAAATTCAACATGATTACGTGTCCCGACGGATTAGTATTTTCCGAGAAAACTGGAATATGTAATTGGCCTGACGAAGCACAAAAAAAGGGCTGCGGATCCAGGGAATTATTTAATTTCACATGTCCGAAAGTTGACGATTCGGTTGCAGCAACTCATCCGAGATACCCAGACACCGAAGATTGTCAATATTTTTATGTATGTGTTAATGGTGAAATACCAAGAAGAAGCGGATGTAAACTTGGTCAAGCATTTGACGAACGAACTGGAAAATGCGATTGGGCTAGAAAAATTCCCGAATGGTAAGATCAATTATTATCTGCATATGCAAACAAAGAATTAATAAATTGTTGGAATTTCAGTAAGGACTGGTACAAGGATCAATTGACCGATGAACAATTAGATGCATTAGAAAATCCGCCACCAAAACCGAAACCAACTGGTGGCCCAAGTAGAAGAAAAGGAGCTCGACCATCTTAAAAGAAAAAAAAAACGAGTTTTTATAGATTCTTCAAATTTTTTACACTTGAAATTGTCATCTACAATAAATCAAATACTCTTTTCCTAGTAATTTATTGATATTCACTTTTATGCTAAATTATCATTATTTATGTTTTATTTTTAACAAATATTAAATGTTGTCGCACATTTTCTAATTAAAATTTTAAATCTCACGATAAAAAATTTACTTTACAAAAAAATGGGAAGCAGTAATTAAACGGAACACACTTTCATAACGAAGTGCGAATTATGTAGATCAATTTACATAATATTAGTAAATCTAATCTAGTCCAATTAGAGTTGATAAACGATACAAGAGGAATCATAGGAATCGTTCAAGGAAATCTATCGATAATATAATGCTTATAAATAGTTCAATATTATAATTATAAATGAATAAATTATGTAAATGATTTTCGCAATTATCTTCTTATCTGATACTTAAATTGAACACGTTTACGTAGAAATAATAAGTGTGTATAAAGGGAAACATTGTTACGTTAGAAGAATTCTACTCGAGCAAAGGTAAATAATTAGGTAGTGGGAATGAACTCCGGTGAAAGTACTTACATCTATCCGACTATGACGAAATTATCGGCTAGAAGAACGTAGTAAAAGCACAATCCTTCGAGTTATGACAGATCCGAGAGATTAACAATTTTTCAAATCCTCATTCAATATTAATTTTCATTGAAAAAATAAACTAACATGAATTTTATCGATACAATTATTTTGTGTTATTTGTTTTAAATAAATGTAAACTCGTTTGCGTGATTTTTTTTTTTTTTTTTATCTTATAGCGTTTACGATGAAACGTACTATTGAATAAAAAAAATAATTTTCGACTTCCGTAGATAATTAATTGCGGTCGCGTGTAAATTCCAATAAGCAGTGAAAGTGACTTATGTTAAATATGAGAGCAAAATGAACGTTCATCTCACATTTTGTCGAATAAAAATTTGCAAAATCTAACGACACGGATATCATAAATGTCGTTTCAATTTATATAAAAGGGGATTATTTAACAAATTCAATGATCAAAGGTTAGAATTATTCAAATACTATACTTGATTTTATTAGAAAAAATATGGTGTTAGAGAATTTTGGATTTTGGGAGAGGGTTCAACGGGAAGGAAACAAACCGACCGAGTGAGAGTAGAGTCGCGCGTGCGTGGAAAGAAGAAGAAAAGGGAATGGTAAAAGCATGCGATATCCGATTAATTTTAATTCTCGTCGGTTATCCAGCGAAAGAAAATGAAACGAAAGTGGGGAAGAAACGACGTTGGTGTAAGTGGGGATTGACAGGGTATACCCCCTCGTCGTGTAACCGAAGAGCTGCAGTACATCGCGAAAGAGAGACGCCATTCTAAGGACCGTATCAAAATACTTGTCGCAGATCTATTTGTTTTAACAATTATATTTCATTCATTCTCCAAATATCTGTCATTTATTTTCAAGCGCATTTTCACACACGAGTCCAACAAAAATAACCAACCAAAAATATGATTCGACAATTTCTTGTGACGATCCTGGCTGTTGTTGCTGTTACTCGTAAGTATTTTCCTACCTTTTATACTAAATTTCACCTTTCAATACTAGCACGATTAATCAAATTAAACATATGGCTAATTTGCATTTGCTTTTTCAATTATACTAACTTATAATTTTATTCAATAGTTCCTATCTTTGACATTTCGATCTAAATTTATTTCAATCCTAGGTAGAATTTCATTTGACAGTGATGTGACAACATGAACGAGTATTGTTTCTGATGCATTGTACCGCTATTATTAGGGTTTAGAAAGAGGACAAAAAATTAGAAATTCATATGGAATATAAAGGCGTATCGGGAAAAGGCGTATAGTTTAATGCGTGGAAGTACTGGAGACAGTCGAAACTAAACTTTCTAAAGTGTAAATGTCAGATATTTCTCGGTTCAGAGATTGCATAAGTATATGCCATGGTTATCGTCCTTATAAGCGAGTACACCTTACAATTACATAATAAAACAAAAATATAATAAATATTATCGGTATCTATGGGGAGAATTCATGACTGCGTATTGCAAAGGAGATAGGAACGGGTTCGTCAACCTCGTCGAGATTGAATGTAACTGTTTGCCAAACCACTTTTGATACCAACTTACTCTCGCTTTCGCAAACACTCTTCTAGAATAATCCTCAATGTTACACGTTTCAAACTCATTTACTTTCTTCCTGAGAAAAATTCAATTATTTGCAAAGAAAATGATCGTAAATATGATAGCAATTCAAGATAGATCAAATTCAAAAGATCATCTATATATCTAAATGTTAAATATTCTATGAACTAACCAAAAGATTATTTAATAAATTTCCAGATGGTGCGTACAATTGTCCAAACAAAGATGGTCAATACGAGGACTTGAAGCAATGTGACAAATACTACGACTGCGTCGATGGGGTTGCAACAGAAAAATTATGTCCCGATGGGCTCGTTTTCGATCCCTTAAACCGCAAAGTCAACAAGTGCGATCATGTTTTCAACGTAGATTGCGGTGATCGTCTTGAGTTGCGTAAGTTTTTTTTTTTTATCATCCTATTACACTGACTACAAAATAATAATAATTAAAAAGTACATAATAAATATATCACCAAAATCCAATACTCTTCGCAATGAAAAAAAAGGAAAAAAGGGAAAAAGAAAATGAAAATGAATTTCACTTCTCTAAGCCGACATTGAGAAATCTTATTCTAAGCCACACGAAACTCGAACTTTCGCGAGTGGAAAGGAGTTAAACGTGTCTTTGGCTTCCGTGGCACAATGTCCTTGACATACAGGATACAGTGTCAGCGGCTAATAAGCTAAGCAATGGATTTTTACGTTAGATCATTTTTTAATCAGGTTTTGATATTTGTCTACAGAACCACCACAACCAACTAAGAAATGTCCAAGAAGAAATGGTTTCTTCGCTCATCCAGATCCTTCCGTTTGCAATATATTTTACAACTGCATCGATGGAGAAGCCATTGAGATCACTTGCACAACTGGTTTACATTTCGACGAGTACAGTGGAACCTGTGTTTGGCCTGACAGCGCTGGCCGTGAGGTAAGAAAAACTAGCTTCTATAATTGTTGTAGAAAATAAATTGTAAAGAAATGCGTCGTTACGAAAGTTGTTTTTTTCCTAGGGATGCGGAGTTGTGGATAAAAAATTGAAGGACGGTTTCGAGTGTCCGAAAGAGAATCAGTTGGACAGCAGAGGTATGGCAATCGATCATCCGAAATTTGCACACCCTGACGATTGTCAAAAGTTTTACGTATGCCTGAATGGTGTAACACCGCGTGAACAAGGTTGCAGCGATGGAACTGTTTATAACGAAGAACAACAAAGGTGTGATGCACCTGAAAACGTTCCTGGATGGTACGTTCAAAGCATTACTTTTTTTCATTTCATTATCTTATATTTTTCTCTTGTTCTATTTTGATTTGTTTTTGATTTTACAGCGAGGACTGGTACAAGGACGACGACAAAAAGCCATGAGGGATTATTTGAAACTCCTATGTCCCGCATCGGGACGCCCGTACTGTCTTTTTTATTTTTAATTGCGAATTAGTTTGTAATAATAATTATAACACGTGAGATAATCTAGGCGTTTTATTTGTTTCCAAATAAATATTAATTTTTACCATAGAAAGAAAAAACACAGAAAAATGTTTATTAAATTTTTTTTCTTACTTAATATGACTTTCGTAATCTCAGATTACATGACCCGATGACTTTTCAATGTTTTAATAAATGCTGTTCCCACATTCTTCATTTATTAACATACATTATCTCGTGTAATCTTTAGAAAGCTAGATACCTGATTAGTTACAACTTTGTCTAGATAATTATGTATATGTAAGTACGTGATTCGCGACAGTTAAACTCGCTATTGAAATCTCCATTTCGAACGAATTCGAAAGGCCTTGAACACTCGTTTTCTACGATGCAGTCAGTCAACTCGACGTCGAAAACTTTCTCTCCTTTGGTTATTTTCTATTTTTCCATAACTCGGCCCACCGAGTTCGACGCTTTCTTCTTCTTTCGTCGTACCAGATATTTTCATGTTAAATTTATAGATGATTGCCATTCATTTCTTTTTATCATACTTTTTTTTTAGTTAATCAAACGAATTACAAACTATTTTAGTTAGTTTTATTCAATAAATTTCGCTGACAAAAATACAACTGTCGTAGCTGATATCAAATTTCCTTTGAATTTTGTCATTTTTACAATAATAAGGATAAGAAGAAATTTTGGAAATAATGATTTCTTTTATGCAAACGCACATATGTCCATGCCATATGGATACATTGGTGCACTTTCTCTCGATCAGAGTCAGACGTTATATATATATATATATATATATATATATATATATATATATCCCCTATTATAAAGTTCGATGGGACAAGATCGTGTAAAATATTTCGTTCCTCCTAAAAGTATGTGGTTTTTATCTAAGAGATTGCATCTGTTTTGCGGTTAAAAGTAAATCCCATCTAATTCAAATTGACTAGATTTATCCGACCGGTTTACGGTAGAAAGATCCTCAAGAATGCAAATTCTCCAGTGTAAAACAATTTACAAAAACCTTTAAGAAATGTCAAAGAGATTGTAAAGACGATATAGGAAGAATGTTAAACAGTTAAAGAAAAAAATACGATAGATGGAAAATGTCAGAAAATTGTAGACACCGAGTACGTGAAATGTGCAATAAATGCGTATCGATAATCACGCGTATTTACAACCCGGAAGAAAAGATAGAAAAATGATTTGAAAAAAGTTAGAAATAATAAAAAATAAGATGGGGAAAAGAAAATGGTAGCGATATCAGTAATATGTTACTAGTACTTGTTGTAAGCAGGGAGAAAGGGTAGTATGTGCACGTGCGTGTATATGCGAAGGAGAAGTATGCGAATAAGATGAAGGAAGAAAGAAAGAAATAAAGAAAAAGAGATAGAAGAGTTTTGGCGAAAGAGGGTAGGGAGGATCGTGAAATGCAAGGTAAGAAACCAATGGTGGAGAATGGTGGCCCGTGCCAATCAGGATCAGTTGTTTTCGATCTGCAGTCAGACTAGATCCACACGTTGCTCCGTAATTTGCGGTGAAAACTTTTGTGTTTTATACGACAAAGAGGAAGAGAGTGCACGCGAGATCAAATAGAGTGATCTACAAACGTTTATAATAGCTAAATATTTAACTATTGGGATGATCATGTCGTATAAATTAATCCTCAATCGCTCGTCACTTGTTTTAATAGTTTTTTTATTAACATTGGCCACGATTGATGCACAATTTCGTTGTCCCGAACCAAAAGGTTTCTTTCCTGATCCGGAACAGTGCGATCTTTATTATGCTTGCGTAGATGGGAAACCGGAGGAAAAGCTTTGCAAAGATGGCCTTGTATTCAGGGACGATAATCCAAAAAAGGAATTTTGCGATATACCGGCTAACGTTCCTTGCGGCGACAGAACTCTTTTGCGTAAGTTTATTCAACTTTTTTTTATTAAAACTTTATTCGAATAATTCAATTGTGCTTCAATACATGAACAAATTATACTTATACGTACTCACAATTATAGTTGAAATTTAAATAAGAATTTTAATAAATGTTATTGCCTACAAATTAAATAAAATTATTTGTTAGCAAAGACGATTATTGGTGAAATTCGAGTAAAATGAGAAGTAAAAAGAAAAAATGCAAAAAAAAAAAAATAACAACTAAATTTAGTTGTTAATAAATATACTCTGCTCCAGGTGAGGCTCGAACTCACAACCCCGGCATTGCTCACGAACACTGTCTTATAAGTACCGTGCGCTAACCAATTGCGCCACTGGAGCAGTTGTCCAAGCTTCCAAATATACACTACTAAAATTATCATTTTACTTTATTTAAGTATTTTCTACAAATTGGCAAATATTGTATTATCGAACAGAGGAACCACAACCAAGTAAAGGATGTCCAAGAGCAAACGGATATTTCAAACACGAAGATCCAACAGCGTGCGACAGGTTCGTTAATTGCATCGATGGTATACCACAGACAATGCCATGCCCACCTGGTCTAATTTACGAAGCGAAAATGTCGAGTTGCGTTTGGCCGGCGGATGCAAGTAGATTATGCGAAAATGTTAAACGTGACGTCCTTGATGATGGATTTGTTTGTCCTGACGGTGACGTGGCTGGTCCTTCAGGCCGGGTTTTACCACATCCTACTTATCCTCATCCAGAGGACTGTGCCAAGTTTTATATATGTAGAAATGGGGTTGTACCTCAAAAAGGACAATGCGACAGTGGAACCGTTTACAACGAGGAAACCTTTAGGTGTACTGACCCTGAAAATGTTCCTGGATGGTAATTACAATTTTTATTCATTTTTATAGATAAAATAGAATTCATGATAATATTCTTGTTTTTTTTACAGCGAGGATTATTTCAAGCGTAAGAATTAAGTCAGCAAGAAGTAAAGGTGCCAATTTATTAATCATAGCACTTAACTTTTAACTTGTAGATTATAATATTAAATAATAATTTTAATAAATACTTTATATGTAATATGAATGTGGTATCTTACATTAGACGATTTTTATTTATCTTCAGAGAGAAGAGAAAAAAATGAGCGTTGACCTTTCTCATTTGATTAGATCGTATCTAGTATAAATCATGATACTTTTTGTCATTTAATATGCGTATTTCGTTCGATAGAAACATTAAGTATCTTCAATCATCATGGAGATTAACTCTCGTCGAATGTCAAATGGAATAGCAAACGGATGACTCGTCTAGAATGTACATAGGTAATGAACGTCTGTTCAAAAATTACATAGATCAACGATTGAAAGATTTTGTATACGCTCGGCTAATTTCTCTTCTCTTTTCTTCTCCTCTCTTCTTTTCTCTTCTTTTCTCTTCTTTTCTCTTCTTTTCTCTTGTCTTTTATTCGACAGAATAGCAACCTTTCTCTTTACGTAATAATAAGTGATGCGCACAGCACCTTCGATATTTTACCGGCAAATTATTAACATTTCTTTAGATATTCAAGTGGTTAGAAAAAGAGTGAAAGTATGATTGCTCTTTTAGTTCGATGTCTGTTTATTTTACAATGATTTATTTCTAACGAGTTTATATTTCATCAAGAGAGAATTACAAATGATATTAATAATTAAAAGGATTCAATTATTTAAATTGCATATAAAGATTAGATCATAAAAATGTTAGCAGACGAAAAATATCGAAAAATATCGAAAAATATCGAAAAATATGACAAGTTTGAAAAAAAATCTTAGAATTGCAACAGAGCAACAATGTAAGCCAACGAAATCGAGCAAGTTGTCTTTGGCTTTCACCATTCACATCGACGAGACTTTGCTTGCCGGTCTTCGAACCACCATAGAGTCTTATGTAAGACCGTTAAAGGTCTGGGGGAGAAGAGAAAAAGACAGAAAAAGAAAAAGCAAGAACCTATGAACGTAGTACACAGCATGTACGCGGATATACCGGGCCCGCATGCGTGATTACCACCGAGTCGTTAGTTACGTTATGCGAATATTACGAGGATTATGCTAACGTATCTTCATCATTCGTATGCACAATCGGTAGACAGATAATAATAAAAAAAAAAAAAATTACAATTTTCGATGCATCGATGATACCAAAAACAGCAATGAGTCATACTCTGACGCGTTCAGAATTTTTACCAAGTTCATGAATAATTAACGGATCTTTTGAATATTCAAATGAAATTTAAATAATAATAATTGCAATAACAACAGCATTCCTTCTGTTTCCTAATTTCATCTAATTGTAAGACTACTCCTATACAAAGTAAAACTCATTGACTAAATGGTCAAAATATTAATTGAATTCTTTCGACTTGCAAATCTTCAATATGAATGTTGCATTCACAAGAGCAACAGCAACTCTGTACAAACCCATTTCGTATTCTAAGAGTGTTCACATAGCTTACTTGCCGTCAACGTTTAATCCTTTCTTCGGCACCATTCGGTAGAACGCCGAAAGCGTACGAACGCTTAAGAAATCGGTAAAAGACAGGTAGTGAAGTAAAGGTGGGGTCGTGAAACATGGTTTTCACGATTCAAGTGAAGGGAGAAGCTGGTGATCTGTCGAGGCCAATAACTGAGCGCCAATCGTCAAGCAAGCTTTGTTAGTCATAGTACAACTGGATCATACCTAAATATTACAAGATCTGGAGTATGAGTCGTTTTAAAAGTTTCATCCTATTGGCCTTTTTGGCTATTTTATCATCGTCATCATTATTATTATCCGGTGAGTCTCTTCCTTTTTAAAAAAAAGTTCACTCCTTGTACGCATTTGCAAAAGTTTGAATTGGAGATCGTCGATATTATCAAAGAACGAACGAACGAACAAACGAACGGGAGTGCGTTGACGCATCAATGATGCACACGCGCATTCGATATTCACATCTGGACGCTTCGAGCTAAAATAACTTTCCTTCTCGAATCGTCCTCGAATCGTCCTCGATCGGTTGTTTCCTTCTTTCTTTTTTCTTCTTACCATATGGCGCTACTTCTTCGCGATGCGTATACTATGACATAATAGCGATCTTGTGGTTTCATGGTTTCATTCTCTTTTTTTTCATTATTATTTTTCATTACATATATTTTGTCGTTGAAATTTGCAACGTCAATTGCAATGTCAATTGCAATGTCAATTGTTTTTTTATTTAATAATTTAATTATTTTTCCAAGTTATAATAATATTCGTATATTGAATCAAGCTGAACATTCGATCGTGAGATGAGAAAGTATACATATTACAATCTATTTTATCCTTGAGATACATATGTTGCACATGCAATTCAAATAAAATGATTTACCTAGGTGATATATATAGAGAAGCTTTGAATAAATTTATTTTATATTCTACTTCACACACACACACATTAACTCGTTGGAATTTCGTAGTTAAAGCTACAGAGCTTTTCGGTGCTCCACCATGTCCTGATCCTTATGGTGTTCATGCGTATGCTCATCCGGAGGATTGCAATAGTTTCTTTTTGTGTACCAATGGCACATTAACTCTGGAACATTGTGAAAATGGTCTCCTTTTTGACGGACATGGATCTGTATATAATCACTGCAATTATTATTGGGCTGTTAATTGTGGACACCGCAAACATGATCGTAAGTATAAATTATAATAAAATTTATATTAAATGTTGTGACATTATATTAATAATGGAAAATAATTGCTAAATTCCAGTGACACCTCTGAGTTCACCCGGTTGCGAGTATCAATTCGGACTTTACCCGGATAGCGATACCTGTAGCACTACTTATATTAAATGCGTACATGGACAACCCCTTGAAGAGCATTGTGACGCTGGGTTAGCATTCGATCCTAAAACACACACCTGTGTCTGGCCCGATCAACTTTTGCCTTATTGCAATCCGGAGGCTATTGTTGGTTTCAAGTGTCCCCATAAAGTTCCAGCACGTAGTCCGGCAGCTAAATTCTGGCCATTCCCAAGGTACTACATTCACTTATTTTATTATTATTTCTTAATGACCTAATCATTTAATCGACATTTTGAATAATGAAATATAGGCTCATATGAACAGAATCACCTTTTATATTATTTTTTGATTTTTCATTTTATTCTTTGAGAGAATTTAAAATTCAAACTTTCGATTCTTAAATTAAAATGCTTATGCAACTTTCGTAAAAAAGTTATGCGTATTATTTCGTCACGTCCATTCACTTTCTATTTATATATATATATATATATAAAATTTGTTGGTAGATTCCCAGTACCCGGTGACTGCGGCAGATTGATAACTTGCGTCGAAGGTCATCCACGTCTTTTGACTTGCGGGGATGGAAAATTATTTGACTCTGTGAGTTTGAGTTGTCTCGATCCTGATGAGCTACCACACTGGTACGTATAACTACCATCTTATTACATAACTTTTAATATTATAGTAAAAAAGAAAAAGAACTTGCAAGATTATATTAAATTTTCAGTGCTAATAGCCTATAAGTTGGTGAGTGCATAATGGAATTGAAATGTGACAACCACGAAGAATGACAACCACCAAGTCTCCAAATAATAATTACATCAAATGAACAAGAAAAAGAAAATGACAAGAAAATCAACTTTTCAACAGAAAAATCTTACATCAATGTTTTGCATTTGAAAAATACATGATAGTGTATTCTTTTTCCAAAATAAATTGTACAATTTTATTTATTCGATTAACTAATGGAAATAAAATGTATTATGCGTTATTATAACGTGACACAATTACTGCGAAATGAACAATAAATCACTATTATTATACAAAATATAAAAGTTATTAAAAAACATTATAAAGTAATTAGTTTCTAAGGATAAATTAGATAGAAGGAATGAAGGAAAGGAATATAAAAATATGATATTAATTAGGAGGTTAAAAAGAAACTAATTACAATTATAATGTTTATGGTAAGCGGTCTTTGGCTGGATTTTACTTGCAATGGAATGTATAGCATATCAAAATATGATAAACATTACATGGAAAGTAATATCCATTGCCCAGGTCTAACCACGAGGAGGTAACCGCTTCTGAAGACCCACGAGGGATGTGCATCCTAAAGATGCTCACATCCGAATATAATTCAAAGGAATGATAAACTAAAAAAATAAATTCATATGAAAATTATTTTCTTTTCAAAGTACATTAATGTGTATGTAACGTTTAAACCAATGTATATGCGTTAAAATAATCTGAAATATAATTAGAGTGTATTAGAATAATGAAATAACTGTTAAATAATCGAAAAGAATTCGTATTGTAGTTTATAAGCACTGTGTATACGTTAGGTGGACCGTCTTCCTCGAAATTCCCCTTCAAACTGATCCGTTGTTCTCTATAACAAAACTTTGATTAGAAAGTTGTTTATGATTTTTCTTATGTTGATTATTTCTGCAGCGGTAATTAAAATTCTAATAAAGAAAATTCAAGATTATAACGTTTGAATTTTAATATCCTTTTTATTCTAATGTATTTTTTTTATCGCTCATGCGCAGTGATGATTTAGAGTATTAAATTATGCTGCAATATAAGAGGAGTGTATTAGTGTATTAAAATAATTGTTAATTAATCGATAAAAGTATCGATTATTGTTTAAAAGTACGGAATATATTTTCGGAGTACTTTCTGGCACGTTGTCATCTATCAAAATTCTTTGATTACATGTTGTTTATATGATTTTCCAAACGTTGCGCATGTGTGCAACGGTAATAATAATTCTAATAAAGAAAATTTAATATTATAACGTTTGGATTTTAACATTGTTTTCATTCTAATGTAATTATTTAATTGTTCATGCACGGTGATGACTTCGAGGGTTTAATTGTCCTTTAATGTAAGTAAAATATAATAGAATATTAAAATAATTGTTAATTAATCGAGAGGAATGTGTATTGTTAAATAACAATTATGATTTTATTGGAAACTAATACACCTTAGAATAATTTCTATATATGCACATATTGTCATATACTAAAGAAAAAGTACACAAGTTCTAATTATACATTTCCTTAAAATTTGAGAGATCATTTTATTAGGTACAGGAAAATCATGGAATAAATATTAGCGGCGTCTAGAAAAAATATATAATATACAGTTTATTTAATGTAATTCTATTATACATTATCGATCAGGTTGTAATAGAAATAAAGGGCTGGGGAAAGTGGGAAGAGGGAGACTGCTTTCGAGGAAAAAAGTGATAAATGGCTAAAAGAACAAATATTTACATCTTTACCAAAAATGACTAAGGAGAGGATGATGAACAGATCTTATAAAAAACAATTAAACGAAAAACAAAAAAAATAATAATCTTAAGCATCTAGCATGATTACACTTATTTTGTTTTAATTCTAAAAGAGAAGTCTTAGTTACGAAAGGAAGATTACAAAATAAGTAGGATATACTACTTTTGGAGTACTGAATTTTGTTTGTCCTTTTTTTAACGATTTGTGAGCATCGTTTGTCCAGAATATTTGTAAATCCTATACGCGAATGGATTATTTTATTTTATTAATAACATTCAGAATTGAATAATGTCAGAATAGTAGTCAGAAAAGTCTCGTTCGAAATGCGAGATTAAGTTTTGATCGTTTCTTGACTATTCTCTGGATATTCTCTTTCTTTATTATTATTATTATTTTTTTTTTTTTTTTTGAAGGAGGAGAGTGGAAATTCGTATAAGCAAATTAATTTCTAGGACGGGGTCGAAGAGAAATCGGTAAGGCACCAGCCGGAAGTGGTGGTACACCAGGTGGTAAATTTTCTTCTTCGGGTTCTTGTTCCAATCGACCTTCTTGAAGATCTCCGTCCAAAGTTGGTTGCGTTGTTGGTACGTCACAATCCTCGGTGGGTGGTACGACGCACCTTAAAGATCGTCTATCAAAGACCAACATTGCTGGACACCTTTGCAAGCGTGGATAACCACCTTGACACTGCCAATAACGGTTGCAGGATTTTCCTAATGGAACGTTGCCATTCGCGTCGTCGTTGCATAATGCTGCAAACATTTTTTATTTATTAATTCCTAAATCATTTATTTATTGAATTGTATGAAATAAATATCAAATTTCTAAAGTTATATGTATACTCACGATGTTTTTGACAACCCTCGACGTTTTCGGGCCAATCGCAAGAGCGTGCTCTTTCGTTGTAAAGTAGTCCACCTATACATAATTGTTCAGTTGCAGTTCCATTCCAACAGGTCCAATATCTCGTACAGGATGTCTCATGGCCGAATATTCCGTAAAGCCAATCGCAGTGTTCAGCTGATATTGGTGGATTAGCTTGACGTTTACCATCGCAATAATTAGCTCTCCAAGGATAATCGCAACCCTCGGTAACACCTCTGTGTTTACCAGCGAAAACTAAACCATTTGGACAATCAAATAATTCTGGCCTTCCGTTAACGCATTCCCAATAACGATCGCAATATTCGACATCTCCTACTACTCTTGATTTTGTCTGACAAGGATCTTCCTGGTGTTGTTTTTGACCATACGATTCTGAAACAGTGAATGATGTTGTTGTATTAGTAAACGCCTTTGCGAAACTATTAAAACGTCATCGTGATTATATTGGTTAAACTTGTCAAGGATAAAATGTGTTAAAAAGATGGCACACATTTGAAATGAATCATCATCAAGGAAAACAAGTGTGTCTTTTTCGAATGAAATATTTTCACACGTATATCACGTTTTGGGTTGTTTACTTTCTATGCTATTATCCGTTCGAAGGTTGCAAAATGGGTGCATAAATTTATTCATTACACATCCTCGTTGTCGTGGTTGTCCATGACATTATAAATGCCACATATTCATGAGTTAGTTCCACGAAGTTATTTCAATTTACAAATTTGTGTTTATGGTGTTTGTCGATTACTTTTTTTTTTTGTCCGTGTACTGAAACAGTTTAAATATTTGACTAACATTATGTAAATTGCAAATTTTTTCTTTAATTCCAATCACCTATACTTCCTTAAACGAGCAGAGAAAATTTATGTAATGCATTTCTCTTAAATAATATAATACAAACGAAAAATGATCCAGCCATTCACGTTTTCCAACTAAATTTGTATGCGTGTTTATTAGTGTGGGATAGAAAAAGAAAATAATGAAAAAAAACTAGTTAGACTTAGCGGTGAAAGTGTAACAAGTTTTGTCGCTAAATGTTACTAGGAAAAGTTAAAAAAGCAATCGTAGAACAAACCGAAATGCCAAAGCGCATATTTATATGCAGAGAGAGAGAGAGAGAGAGAGAGAAAGAGAGAAAATACTTTTTAAAGAATCGATCGTATGAGCTAGCATTCTCGTCTGATACATTTAATAATGGCATTAAACTTTTACATTCTTATTGTGGTAATAAGACGAACGCTTTCTCCGAACGTGCTCATTTCCTTCCGACGTTAACTTACTTCAATACGTTAAAAGAAAGTTGGATTGCCTTATTTATTAAATGTACAAATTTCAATTGAAGATAAAATTTGAAATAGAATGAATAGAAATCTTCAGATTAAATTGATTTCATTTTAGATCGTTGAAAACTGTTAGTTTCCTTCCTATAATTTGTATTGACTAATCAATAAAATCAATGATAGCAAAGTTGTCATGCAAATAGCCACTGTTAAGGAAGTTACCGAGAATATTCCGGAGGATTAATATAATTCGATCGATGCGGCATTTTGCCGGTCGTGCAAAAGTATGTAAATAGTAAGTTAAGGTGGGAAATCGGCCAGTATCTCGCTCCCAAGAGTAGATACGAGTGAAAGTGCCTAGCCTTGACTCGCAACCTTCGTGGCAAACCTCGTCTTGTCTCGCCTCTCCCATCTTCCAACTCTTTTCAAGATTCGATCTGATGCCATTTTAAATGATATCTTTTCTCTATTACGATGATGTTCTCAGTCAAATATTTCTCTTATATTATCTAAGGCTGGCATTGCACATGCATCGGAAGTTCATTGTACTTGAAAATGTATACGCATGTACTCGCTATAAGTAATAAAAAAAGTGCACGAACACGAATAACATCATTACGGTCAATGACGATTCTATGTAATTCAAATTCTACCTTCTTCATGATACTTTTGCAAGAGAAAGAGGAAAAAAGAAATAGACAGAAAACGTAAAAGGCATTTTACGTCGAGTAGTTGCTTAACAAGAATTGCGCGAACTTATACACAAATATTTCTAAACATGCTTTATACATTTATGTTTTAATTACGGTATTCAAATTGCAGAATATTCCGAATAAAAACTATCAAGTCAAAATTTTCAAGTATTCTAGATTAACTAGACTACATTTAGCAAAGTAATAATAATCGTTGTAGTTAATAAAATTAACTAAATTATTGAATATAAAATAATGAATTATTATTGAGATAGAATGACACCGACAAATAGGAGGAGATATCAATGAGTGGGTAAGAAGTATCTTATGTAAGGGACGACGCACAGTAAACGGTGCCGACGTTCTGTAAGCGAAGGCTTACTTTCCCTTCTTTTACAACTCCTTGTAAAGAGTGAACAGAAGTGTGGGTTAGATGGCTCCACCGTTGGCAAACTTATTTATACGTCCCACTAATTAATAAATATTTACAATTATTTATTATCTTTGATAAAATAAAACTGCACATTTTTTCACAATGAAAATTATATAATTTACGATAATTTCATTTATTCTTTCATTTATAATTTAAAGTTGGAATCATATTAGTTATTTTTTAATCATGTTTTATAATAATAATCTGAATGACTGATATTTCCTGTATTTTGATCATACTTCTAAAGAATCAAATTCATATATTATACATAATTACGTACTAGCTGCTACTATACATAACACACCACGTTTACTTCCGCGAGAAATATTTTCTATACATGTACATATACATATGTATACGTGTTTGTATATATATATATGGAAAACTTGTAAGAAAGTAGTGATCTTTTATTACAACAAAAAATCTAGTTAATTCTTTATTTAATTATTTTCAATCGACTATGTAACGGGAGTTAACGGTGCAGTAAAATTTCAAATATACGTGGGAAAAAGAATAATGACCGGTTTTGATTGAACTAGGTAGAAATTACTTAATGCTATGCCATTCTAGTTTCCGGACTAGACATAGCTATACCAACCTGACGAGAATTTTAATGATAGATTACGTTAATAGGTGTACTTCGATGGACTATTGATCGTTCATTTGTTTTATCTATGGAAAAAGTAATATTATTTTCTTACTTACTTGAATTTTTTATCGTCATTAATAACATTCATAAATATGACAAGTACGAATGTATATTTAATATTTTTTATTCTTCATATTTTCTTATATAAATCTTAAAGAGTATTTTATTCATTTAATTTCTTTTTTAATATATTCAAATTATTAATAGCAATGTTAGACTAAGATATGAAAGAATTTAAATGACGTCTTTAAAGAATTGTCATTAAAACATGGTCGGTAAAACATCTTGGTAGAATCTTGATAACGATTAAGCAATCTTAACGCCTCTCTACTGCAAATTATTCGACCTACTTGCGTTTATTTGACAAAACTCTTACAATTCTTCATAATTCTACATTAATTTCTCTCTTAAAATATCTCGACTACGAAAATGAAAGAGACACACAGGATAGGACGTTGGGCAACACGTGTAATAATTTTTTCAATTGGATTGAACATTCACGGAAGGAAAGGAAACCAGTACGGAAACGATCGAATGAATATTTTCCATGATACATTCTGGTATGCATCTACGTAAGGCAGAACAAGTAATGCGACTTCAACTAATTTCTATAATGAAAAACTTTACTTGACGGTAGAAAGTAGAATCTCTTACGTAACGTCACTACTGCAAATCGAACGTGCGACAAATAGCCTGAAGGAAAAACGAGAATCTTAAAACACACCTATCCTTCCATTTAACTGTCCTCCTTATCAGATAGAAGCAATTCATTAAATATTCAAAAGTATGACGACAAAATGTGTAATCAAAGAAATACCAAAATATTATAATTATCAGATCTTGTTATTTTTAACATCAAATTAATGAATTAAAAAGAACATTTGTTCAATATTAAATGTAATATTAATAAATGTAATGGAAGTGAAAAAGAGAAAAAAATAAATTGAAGGAAGTAAAAGAGAAAGGATTGGAAAAAGAAAGAAAAAGAAAGAGACCGAAAGAAATAAAGAGAAAGAGGAGGGAGGAAGGGATTTAGAGGGGAAGTGGTGGAGTTAAACAGTCGATAAGCTACTTTCATATTTTCACTCACAAGATGCCAGAGAAAGTTCTTGAGATGTGTGAAATCTTTAGTGAATAGTTATCATTGTTTAACGAAGATGCATATAATCAATAAAATATCTACGAATAATCTTAACTTTTAATTCATAATATAACTCCCAAAATTCCCTATAAAAAAATCTTAACTTAGATTATAGAATTTTTATAGAAACCATGTAAATGTTATATAGAAAAAAGAATGTAGGAATCATTAGCAAGATTATTAGAAATTGAAGGGAAAGAAGGTAGGAAGGAAGGAAGGAAGGAAGGAAGGAAGGAAGGCAGAGAATAAAAAGAAAACTAAAGACGGTCATTAACACTCACCGTGTACGATGAGGGCAATCAGAAGAAGAAAAGTAACTCGTGTCGTTGCCATTCTGTTGGTATGTATGTGTTTTCGAGATAAAAAGGGTTGTGGAACTACCAACAACGATGAAACTTGACGTTACTGAGTATTTGAGTTTCTTTACTCTGCTGGGGCCATCAACTTGGAGTATAATAATAATGAATATTCAAAGAGTAATTACTAATATATATATAATAATTATAATATATATAGGGTTTAAAGTTTAAAAGCGCCGAAGAAGCTCGGCCGATGAGTTTTCGTGTCGAGCCTGATCACTGGCAGAGGCGTTTGGCTTCGTGTCTTATATGAGCGCCCCACTCTTTCACTAGTCCGATCTCTGTGCCATAGGAAGGCTTAACTGGAGAACACACACACCTGGTTTTCTTCTATCGCGAGGCCTTTGCTTCGTTTCATGATTCGTTTCATGATTCGTTATACCTAATGCTTCTAATGCATCTTAACGTACCTTTTCATTTCTTTATTATCTGATTAATTATAATATTAACGATGCTTAGATATGCGTTCTCATTTTTTTGTTTTCAGAGCAAAAGAAATTCCTTTTTATTTATTTTTTATTTTCCCTTATTTATTTCTGCGTAATATAAAGAAATTGATTTGCTTCAGTGTTTCTCCTTACATTTGAATTGAAACTTTTGATATATGTATGTGTATAAAATGTATATAAATATCTGAAATGAGATTTCGATGTGTTGGTTACTTACATATACTGTAAATCGATGACAACTCTATAACCTTCTTGCACGTGCACGTAACGGAGAGACGACAAATATGACACATCATTTCCTTTAGGACCATTCTAAGAATTCGGTAACTACTTTACTATACCTATCCACATCTTCTTTTCTTTTTTCAATTGGACTTTTAGCAAACATAACTGTTTACATGAAGTTTTCTCTATTTGCTCATAACTCATGCATACATGAATCGAAATTATAAGAAAGTTTAGATATTTTGATAATCTTTAAGATACGATTTATGTTTTTTTTTTTTTTAATGATTCTTAGTATTGCGGATACTTCCTTCAGATTTTGTAGTTTGATCGTTTTTAATGGCCTTCTAGATTCCTTCAAAGAATTCTTTTTATAGAGTTGCGTGTCACTACACGCGCAATAGGTCGGTGAAAACAACGTTGAAGTATTCTCAAGTATAGTTGGATGAGATTTCCCGCGAGTCAGCTTCTCTCTTTTTGTAAATCTCACTAAAGCTAGGAAATTTTTATATATATAGACTGGGTAAGCCAGTTATAGTCAGAACATTTTAATTATTCATTTGAATTCTTATGAATTTATAAATGTCGTTAATTGAAATTTAACTTGTGTAAAATAAAAATAAAAATAAAAAGAAAAAGTAAGTAAGTAATTAAGGACATAGCAACACGTTAAAAAGAACGACGAACTTCCGTGACTCTAAAGAAAATCTGTTCAAGATCTTAGCTTTATTTTCTTATGCAAGCAAGCAAGAATGAGAGACACAGTGGCTCGTTACTCGAAAAGATTATTTCAGTGATGCTCGGTGAGAATGGTCACAAGAGAAAAGGTAAAAGATGTATATAAGTATCTAGATGTAGAGATACAGAGTGTCCAAAAAGTTTTGGACCAAACTTATACTACGTATTACCGAGATTAACTGTGAATATTTATATATATTTCCAATAAAGTATTTTCGGATACAAAAGTTTGTACAAACTTTTTTCATCTATTTGACTTCAATAATACGTAGTATAAATTTTATGAAACAACCTTTTGGAACATCCTGTATATTCATTTATATAGGTGTCTGTGTATATATATATATATATATATAGAAGAATGAAACAATGGCACCTAGTTACGAAACTCTCTCGTCATAAGTATGCCGATTTTCATCTAATCCCATCCCTCGTAATTCCAAGTTATTCGCTTCTAATCTTAACATCTGTATTCTTAGTCTCAATGATCATACTAGTACGGTAATTATACATCAAGGAAAATAGTATTCTTGTATTGATTACAAAATGAACAATTAATCAAAATTATTTATCTGATTATCTATAGTTATTAATTATAGTATTTTCATATTTTTCTGGCAGATAACTTTAAGATTACATAATTATCGTAATACTAATTTAATCAAGCAAACTAGTAAATTTGGATACTAAATATGAGAAAGATTTGTTTCATTTTTGTATAATGTATAATACGAAGAAACTTTTGACTCGATCTAATAATAACTCGCCTTTACGTAGGCAACCAATTTTACACCTGGCATAAAGTGGTTGTATTACTTGTGAAAATATACCGACGGATATGGATTACGTATTACAAATTGGATAAGTTTTACTAATTACAGATATACATAAGTATTACTTCCATTTATTTCATGTAAATATAAACAAAATCTTGATGTAACCTTTTAAAAACCATGATAATGCCAACCATAATTTGCACCTCTCTGCATGATAGGCTCTGATCATAGAAAAACTGCTCTTCTTTTATATATGCAAAATAAAAATCTTATATATTAAAAATCTTATATAAGACTTAGTTTTAATCAAACAAAATTCGTAATCGTAAACGAAAGAACTTGTTCCTCTTAATCTTAGAATATCAAGCCTCCTCGTATTTTTCGAACCTTTCGAACCTTTCGATTTAACGACTCAAGATAGGGGAAATACCATGAAAGAAGTTCGTAAAAAATGTTCGGAAGAATCTACGTTCATGCTAAAATAGCCGAATAAAACGAAGTTACCCGCTCGAAAGGTGATTCAATTTCGGAATCAAGATTGCACTGTAAATTAAGTGTTGTAACTTTCTTATCAGTGACAACACGTATCGAAATCTTTAACAAGCGTTCTCATTTTTAAACGATCATTTTCAATTAACAACAAATACTGATCCAAAGAAAGTCTGCTGATAAAACGAGACTATTTTTCCAATTTCTACCTCACATTTTTACTCAAAAACAGGTATAAATGTGTATTAAACAGTGTAAAAACACGTATGAATATAAAATAATTAGACGATTATATGTGGAAAAATGATAAGATAAGATTGTAATTTTTTTGGTTGGTTTTTTTTTCATATAATTACAGTCAAAAGTATAGAATAAATTTGAGAGCCTCTGAGGGAGTCGAGATGAAGAAAGTGTTTCGAGTCGGTGTGCTGCTATGACCCGGAGAGCAAGGACCTCTGGTCCTTGACGCGCTTAAGCATTCTTTTATTTTCTTATTTCGTTTGATTTCTTTTTTCTTATGTTAACTGCTTGACCTTCCCTGCGGTAACTCCCATCCTATTCGTCCTTTGGCGCCTTTTTAATTGTTTTATCATCCTCTTTTTCTATCTCCCTTCAATCCCGAACCTTCTTCACCGAAATGGACACGCTTCATTAGTGCGAATCCACCATACAACAACCTTCTACCATTCTATCTTTCTAAATAAAACAAAAACGATTAACAAGAATAATATAATATATAGCTACGATTTATCATTCATTCATTTTACATGCGATTTTTAAATTTATCTGATACACAAATCGTAGGTGTAGCTTTTCCAAATGAAATCATTTGAGAAAAGTTGTTATTCAATTGAATAAATTATATTAACATGAATTCTTACAGAGAAATATATTTTTTTTTGTAAATTATTTCTAACAAACGAATACTGAAATATTTATCTTCTGAATGTATTCGTATGCATACGTCATAGCAGGAAGAAATATGCATTAATTGCAAAAGGAAGAACCTGCAATCTGCTTACTCATCGAATCAAATTAGCTACCAGAAATCACGCGCATGCATACACAAACACATATATCATAATATTATTTCATTCAAAATGTTTCATTTACATTTCATTCAAAAAGTCAAGTTGAACGACAATACGACTTTAGTATGAAGGATAAAAAGAATTTGAAAGCTTTTAAGAAGACAATTTTTATCGAACAAATGTGCACATTAGCAGGGAAATTTTTGGAAAGAAAACAAGAAGAAGGAAAAAATTCATGGAATAACTTGGAAGAGTATTCGATTATCCACTTTGTCAGAATGTAGGCAAGAAGATTGAAACGTTCACCGTAGGTGCTCGCTTACAGCATGGGTGGTGAATATACGTTAGGGTTAAAGTAAATTATGCTTGCATACAAAGCGCATCGACTGCAAAGCTATCAAGCTTCGTATTTGGTCCTAAGTGGCGTATCGTGTACATGCTCAATTTTATTGTATGATGCGGAACGACACGCCAAGTAATTTCTTATCAGCACCCTCTGTCAACTACAATAACAAAATACCAAAGGGTACCATTTATTTTCTACGCTAACCTAATCCAAATATATTACATGAATATTTTGTATGTTTCAATGAAATATTTATAAATGATTTCAGATATTTTTTCTAATCCGAAATTTCTAACAACACTTTACAGTTGTGTTTTGATTTAAACGAAAAGATGGGTACAACTGCGGCTGTATCGACGACGACGACGACGACGGTGGTGAAAAAAGGAGCAAGAGTGAGCAAGAGTTAAGGGGCGTGGTTTAAGATGAGAGCAAAAAGAATCTAGTAGAACATGGTTAAGGATGACAAAGACGAAGATCGTGTGATCCCCGGTGGAACAGCTATAAAAGGATTTTGAATATTAATACGAATAACTTAGACAAGATTAAACTTCGGATTAGAATATCATGTGTCACTTATAAATCTGTCATTGGTTTCTAACATATTTCATTGTAATATAACTAATTTTTATTCTTAAATGATAAATTATTTTCTTTCATTCTTAGAATGCATAAGTTGATTTTTATAAATTTTAGAAGAAATATCTTCAGCGTTATTTTCATAATAAATTTAATATATTCCATCATACTTTTGTATTCTCAAGTATAACCTTTTTTTACAAATCATCTTTAAAGCTATTATTTAAATAACATTTGACTGATATTTTTACTCAAATAGAATATGTTAATATCTTGATTGTTATGCAAAGAAAAAGAAAAAGAAAAAGAACACGGAGAATATATAATCCGTATATGCAACATATGTATATCAAATAAATATCTCGCGTATCTTTGCATAAGTTAAAATCGATGGAGATTATTCGAGTCACGTTTACGATTCTGAAATGTCTCTCCTCGACTCTTTGCGATTACGTAGTGCACGTAAGAGGAACACCGGACAGACGTGGTTGAACTGTTTTCGAAGAGCGGTCATTGTCTTCTTCTTTACAGAAGAAAATTCAAGGTGAATACGCTCGTTTGAGTCAGCAGTAATTTATACGCATTCGTAATCCTCTCTCTTGATTAGAAAAAGAGACAACGAGAGAGAAAGAGAGAGAGAGAGAGAAACATTTTTCTTTCTTACATTTGAATCTCAAACTGAGATCCAAAGGTTGTAATTTATTCAAACAATAAATGTTCTAAAGTAACCGGTTATTATTTTATAATGAAACTTTTCTAATGATATATGCATCACATGCAAATCATTGTAATTATTTTTTCAACAACGATTCAATTTATTGTCTCACTTTGAAATAAGATCAAAGACAAATAAAATATATAAAAGTTAACGTAAATTATCCTGACAGGATTTACGTGAGCGAGATAAAAAGTGATACGGAAATCAAACCGATTCGATAATAAATATTTAAAACCACACTGTCTTCTGAAAGTTCACGAAATTACTATACGTTACCGTTAGTAACGTTATTGGTCGATATATATTTGTTGTTGTTTTTTTTTTTTTTTTTTATTACAACGATTTTTTTCTTACTTTCTGAACTTTTTGTCAGTGTTTGTGGGTGGAATATTAAAAGTTACAGTAACGTGCTATTAAAAAAATTTGCGAGTGCATGCAAAGGAACAAAGTCATTTTCTGAGATAAATTTGGAAATTTTCTCTTGGATAATTTTGCAGTTTTTTCGTTTGAAAAGATAATATAAAAAAGGAAGGAACGAATTGTAAAGAGATTACGTGAAAAGGCAAATTCCCTTTTTTATTATTTAACTTGTCTCTCTGAAAGGACTTCTTATGTATCCGGTTGTTCTTACGTATAAGAAGCACCAAATCGAGAGCCAGATAATAAATAGGACGATGAGCCTTTCGCAGACTCACCGGTCTCTCACTTTTTCCTTCTACCAGAGTGAGAAAAAAGGATATAAAAAGGAAAGAAGAAGAAGAAGAAAAAAAAAGAAAAGTTGTAACTTCCTTTATTGAAGTGGATTTTAGTCCTGGCTCGTTGTGGTCACAGGAATATCAAGGATGCATTTAGGAAACGAGTCCCTTAGTAAGAAAGCATACTCTTCAGAGTGCATCTACCTCTGCATACCGGCATTTTTTCAATTCTTACAGGTGGTACCGGTCTACCAAATTCCCTCTTTCCTTTCTTACTCTTCTTGGTATTTCCAAATACATTAACCCACGGATTCATGTGGGAGGATTTGCAATATGATTCTCCAACAAAACGCATTCCTATTTTTATCCATTCCAATGATGCATACCAAAAATTACCTAATTCGTTCTTCAAACTTATCCTGTTCAAATTAACCAATAGTTTAGGTGTATTTTAATGTAATTAAATGATTAATTGTTTAACAATCCTATGCTAAAAACTAAATCTTTGATTTATCAAATAAATTATAAACCTGATGTAAAAAAAGAAATGGAATAAAAAGTAAAAACTGGACGTGTTTTGTTACAAGAGATTTAAGGATTTGAATGAAAAAAAAAAAAAATAATAAGGAAATTTGAAAGAATGAAGGAAACATGGGAGGGGGAGGGTGGTGGAGTAAAATTTAGCATTGACTTTAATGTCGTCTGGTTTTTTAAGAAAGATCTACGAGCAATGGCAGAATATAGGAGAGGCGGAGTATGCCTCGAGTTCGCGCGAACTTGTGGGGTCCTACGGCCATGTAATTGGGATCCTGTGGCTCCTGGCAAAACTCGATAGTGGGGGATGCCCTATGTAAGCCCTCGAACGGCCGAGGTCCAGCCCATCCAGCATCAGGACATCGTACCAAGGTCTTGGACAGTACCATTTGCAACCGATCATTCATCCACTGTACTCCCAAATTTCATTTTGTGCGGTTTAACTTACAATTAGAGAGAGATTTCATTGGTTTTTACGAAATAAGCAAAAATAAAAGATAGAACGATGAAACTAGGATTGTTAATAGTTTCATTTTTCGTGGGGGTTAGTATTGCTACGAGAAGAAGCAGATCAACAACTGGAGTGACTGCTGGAGTAACATCCACCACTGCGAAAAATGGGGAATTAAGTTACGTTGAATCGAACGAAGGTATGTCCTTGTTTATTAGAATATCGTGTTACATGCACACGTAGGGATTATTTACACCGTTCTACGCTGCATTTATTTCCTTTTTTTCTTCTGAGTTAAATAAAAATGACATGAAGCAAATGAAATCATTGGAAATTTTTCACTGGATTCAATTTGTTATTACATATAAATGTTAATAAATTTTGTAGAACACTCGTGGGATAGTATAAAACTTCAAAAATTAGATGCGCGAACAAACGCATGGTCGAAAAATAATGAAAACTCTTCGGACGACAATATCGAAATTGTAAATGACGAAAACAGTGGTATACCCGAAGGAAAATCATACGGCGAGATACCAAATCCAATTTCAATACCAAAACCAAATCCAGTTTTGCCGACTTACAAGCCATCACCTCTTCCACCATTGCCACCGGGTTGTTTAACGTCGAGAGGACAATTTTCAAGTCCAAAAAGTTGTGCTAATTATTTGAATTGTTGGGACGATGCTGTGGTCGAACAAACATGTCCCAATGGATTGCTTTTCAATGATTTTTCTAATGTTTGCGACTTTGATTACAACGTTAATTGCGGAAGCAGACCCCTTCCAACACCGAGTAAGTTCTAATCAAATAAAAATAAATCAAGAAAAACAATAGAGTATAATACGAGTTGAACTTTTGCGCGTACAGAACCACCACTACCGCCAAGTTCAAAGTTTTGTCCAACGCCGTACGGACATTACCGTAGCTCAACGAACTGCTCAGAATTCTACGTTTGTCTGGCCAGTAAACCCATCAAATTCGGTTGTCCTCAAGGATTGGTCTACAATGACGTAAGCATTCAATCTCGAGACATTTCTTTTTCCATGTAAAACCGAACGAATATGAAATGAGAGTATTGTGAGAACTGTCCGGTTCTTTTAACATTTTCAACATACTATTTCTACTACTTTCATTTAAAAAGTTAATCACATCCTGTAGTGTTGCAAATATCTCCTCTTTTAGGAATTAGGCGTTTGTGATTATGTTCGTAACGTCGACTGTAAAGGTAGTGCCACACCGAAACCGCAACCATCAACAACTCAATCTTGGTCAACAGCTTCCCCAGTTTCTTCTCAGAATCCTTCTTATCCTTCTTATCCTTCAAATCCTTCGCAATCTCCCTATCCAACGCAACAACCTTCCTACGTTCCGCAGCAACCTACAAGACCACCAAGTCCTTATCTTGCAACTTCTTGGGGAAGTAACGTCAACGTAGAATCATGGCAACAACGATCTAACCAACAAGACGTACAAAAAGAAGAAGATAAAGAGATAGTCACTTCGAAACCAGAAACGTTACAGGAATCACCGGAATCGAGTATAACGAATCCATGGACCGTTCTTCATACCATACCAGCATCTATGAGCAAAGTTCCATGCACGGATGGTGATCTGCATAAACTCGATGATGCTTGCACCAGCGTAATCGTTTGTAGGCTTGGTCGACCACAATTAGTACGATGCACGACGGGGATGATTTATGATAGACCAACGGACTCCTGCAAACCCTTTGTCATTGCAAAATGGTATGTAATCAACAACTATATTGGCAAGCACAACAATTTTTATACTAATAATATTTTTTGTGTGTTCCAGTTAACTAACAAAAGGACTCGAAACTTAATATTCGTGAAAGGATCCTTCAATGCAATGATACAATCATTTTCAATTTTCATCTTTCTAAGCTTGTAAACATTCGTAAGCATAATTAATAGAAAATAGAATGATAGATTTAATACAAAATAGCTCATTAACTTTATACTTTGTAGAACTAAAAAAAAAAAAAAAACGAACACAATTTAGATTTAATTCGTCGTAAGATAAATTTGATGAAATAATGAAATGCTTAGTGTTAGAAAATAATATTGCATGTTCGTTTAACAAGTAGCAGGTATTTGATAATAAAATCATAAATACATTTAAGTACTCATAAGAAATAACAACTTGTAATGATTATTTTATCTGAATCTTCATGTTTTATATAATTTACGAAGCATTCGCCTAATTATCTCGTTAAATCTGCCAATGACCACCTGGAAGATAAGTGAATCTTCTTCGTGAAAGAAATCACCTTCGTCGGTAAATTCTCAGATGGTAACTTTAAGCACGAGTTGACTCCAACAACATGCCACCAGAGTGCAATTGCATTCCCTTTTTTCTTTAGCGCTTTCTTCAAAGTGAGTTTCAAAAGCCTAGTTTTCTAATTCTATTGATTTTTAAAATAAATCGCCAGATCATTAGCAATAAACCGGATAGAAAATACCAGAAATAGAAAGGTGTAAGTAAATTTAAACTCGTCGCTTTACGATGTAATTGATAACAACTAATACTATGTATGTATTACAATATTATAATTATCAATAAGTATATAATACTACAATTCTTAATAGAGAGTTTATATTTTAATATAATACAAATATATAATTTGTATTTTAATTTAATCTCAATCGACAAAAAAATCCTTTCTTGTCTAAAAAGGATGAATCATGGATTCAAGTATCGTACGAGTGATTTCAAATGTTACAATGATACGATCAAAATAATAAAATGAAAAACACTTGAAAAAAGAATTATTCAGACACGAACCTTCACTCGACCTTGATAGTAAAAATTAATTTCTTCCGCTACGCAGTATTTCTACACAGATATTCAAGAATCGTGCGTATAATTAGAAATGTTTAACATACCCTTCAAAAAACAAACCGACAAACAGGTAAAAAACTACAAAGAGAAAGATGTTGTTTAATCGAACAGAACACTTCTATTTCTAGCTAAAGAAGTGACGTCACTATCAGGTAGTACAAATTCTTGAACCAACTCAATAGTTCGAACACTGAAAACAGGAATCAGGACAGGTTTTTTCATTGAAAAATTCACTAAATGCATATCCGTTAAACAAAATGGCAACGACCAAGAAAGCGAGTGTCTTAAAAATACAAATTCGTCAAGATTTCAAATAATATTATTATTATTATATGAAATGAAAAAAAAAGCAAATAAATTCAAAATGAAACTGGACGATCAAAATTGAGCTTTTACTTTGAAAGTTTCAATGACTTTATTATTATTGGCAATTGCCACGATGATTATTGTCGTAACATGTAGGTTCGTTCGATAAGTAAGGTAACATGTAGGTAATCTGTATTCCAGGTACATCAACGTAAATCACGACAGTAACACGAGGCATTGAGAAATATGAAGTATACTCGCCATCTAAACCATTCTACATAGAAACATACGATGCGTGGGTAAAAGTACTATCACTGTAGTGATACTTACACTTATATCGCGAACACGTGTAAGTTACATTTCATGTAAAAGTATCTGTTCTTGATCAGGACCGTATTCAGATGTTTTAGCTTTCTCTTTTTCACAGAATTATTCTAAACACAAGTGATTGATGACTCGTCCTGAACTGAAGCTTCAACAACAAAATTTCAACAAATTCTGAAAAAAAACGCTTTCTTCTTTATTATACTATTGTAAGATTAAATCAGAAAGAAAGTGAAAACCTGAGAAGAATCGATTAACAAACGAGGTATGTAAGTAAGTAAGTAAGTAAGTAAGTAAGTAAGTAAGTAAGTAAGTAAAAAGATTAGGTAAGTTAAGTTGAATACTTATGAGAAGGAACGATATACGCCGCCATGAACAGCGTGAGACCGCGAACGGCCTCGACCTTTCGTAGAAATCTTTACCTCTCGGCGAACGTTCGATTCTAAGATTAGGTACGAATCGAAAGATCGATCGCGTGTGTGATTCGAATGAACCAACTAACTGCTTACGTGGAATAAATCCAATCGAATCGATTCACTTTAAACGAATAATTTACAAGGAAACTATTTTTAATTGGACAGATTTAAAGATTCCGATCTACAAATAAACAAACAACAAGTACAAAAGCAACCAATGAAACTTTTGTTTTTCAATAATCCTGATAATCTATTTGTAAAGTGGATCAAACATATTAGCAAAAAAAAAAAAAACATTTTGTATAAAATAAAGAAATAGAAATAGAAAGAGAGAGTAAAAACAACTGTAGTTGAAATAAGTAGCGAGACCCTGATTACGAAATATTCGTATAGAGAAGACGACGTCGTTTACGGTGAAGAAGAATCTCCTTTCTCTCTTCCTAATGACCGGTAAAGGACGTTGTCCTTTTGACGAAGAAGTTGCGTCGTTGCGTCGCCGAATGTTGCATCTGAAAGTGAAGATTTATCTTGGAGTTGTTAGCACTTCTCGTCGTCTCCCTTGATGACATTCGCTTGTTACATCAGAGTCCTGGTTTTTATAATTCAAGTTCGAGAAGCAATCGAATTAAAAAAAGCATCCAAGAGAAAATGAAAAAGAACAAAAAGAATGCACATAGAAGTGAAACTCGTGTTATCGCGTGTGGAAAATAATCGATTCATTCATGTGTACAGCCTATAGAGACAGTGTCCCTTAAAATAGTACAATTTTCTTTAGTATACATCTATTAATATATTTCTAGATATTCTATTTATCGCTCTTGACTAAATAAAACTAAATAATCTGTCGAATCAGAGATCTGTCAGCGAATTGAATTTTTACGTCAAAAGGAGTTGTAACTGAATCGGTCGATGTTTGAAACGAACGTACAATTGATTTAATATATGGGCCCTAGTCACCTTTGTGCATTATACAGGCCCAGTAAACTTAGAATAGAACAAGGAGAAATAGAGCGAACCGTACGAACGCATTCCTTAAGTTTCATTCGCCGTGACCAACTCGTATGTGTGGTAAAGTTGAAACTCGAATATCCATCAAAGCATCCACCCACAATTTCATTCTTACATAGTATTTGAGTTTTTCTATTTAAAAGAATATTGTACTAATTCTTATAGGATTAAATTCCGGCTATCGAACTCGAGACGTTTATAGTATGATTTCATACATCCGCAGTCTGTCTTTGATAAAGTACAATGGATACAAGGCTGACTTTACGCGTGCCCACGTGGGCACGTTGTTTGACCACTTGCATTTCTTACGTGTGACACATCGAAGACTCATGCACAGGAGACCCAATCTCTAACAACCATACGTTACAAATGGAAAAAATCAATAGAAAGTTTATCAATAAAATAACGATATACTTGGTTATCAAAATGATCCTTCTTTTGTTTTCAATTGATTTTTGATTTGATTTGAGAAAGGAAGCAAGTATATTAGAAAATGGAGGAAGATCTCTTAGATTCTCGCCCACGTTTTCACCAACGTTGTTTGCGATTCTTTCTTTATCTGAAGAGGGAAGGTCTTCGTCGTTGTCTCTGGGTGTGACTCGAATTCTTAGGCTTCTCTCCTTTCCTTTCTCTATCTCCACCTTTCTAGACTGCATAGCGTACAACACTCTTCGCATCTTGTTTCTTTAAGTATACTTCTCATTTATAGTTTAACCGCAACGTTATTTACAATTTCATGGAAAAAAAAGGAAAAATGTATATTTTTTGTTTCCATCAATTTTTCTTATTTCTAATTATAATATTTAGAATAAAATCCTAGATGCACAAATGTCAAAAAATCAAGAATAATAATATATTTGCAAGAAATAGAAAGATCATGAAAGTTAAGTTTTATTGTGAATTTTCCGAAGTAACCTAATCGAATCATTTGACGTTACGTTGCTATTACGTATCGCTATTTCAGTTTAGGAACACGTTTGTCGCTTAACGCACTGCATTTGCAAGCATTTAGAGAGTGTCTCCTCGTTCATAAATTTATGAATTTCCTATCAACTTTCACTTTATGGATATTTCATTCCGTCCAAATAATTGCTTACCTTTTGCCTATCCTTTATTAAATACAAACTTATTCGAAAGCGATGAGAGATTTCTATTATTAATCAATACATTTAATCTCGTAATATTAATACACGTAAACTTTGAACTTTCCGATTATTTCAATACAACCACAAAATACTCCTCTATCGTAAACTTTATTTTTATACATATAGACAAAGAAGAATTTTTATTTTATTATAGTTATAATTTTTAGTTAAAGTGAAAGAGAAGAATTAAAAAGAAAGTAATTCAAATTCAATGATAATTTATGAAGTAACAAGATATGGATGTAATTGCATCGAGTTATTTTAAACTGTAAATAAAGCTATTGAATTTATTAACAGGATAAATGAAAGAATGAACACAAAATTTGTGTTTAAAGTTTTTTATAAAAAAAACATCATCAGATCCAGTATTTAATATCAATAAAATTCTTCTTTTGTCCTTTCTCCGTTCTAAAATTATCCTTCCAGTCATGATGGTGTTTAAACGGTCGCTTAAAATGTGTTCCAAGAAGGCAAAAGGTGGTTGTGTTGTATCAGCAAGTTGTTCACAAAATCTAAGATCCTTCATTAGAAAAACACGAGAGCCGGTCGTCTTCTTTTCTTTCATTATTTCCCCAAAACCGGATTTTCAGGTCTTCTTTTCTTTCATTATTTCCCCAAAACCGGATTTTCAGGCTACGTTGTAGTACGTATCTATCTATCGTCTACCATCGATTATCCATATCTTTTTGTTTTTTTTTTCTAAAGGATTATACACATAGGAATTGTACTTAATCTTTCATCTAACTCGAAAGATTTGAGAATTTAATTGATTGTCCAATCTGTTTCAATAGTATGACGTGTACTTCTAACAGCAATATACAACATACATGAAAGTATTATACTTTACTATGAGAATACCTTAAAGGTATGACCACTAATCCAACCAAAGCTCGTTAAAATCCTAATGTCTCCTTGTTGGATCATAAATATAATAGAGGCTTTATCTGTTTTCTTTTTTTTTTTTGTCCAAATGTTTCCACCATATTTTATAAGTAAAAATAAGAAAAGAATGTTATGGGCTTTGAAATGTTTGATTAAAAAGTCAAAGAGTTTCTCGAATAAGAAGAAGAAAGTGTTCCAGAAAATACATGTATCGAAGTTCGTTTCGAGTGTTTCTAATAACGTATCATGATCATGCTCCGTCATGCTATATGTAGAAAGCAGAAAGCCAAAACGTTCGACTTATTCTATAGGCGCATGCGATCAAAGATTCACGTGTACTTTTTTTCATTCCAAACTATCTGATCTTTGATCTAACAGATTTTGTTCATTTTAATTCATTCCAATAGTTTTTGGAAATAAATAAATTGTACAAACGGAATATATTTCTTATCTGATATTTAAATAATAGAGAATCCATTGACCAATTCTGCGATGTTAAAATAGAAGAGAAAAAAGAAGAAAATAAATGGTTGTAGGGAAATGGCGCTAAGACAATAACTGAATCTTAACGAAGAGGTCGTATTGTAGGTATATGGACTATATGGACTATATGGACTATACAGGGTGCAGCACAAAGTGGTTCTCCTTGGAACGATGATACCGCATTCCAGTGCATGAATCTTTCTAGTTAGTCGATCTTTTCTCTTCCCTTATCTTTCTCCTCGACTTTCTGTTTCAATCTTTTGCTTCACCTTTGAATAGTAATGCTAGAAATACTTACAACGAAAGGACATTCTTGTTCGAGTTCGTTATTGGGTTAAAGTTATTATCATTTGTAATAATCTTGACCATACCTGATACACTTTTAACTTTCAATGACAACTTGAATCAAGGAATTCATTATAACCGTTGTAATATCATTTCCTTAACATCTCATCGGTCAACGACGTATCTTATCGTAGCTTGAATCTTTAAAGTAATGTTACAACGCATAAAATATATCTATAAACACATACACATATATATTATATTTACTGTTACTTTTACGCCTTTACTATATATATATTTATTATAGAGAGGTGCTTCATTGAAATGTGTCGACAAAAACAATTTCTCGACGTGATTACATAATATAACTTTACATAACCGTAAAACCTCGTGCCGAGAAAAGTAGATATTCAATGCGTCGAAATTCAATGAGGTAACCTATTAATATCTTTCTCTCTTGGTCACATTTTATCTATCATGGTATCTATCATGGTATCTATCATGGTATCTAGCATTGTATCGAACATCGTTTTTGAGAGATGCAACGAATCTACCAAAAAAATATAAACGTCCTATAGAAATCAAAACAAGGAAATTGTAGAGAAAGTTTATTGAAATGGATAAAGTAATGCTGCGGAAAGTGTTAAGTAGTCGATTAGGATTTTGTAATGATGTGAAATCGTTCCTCTTAGTTCTCCTGTCTAGCTCATTAACTAGAAAAAATCAACGTAACTAGGCAATTTTGAGTATATAGTTTATAGTATAGGTAATACTCTCGTAGAATAAGACACCCGTTAATTTGTAATTAATTATAGAAATATTGAAAGTTTCCAAATGGCGTTGGACGTTGAATTGAAGTTAACATTCGAAGAATGAAGATTTAACTGTAGATTAAACCGAGGACGAGACTATAGGGCACACGTAGGAAGAAAGGTCATCGACACCTTCGCGCATAGATTTTCTTCGGATCCCCTTCACGTCTTTGTAAGAATCGTTGCTACCGCCGTTGTTGTCGGCATCACCGACGCGTATCTATAGGATGTACTAAGAATGACAATCAGGGAAGTTCCATTGAACGCGTGCTTTGCATTTTTATTCTTTCTTTTTCATCGCGATGACTCGAATCCGGTCTCTGATAAAAGATCACCCACTACTTCCAAAAATTACTTCTCAATAGGATTTCTTTTTTTACATTAATAATACTGACAAATGCAACAGAATTTTCATTATTTTAGTAAAGGCACAAGAAAAATCCTTGTAATAGATTGAGAGAACAGCTTTTACTCGTAAAGGATTCATATATGCGTATTCGTGAGACGATACCGACTATAGTGATGGTAAATACTATAGTCTAAAGCATATGAACTATCCGAGCGTTGAAATGGATCACCGAGGATCATCATGGCTTTCACTTACCAAGAACGAACGGATGTTCCTTCGCATTCGTAAGTGTCGATTATATACATCGATCTGTCTTGATCTTCCACTCGTTTGCAACTTTTTTTTCTATCGCGTTTTATGCAATCACTGAACGAACGGCTTCTTTTTCTTTTTCTTTTTCTTTTTCTTTTTCTTTTTCTTTTTCTTTGATTGTGAGAGCGGTTATTGTTCTCTCGTCTACCCAAAATAACCGTCCTGCTACCAGTAACCACTGCTATCAGTGCTAATAATTATAGAGAAGAACAATATCAAATCATGATTGTAATAAGAAAGGAATAATAGTAAACAACAGAAATGACTAAATGCATCTGCAATGAGTGTCATTTAAAATCGTACAGCGTTTACTTTTACTCAATTTTTCCTTGGAAGTGTACGAATTTCATTGACTTGTCATTAGATTCTAATCATTTGAATAAGAATCGGATAGATGCAAAATTTTCAGGGATACCCGAAACATTAAACGAAAGTTGTACGAAACGTGGATATAACATTTCATTATGTAATATCTAGTTTACGTAATTTTTCTATAGTGACTACGCGAAACTCGTACTACGACTACGAGTTTACGGTGCTTTAGTTAAATTATCGATTTAAGAGATACTTTTTTTACACCCGCAACATTTCTCGAATATCTATTTAACCTCTTTTTATATTTCTTTGGCCTTTAAAAAGAGAAAATCATATGTTATGTTAACATCAAATTTGAATGTATATTAAAAGACAATAAAATGATGTTTTATATATAGTAAATAGGTAAAATACTCTCTTAGATGTTTTCCATTTGAGAATATAACTGGCATATCTTATTTCCATACCTATTTCTCAATATTGCATTCAGGTTTTGCGTCAAGATCCGTATTCCGTAATACTGTTCCTTATATAGCTCTAATCTATCTTCAAAGACAAACACTTCTTTAGATTTCAATCTTACGGGGGTTCGAAGAAAATTCGATGATTTTTCTCGTTTCACGTAGAATAATAATGTTTGAATATGTATTATCGTTGAGGTGTTTGTCGGATGGATATACGAGGCGGGGCACCAAGACGGAAGGATAACGGGATCAGGATGCATAATCGGCTAGCGAGGCCGAATATTAATCGAAGAGGGGCAGAGAGGCAGGATATAGGAACCGCATTGGTACTGGAATCCTTGACGTGTGGGTGGTATGTAACACCACCAGCTACCGTGATCACGCACCATTGTACTTGTCTGTTGCAATTTTACCGTTATCCGGAAGGCATTTCTTTCTTTGCTGACCGGTAATGCACTTCCTGTATATTTGCAATCTATCGTAAGCTTTGTCGCAAACCTAATTCGTCAATTTCGAATAGGATCAGCTTGAATTTCTATGAAAATGAAATATTGCTACGAATGTATTTGAATGACCGCAGCGCGATATTATGTCGTGATCATGCCAAGGTCAAGACAAAAGTCCTTCCGCGTAGATTCCTTAGACCAAGTAAGTAAGAAGTAAAAAAGTAATGCCCTTCTCTCTCGGTGCTCGCTTAAAACGATTTATTCGAGAAACTGGATTAAACGGAGCGAGAAAGTTCCGTTGTCGTCGAAAGCGTCTGGCATTAACATGCGTGACCACCTTGTTCGAAATCGTCCTTGGTCTTTCCAAGAACAAGCTGAACGCGTCTCGCCCGATCGGTATTCCGTCTGTTAACCACGAGAAAATCTCCTTCAACTTACATTTTGATCGATTTTGCATTTTGTTGCTCATCGTCCCACATTTTCGTACGCAAACCCATACGTGATTTTCGTTGAATCCGCCATTTTGGTCCCTTCCTTCCTTCCTTCCTTCCTTCCTTCTGCAAATGTGTTCAATAATACAACGACTCGTTTATTTCACAAGTAGTTTTTTTTTTTTTTATAATTCAGTGCAGGTAAGGTTTGATTCATCCAAGCGCCATTCAAATGCAGACATCGACAAGTATGGTGTTTGCATCGCGACACCTCCTCTGAGACGACGGCTATTGTTATCTTAATTATACGACATTATGATCAATTCGCGCACCCCTCGTGGGAATTTCGCTGTTGCATAAAACATATACTTTGTTTTTAGAAATGATTTGTAAATATCATCGCCTCCTATCATCTTGATCGTTAAGTAATAACGCCTTGTGAAATATAGCCAGTCAATTTGTGATAGAAATGAAAATACTTCATCCGATAATCGTTTCCTATATTTATCTATCTCGTTCGCCGTTTATTTCTTACGTTGTAGAATAAATAATAATGATCATCCCGATTTCTAAATCTAATTAGAAATAAATATTAGCCTTTTGCCCGGAAAATAAGTTTCGTGGCGATTTATTTAATAGATAAATAATTATCGTTATACGGAGATTTCAATGCATGGCTAAAAAAGAAAAGAAAAATGGATAACAAAAAGGAATGTTAATTTTGGTTTAATTTCGAGCTTGTGCTCCTTCCTTCTGGAAGAATAAGACGAAAACGCGTCGTTAAGTCTCCGAATGGATGGCATTTTGTGCGGAGGCCGAAAAATAAAAGGACGGCAACTTGGGTAGAAAGAAAGAAAGAAAGAAAGAAAGAAAGAAAGAAGGAAGGATGGGAAGGGGTCGGAAAGGTTTTGTACGGTGTACACCAATATAGTACAGGCAGGATAGGTCTTTTCTCGAAGTAATGCGAAGAAGAGACAAACGATGGGGTGGTGGAAGGTGCAAGGAAGAGAAGGAGGGGAAATTGGTGGAGGAAGGGCACAACACGTGACCGATGCCTGATATAAAGTTGGAAATCGAGGAGACGCGAACACAGAAAGATCTCTTTCTCTTAGCGAACAAGTGGAGGTGGTGTCTACACAGTAGTGACTTCTTTACATTTAGTTAACGCGAGGACGAATATCCCTGGAGCACGCAAACAATCCTTTAATCAACATGAGGACGTACTACGTGATAGCCGCCATACTGATCGCCGGTACGTAAATGAATGAAAAAACAACTCACATGTGCATCGATTTAAAATCCATTTCCGCGACGTGATTCTGTCTAAAGGATAACTAAAGTCATTTGGTTTGTCGATTTTTCATTGGGATTCGGTAGTGACGATGGACACGGATCAAAGTGTGTGACATGCATTACGTGAATTAACTCGAATTACTATTACTACCCCTGTCTATTTCTACCACTTGCAAAGGTTTTATTTAATTATTAGATATTGTCAGATTTCAATGATTACTTTCCTTCTCGACTGATTCAACTTTTAGGATCTAGAGGATTAACTTTATTACCATGCAATAATAATAATCGATGTTCTTCGTGCAGCATTCGTTCAGCGCAGCATCACACTCGTTGTTAAGTCGTTAGCCTACTTACTTTTTATGAATATCATTCAAACCCACTCGATTAATAAACGATTAATTAGTAAATACAATTATTTTCCAATTGAAAACCTTTGCGAAAATTCATTATTTTTCATTATAATTATTATTTTGGTATCCTATATGTATATAACTAAATATATTACACTATTATCGTTGGTTTTATCATCAATTTGGAATACTTTATATTTAACTAAAGCAAAAAATATTTTAAATAAATGATATAATAAATATTGCAAATTATACATGAAAAGAAAATGAAAGAAAAACCCTTTCTTCTCATAAAAGAAAAATGTACGGAACAAATATCGCTCGCATATAACGAAAATCAAAGAAATGACTGAAATAAAAGGAAGCGGAAGATAAAGATAAGGATAACGATAAAGCAAAGTAACACGAGTTAATGCCGTAAAAATTGAAACACTTCGAATGCCGGAGAAAGTTTTGTCGATCGTCTGTAAAAGACCACACCTTCATTTTTAAACGGCATTGACGTTCGGGCAAGAAAAAAAAGGTGGGAAAAAAGAAAGAAAGACCCAACATAAATTTGCGACACAAGAAACATGTAATTCGTGCGAAAGTTGAACTCCTTCCCTTTCCTTTAACATACGAGGTTAACCTTGGCCCGGATTTTAACTCATCCCTCTCTCTTTAATTTTTTTTAATCGTCCAACCATGCGAGAAGATCAAGGATAATATTTCTTAAGTAGGAAATCTAATATCGATCGAGCTAACTTATTAGAATAATTTTCAAATAATATCAACTAAACGAAATCTTATTGCGGAAGTTTCAAATACTATTGGAGCATGACAAAAATGAAGAAAAATTCAGGAAATCAGTCGAGGAAAGTATATAAATAAAAAAATTAATGCATGCTTGAAAGTACAAACGACGAACGTGTAAAAGCATCAGGATCCTACATGTATGATCTTTCTTAAAAGTATTTCTTTTGAAAACTATGAATATGTTTGTACGTGGCATATATGCATAGTACAGAAGCACGGTAGTTACTTTTATGTTTGTATACGTTAAACGAATGAAGAATATAGAACTGAAAGGAGTGAACGGGATGCTGGAAGGGTTCGCAAGTACCACCACTACCATTACCAGTACCACCAACAGCAATTCTGTTATTTCTGCACGGGCTGGCTGCTCCTATCCGGCTGGCTCTGGGCCCAAAGTGAAAGCGTCTGGCGAAAGTCAACTCGTATCCTTACATAACGCATTCATATTTATTCGTCCATCGTATGTCGCCAAAAGGACAATTTATTCCGACACATTATCCCAATAACGGACTCTAATCATTACCCCGTTACCCTTGAAAACTTATTTTTTTCATTAATATGAAACAATCATTTGTTAATTAAATAGAAATAAATTGGTATTTTCGCAACTGCGAATGATAATAATATCAGGGTGTAGTTTGATCAAATCATTTGGAAATTAATTATAATAATTAGTATTAACTTCCTGGATGAAATTTTCTCATTTAAAATGAAGGGATTTAAGTTTACGTTTAATACTATCTAATTATTGTTTCATTAGTTCATTCTCTTCCGAGATTTAAACCGAACGAATTATTATTTGAAGAGCGATACAAACAAAAGCCTGAAATTATATTAAAATACGATCTGTCGACAGAGACAGGGATTACCTATAATTTAGAATTCTTCTTCTTCTTCTTCTTCTTCTTTTTCTTCTTCTTAACCGCAATCTACATTGGTTGATTGCTTGCTTGCTTGCTTGCTTGCTTGGGATTTCGTTCTCTTTTCTTATATTTGCTAAGAAAGGAGAATTAAAATCATGTTGATAGGAATAATAGAACCGAGAAAGAATGAATGAAAGATAGAAAGAGAGATAGAGAAAAAGAAATACGACTCCGTGTTTGCCTGCGTAACATCAGGATGGTTTAACGAAACCAGTTCATGCCTTGAGAGCGAAAGTAATCTGTCAGTCGAAGAAAAAAGGTCCCCGGCCTTCGTGAATTTAAAATGAGATATCGAACAAACAGATTACTTCATCATTCCAATTATTTCGTCGAAGATTTTAGTCGAAACTTTTAACTTATTGAACATTCGTTGATGAAATTTACAGGAAGTAACGGCCAGGAGAATTTCAAATGTCCAGATGACTTTGGTTTCTATCCACATCACATATCTTGCGACAAATATTGGAAGTGCGATAATAACGTAGCGGAATTAAAAACGTGCGGGAACGGTTTGGCTTTCGATGCATCTGACAGCAAATTCCTTACCGAGAATTGCGATTACCTGCACAACGTTGAATGCGGTGACAGAACGCAATTGGAACCACCGATCAGTACGCCGCATTGTTCTCGTCTTTACGGTATCTTCCCAGATGAGAAGAAATGCGACGTATTCTGGAATTGTTGGAACGGAGAAGCATCCAGATATCAGTGCAGTCCTGGACTTGCTTACGATCGCGAAGCCAGAGTTTGCATGTGGGCCGATCAAGTACCCGAATGCAGAAACGATGGTATGTAAAAGAGAACTTTGACCTACCTTTTCCTGCTAATAAGTAAACACACGAAACTCGACTACGTTCTAACTTATCTCCTTTGAATTAGATCTGGAATAGAATGATGATGATGATGTAGTTAGTTTTAAATATAAATGAGAACAGATATGTATGTACTGTGATATTACATTAAACAGAGGTCGCCGGAGGTTTCACGTGTCCAGCCGCAGGTGAAGTGAGCGGCGCATCCGGCAGCTTCAGCAGACACGCCCATCCTGAGGACTGCAGAAAATATTACATATGTCTCGAGGGTATTGCTAGAGAATATGGTTGTCCGATTGGTACCGTGTTCAAAATTGGCGATGCCGATGGTAGCGGTGCTTGCGAAGATCCTGAAGATGTTCCAGGATGGTAAGTTAGACTTTTACTTTTGGTCTTTCTGTGTGAGCTGCCTGATCTGAAAGTAAGCCACACATTATATACAACATTTATCGTTTACTTTTCGCTCAATCCGCGAACGCCGTATACTTACTTTCACCGTATTAACTTGATCTAATTCGCGATGTCGGGTACAAGCCAATCTAGTTTGTCTGGGTATATGTATGTTCTGGTAATAATCTACCATACCAAATGTCAATCCCTTTGTTACTGCATATCCTTAACGCTTCAATGTTTTAATAATAATATTCTCTCGTCGCAAATCAAATAGAAAACATTGTTTAGGATTTGATTAGAAATAGTTATGTATTCGTTCATTTGTTGTATCATGTTATTTAATCTGCACATTCACGTAGCATGCATCACGCCTTATCGGTTTCAATTTTGATTCCCTTGGAAGAAATAACGTTATATATATTAGTATGTGTTCTATAAGTTTTCGGAACTTGCTTACATCATGAGAAAAAAAAAGAGCACTCACACGACAAACACGTGTCGGCTCGAATCGCACGCGCATGTCTTTAACCATTGGATATTTTTCCATTTTGCTTCACAGCGAGGATTACTATGGTGACTTGGACCTAAAAAGCATCAGGAAGAGCGAGTTACTCGCTGGAATCCAAAGTTCTGGCGAACCGAGGAAACCATCTCAAGGAAAACCTAGACCCGCACCGATACCTGCGAGGCCATCCGCACCTCTCCAGGAATAATCTTCTAAATTACTCTATCAATTTGTTTTTTTTTTCTTGATTATTTTCTTTCCATCCCATCCCATCTCATCCCATTCCCATTTCCATTCTCCTTTTCCTACTATTTCTTTCGTTATTTTATTTGATCTTACGCTCAACGAGCCCCAAACACCTCCACACTCTTGCTCTCGCAGTATCAACATCATCCTACTATCAGAAAAAAGGAACATGTGCTTCTGGTATGGAAGGAAGCATTGTCGCGTTTTTTAATTGAACATTTCTCTTATTTTAATTCGATTAGGCACGATTCTTTCTCGTAGCCGAATTTCAATCGAATGTTAAATACATTTGGATGGATAACAAATCGGACAACTACGGTAATGGACAATTGATGATGATGAATTTTTTCTTCTAATATTTTTACTAATAATTTCAATGAATTTGGTTGATTGCACACGTTATATACGAGTCTCTTTTTAAATTATTCGAATGTTGGCTGTGAATCATCGTTACCGAATGGTTCAATAATTGATTGAATTTAGTTCAAAGTTATTATCCGAAGTGCCAATCAGTTTAATATCTATTTCTAATTATTCTCAATTATTATATATTTCTCTGTTTTGTTTTTCTTTCTATTTTTTTCTATTTTTGTTCTTTTTTTTTTGTAACATTTCAATTGTATCAATATTAAACTAATTGGCACTTCCAATAAAAGTCTCGGTAGACTTAAAGATACGTTTTCGTTTTCTCCGCATTATTTGGACAAAGTTAACAAGATAAATAATAATAATAATAATAATAATAATAATAATAATATTACACATTTTATCCTAATTTTATCTATCCTTAGATAGCGTTCATTGACCAACAAACAATTTGCCAAAAATAATATCAAAATAATATTTCATATTGGCCCGAGTGTGTTCGGTCAAGTTCGCTTCTATTACAAAATAAAATCGCCGACACTTGTATGTTTTATAGTAAAATGGAAAACGTGTAAATAAAAAAAAAACATTCAAGAAAATACGATTATAATTATGATCATATTTTTCAATAGAATATTGTAGTCAACATTTTGCGATCGGATGTTTGAAGAACGGATCGTAAATTGTTAACTCACTCTCTCCAAATTTCTTGACCTAATTGATGTAGCTTACATTTCACATTACATTTCACTGAAATTACTTTCAATATCCTTTCTTCCTATGTTTTGCACGCACCTCTTGAACATTTGTAATTTAATACCGATCTAATAACGATGTCATATATATATATATATGTTGTGTTGTCTTTCAAATTGATAACGTACTCTGTTAATAACTACTATCGCGGTTGTTTATTATATTATTTATAATTTAGGGTGGCAAGTTTTTTTTTTTGTAACATTTATGTGAGTACGGTCAAATGCATGGGTCAGTAGTTTTTTTTTTATTTTTCATGAATATTTCAAATAAATGTTCAAATAATTCTAACACAATCATATAAACATCATGATGGTGAATTTCTCAGCGAAGACTACTATCGAGGGGTGGACTTAAAGGCTCTACGTAAATTAGGATTCAAGAAATAAAGAAGAATATTGAAACGTTGAAAAACAACAAGAATGGACGTATCTGGAGGATAGTTGGATAGTGGATTGTGAAACCACCGAATTCGCACTGATATTCTTTGATGAATTTAAAATGTAAATAAATAATAAAAAAATTTGTTAAAACTTAAATTTGTAATTATTTATGCCTATATGAATGCAACCCTCCAGACACAGTTCGAAAATGTTGCTTGCGAGCGCCATCTACTGGGACGGAATTTGTTTGCAGTCAAAACTGTTTATACACGTGTGTATGACGGGCCTATCTTTCGGGTTGAAAAAAATTCCGTCCCGACAGATGGCGCTCCCAAGCAACATTTTCAAAGTGTGTCTGAAGGGTTGCATACGAACAGGCGCGCATTTTTATAATTAAATTAATAATTAAATAAATAATTACAAATTAAAAGTACAAATAATATTATAATAATATTATTATAAAATAAATTATATCCTCGAAACTTGTTTATTTGAAGATTTCACTTCTAACTAGTGTGATATGCACACATATTTTTTTCATTTTTACCTAAATAATAATACATAAATTTATTACATCAATTTTTCTTGTCAGTCTATGAATAATAATATCTTCCATTACCATGTATAAAATTTGGTAAAAGATTTTGTACAAGAATAGAGTTTCCCAATTGTTTTTTCAATTTGTGATAAGGAACAATAAGCAAAGAGTGTCAAAGTAAAATCAAATGTAATAAATTGCAAGAAATTTTCAATTATAGCAGATTTGTAAACTTTATTCGGATAACAAAATACAACGTATGCAAGTTAGTTGTATTTATTTATCACAATTAAATATCAATCAAATTTTTTTACAATTATTGTAAAATAGTAGAATAAATAATTATTTATATATATCTCTATTCTTCATTGTTGTCGATTCGATTAACTTTTTGTACTATTCTATGAGAAATCAAAAAACAAATTTAACATTTGATTTTAACTATTGCTCTCTCTCTCTCTCTCTGTATTTAAAGTTTTCTAAAACTAAGCAATAGAGATATTATAAATTAATAGAACATATAGAGTGTATCACCGCTTATATTTATACAACCCTGTATAAATTAAGAAAAATTTAGTTTAATAATATTTAATTTCACTTTGCTTAGTCTAAATCAATCAGTAAATATTGAAACTTTTACATACTTCTAAGTTTCAAGAAATTTGCTTCATAATTTATAATTTTAAATACAGCGTAAAATATATACATATACATATAATTTGAAAGAGAAATAATTAAAATAGTATAAGAAAATGAATGTTTATGTAAATCCCATGTTTATATAATTTAAATTATATATATATATATATTATATAGTGCTAATTTACATAAAAGCAATTTGAATTTTCAACTATTGCGTTAATGTAATTTTCTAAATATAATTTAATAGATCGCTATATACGATGAAAGAATTAATAGTCTTTCTCACAAATTACTCATGCTACAATTTACTTTTTTAACAGACAGATTGTCTTTACGGATTGTCATGAAATCAACAGATAGATAAAATAATCAAAATGTATCTATAAATTGATAAAAATTCCATTACATTTTTTATATCTTGCAAATTAAAAAAAAAAGAAAAAGAAAAAGAAAAAAAAACAAAAACAACAACAACAAGAAAAGAAAAATCTTTGTGCAGAAATGAGACTTATACGAAGCTTAATATTAAATAATAATATACAAGTATATTGCCTGGACATAGACTTATTTCTAATTTCATATAGTTGGAAAATTGTGTGGAATGGCGCATACTTTCTTAATCCATCACATAACGGTGATGACGTATACACTGATCTTTATAAAATATGTCCAACATGTTTCCATATTAGATGCACATATTATTATATATTCGTGCCAATAATCTTGATGTCATGTTTTTGGCTTTTCTCTTTTTTCAGATCCATCTCCGGAATGATCACAATGATTACAGTGAATAATGATGTAGTAATTTGAATACGAAACAGCTTAGTATCTACAAATACTGCTGCATAAGATTTAACAAACCTCATCGTTTCTTGGACTTCATGGCTCATTGTAGAAGTACACTTGCTTTCAACTTTAAAAGTACTCCTTACAAACTTGTAAAGTTTGTATTGACGACATGTCTCTTTTACAAATGTTATGTTTGTAAAGCATTCGAATTTTTAAGCGGTTTGTATCCCTAAAAGGAAAAATTAATCAAACTAAATTTTTGATATATTATAAGAACTGCCTTTTTGGTTTCTATTTTTTTGTTTGTTCTTTTTTTCTTACAATTAAGATTACAAATTTACATATTTACATGCATTAATAAATAAAATATATTACTCTTTCATTAGAAAATTACTATGATAAAGTTATTATAAAATGATTATTTTATGAAATATTTGTATAAACGATTATCCTTCAAAATCTTCATATCCGTGTATATTATTCTCATTTTGTAATAAAATAATGTCAAATATTTCGTAAGATAATCAATTTACGAAATTGTTTATATAGTATACTTTTATTGTTAATAGTAGTAGTTGCATTAAATGATGCAATTGATATTTATTTGTAGTTCATGCTGCCATAATGAGGCGCTCGTACACATAAATATTTGCTTTCTGGTCTTACAGCATTGTTAAATGAATCCCGCAATCGTTCTGTAAACGTTTTATATTCCATCTCTGGATTATTCTGGCCAAAGTCAAAATCCGCTACTTCAACAGTGAATCTCGCTCTACTTTGGATGTAATATGCCACACCAAAAACTATTAGAACAACAGCAACAAGAGTACAGGAAACAGGAACGACTATTACCGAGAGCTGTGGCTTTGGTGTTACTGTCAAATTTAAATACAATAAATAAATCATTATTTCAATCTTAAATGAAAAAAAAAAAAAAACAAAAACAAAAACAAATTAATAATGCATTTAAAAAAAGATACAAGATATGCATACCTTTGTAAACAGTTATAGTTTTAGGATAAATTTGTTTACTGACGTCGTTGTTTAATATAACCAAAATTGTATATTCGGTAGGTTCAAAGAAATAACGAACGATAGAAAAATTACACGATTGTAGTTGATCAGTGTATTCGCACGTCTCATTACCAGTTACATTATATTTTCCTTGATGAAATTCGAAGCATTTATAAAATGGTCCTGAACCATTACAAGTTACATTAAGAGACAACATGTCCCAGGGTTGAATCCAATCAGTACCCTTGATTGTAATATTTGTTATCGGTGCTATAAAGTAATTAGAATGAAAATTAGTTCAATTGTTACTTTTAAAATATCACCTAGTATATTTACCTCTAACCAAAATTTTCTTCATAAAATAACCATATGTTTTATTAGGATCCATAGGTATGATAGACGTATTGAGGCATATGTATGGAAATGAAATGTTGCTATGATTTGGCATAATTGAATTAATTGTAGGTGCATTTGTCATCAATGTTGCTTGAGTTGCATTTATATGTGATATAGTTGTAGGCGATATTGTAGTTGTCGATAGAGCAGTACTTGCATTGGCATTTATTAAAGATGTATTTGAAGTCAAATTTAAAGATGGTACAGTAGTAGTTGTGACTGTAGTTGTGGTGGTTTTAATAGGTTCGAACGACGCAATAACCAAAGCTGCGATACCATGAGACACATCAACGTTTGTAAAATTATAAACAAAATTTAGATCATTAGTTTGTCCGTAACTTTTACAATCGATAAACCAGTAAGTCGATACAGACGTTGCATTTTCTTTTATAAAATTATAATCTCCTTCACGTATATTTATACTGAATTGTGTTTCCAATGAAGATGAAACAAAATCTTCACTTGTTGTCTTATTTGCTTGAGATACTGTTAAGTTGCCATTAAGAAGTGCTACAAGATATAGAATAAAAGTTAATGTAAATTAATATAAATATCAATGTTTTTACCTACCAATGTTATAATACTTACATGTAACTTCAAAACTTATACGACTACTGGTTTCATTATGCCAAAAGAAAAAAGAAGATACATAAACTATTACTTCGACTTTATAAGTTCCTACAGAATATTTATCTCGGGGGTAACTCAAGTTCCAATACGTGGTAGTATTCACTGTATTCGCTACCTACACACAAAATTGTTTGTTATAATTTATAATAAATCAAAGTTATTCATTATATATAGAAATTAAAATACTAACAAGACTTCTATGAGGTATAAGAGCATCATCGGTCCATACATATCTGAATGAACCAGATGGTCGGGATCCATCTGATTTGTATAAATCTGCTTTGATTGTAATCGTACCATCTAACACAACGGGACCATTGTGCGATAAGACGACATACAACGAAGAATGAACTGTAACGTCAAACATAACAAAATAATTAATGAAATATTTTCATTGCATACAACAAATCATAGACAATATTACAATATTAATGTGAAGGTAAATGAAGTAAGAAAAAATAAAGAAAAACTAAACATTAACAACTAAAATAACTCAAATTCGATGACAAGTTAAAATCCATTGTTATGTTTGAAATAATTCATTGCATGACATTTAAATAAATAAATAATAATAATAATAATAATAATAATAAAATTGTACCTGACGAAAAACAATAAATAATCCAGACGAGAATGCAGCAAGAATATGAAGCTTGCATTCCGTACATAACTATAAAACTGTCACATTTATATAGAATTTATTTTATCTTCGTCAGACCGTCCTTGTAACACTGTAAGATCACTTATCCGTTTATCACTATATGGTAGCCATTTATAATTTGATGTTTCTTACTGATTGGTTAAATCTTCTCAGAAACACCAATTGCATTGAATGTTTAGCTCATGCAAAAGCACCACGCATACTTCGATCCTAAACACGCATGCACTTATAACCTATATTAATATGCCCTTGTAAAATACTTCAAAATGTGCGTACTAAACTTTATATCAATTGCACTTTGAGAACAAAACGTGACTCCTAAAATGCATTAACAAACACCAATAAACATACACTTCTTGTCTACAAACTCTCTGATTGGTTGATTCGATGCATCTAAATTTTAGATTTAGATTCAAGACCTATTGCAATTTATACATTGATAAAGGACAATTTTATAATAGTTAAGAAATTTATAAATTACATTTAAAATAATTTCATTCATTTTTCTAATTATATCGTACGAACTTAAATAACGTTTGTTAACATCTATCGGTAAGTCTATTATTTTATTTCTTATTAATATGCACTGAGATGTTTTATATAGGTTAGGTTAGGTTTCTCCTTTTTAACGATATATATACCACGCATTTTTTTTGCATCAATTGCGCACACATTAATTATTAATAACTATTATTATTTGTCACACAAGAAAGAATTAATATAAATAATAATATTTATATTGAACAATTCTAATATCTTATTTTTCGATGAAACATGTGTGTATATTTCTAGACAAATTTCTACAGATTTATAAAATTTAATACGAACTTTTTGGCCAATTTCATGTGTTCTAAAATAAATAAAAAATTTCTAGTGTTTTAGTGTATTTGAAGAATTCATTATAACAAACGATTATTACTACGAGGGATACTTCAATGACCAAAGATAAAAAGGTTTTTATATTATATCTATGATATTATATTTCATCATCATCATCTGTGTTGTATATATGTATATGCAAATTTCATCGTCAATAGATAGAAATTTTGTTAAACCATTAGTTAATTCATATATTACTTTCTTTTATATTTCATTATGTGCCTAAGCTTTTGTAGAATCATTGTACTTAAATTATAGTTCATTATATTTAAACAAATATTGTACATATATATATATACAGTGTGTCCTCGTAGTAGAACCTTACAATTGCTAAAAAGTTACATATCAATGTTAGAAAAGAATAAACACATTATAAAACTCTTAGCATTTGAAAAATGTTTTGTTGTTTTCACATCATTAATGTGTATTACATGTAACAATTAATTCAGTACTTTGTTAACAATTATTTTCAATGACTTTGATCATTGAAATGATGGGCAATAATTATAAATAATTTAATATCAATTATTACATGTAATATTTTCTTTATTTCTAGATATTAGTAGAAAATGTTGACTCATTGCTTCTTTTATGATTTCAGTTGTTCCTGCATGAAGTGCACTGTGTGTCTACAATCTTCCCAATAAAATTGCACAATATTTTTTAATTAATTTGCCGTATTGTATAAAGCATAAGACGTAAATGGCTGCTTATATCAATCGTACAATATCTATGATTGGGGGAGAAAGTCAACTTCGATCTACTGATATTAGAACTGATCATTCTCCTCTACAGATTTTCGTTAAAGCTAAGAAGAAAATAAACGACATATTTATTGAAGTAGATGACTATGTCCAAGAAACGGTTGGATTTATGGAATGTTAGTAATTTATATTCATATATACTATTGTACTGTATAATGTTTTATATAATATTAATTACAATATTATTTTTCTAGCATTGCAAAATGATCGAAAAATCGTTACCGCAGAAGAAGTGTCTCGAGTTCAAAGTTATATCGATAAAGTTCGTGCGATACGAGATGTCCTTAAAAGAGATCACATGAAAGTTGCATTTTTTGGAAGGTACCTATATTTAATTGGATTAAACCCCATATTAATTAGAAATAATATTATAAATAATTATAAATTGTAGAACGAGTAATGGAAAAAGTACAGTCATAAATGCAATGTTACGAGATAAAATTCTACCAAGTGGAATAGGACACACAACAAATTGCTTTTTACAAGTCGAAGGAGCTGAAAATGGAGAAGCTTATCTTATTACTGAAGGATCTACAGAAAAACAACCGGTACAATCGGTAGGACAATTGGGTCACGCTCTCTGCAAAGAAAAATTATGCGAAAGTCATTTAGTTAGAATATTTTGGCCAAAAGAAAAATGTCTTCTATTGAGAGATGATGTAGTCTTTGTTGATAGTCCTGGAGTCGATGTTACACCTAATTTAGATGAATGGATAGATAAACATTGTTTGGATGCAGATGTGTTTGTTTTGGTTGCAAATGCTGAATCCACTTTAATGGTTACTGTAAGTAATAAAAACAACCATGTATATATATGTGATATATTTTCTTTTAATACATATTATAATAACCAATGTGATTACTTTTTTAAGGAGAAAAATTTTTTCCACAAAGTATCGACTAAGCTATCGAAACCAAATATATTTATTTTAAACAATCGATGGGATGCATCTGCTTCCGAACCAGAATTCTTCGATCAGGTATCTATTTATGTATTTATTGTTAATGATATTAATTTATTATTTATATTTAATTTAATAATTCAGTAGTAGTAAGTAGTTAGTATATTAATTTACAATCTGAACATATCATATAGCCAGATTTTGGTTCATGTAATACTCACAATTTATCCCATAGCTGGGCAAAGAACAAAAAGAGGTAAGTTGGTTTATCGTATGAATTTGTTTTAAACAAAACGATGTTATATGTTTATGTTCTTAATCATTTCTTACAGTATTTAATAGTTTTTATTATGATTGATCATTTAGACCATTTGCTGTACACAAAAGCACACTTAGCATAAGAATTAACATTCACAATTGTAAAAATCATTTTGTTATAACTTTTATTTGTATTTGTACAAAATGACAAAATATTTCTAAGATTTCATTATTCAGTTGTTAACATGCATATGTCATTTGCGTAGGTGAGAGCTCAACATCAAGAACGTGCTGTGGACTTTTTATCGAAAGAATTAAAAGTTTATACTCCTAAAGATGCCGAGGAACGTGTATTTTTTATTTCTGCCAAAGAAACACTTCAAGCTCGTATACAAGAACAACGTGGTCAACCTGCTCATAGTAAGTTCAATTAAAAAATATATATAATATCGTAGATTTATATTACCGTTATTTTATTACATTTTTTCCTTAACAGATGGTGCATTAGCAGATGGTTTTCAAAACAGGTATTTTGAATTCCAAGATTTTGAAAGAAAATTTGAAGAATGTATATCGAAATCCGCTGTTAAAACTAAATTTGAACAACATTCTCAACGTGGTAAACACATAGCAACGTAAGCAATTTATTAAAGTTATGTTTTTTATTCAAATAAATCTCTTAATAATGTCGTTGAATAATGTCGTCGAATTTTATTAGGGAAATTCGACAAAATTTAGATGAAATTCTGGATAAAACACAAAAGATGAAAAGTGATCAATTAAATGTTAAAAAGGAAGTTCACGATAAATTAAATTTCACCGAACAACAATTAATATTATTAACGCAAGAAATGAAAGATAAAATTCATCATATGGTAGAAGATGTCGAACAGAAAGTATCCAAAGCTTTGAATGAAGAAATTCGTAGATTGGCTGTGCTCGTTGATGAATTTAGTGTTCCATTTCATTCAGAACCATTGGTATTGAACGTATATAAACGTGAATTGCATACACACGTGGAACATGGTTTAGGTAATAAATATGCATTTAAATTAAACAAAAATAAACAATTTAGTAAATATCAAATATTAAATCAAATGTTTATTTATTTGAAAAGGTTCCAATTTAAGAGCACGCTTGAGTACAGCTTTAGCATTAAATATGGAAAATTCGCAGCGTGAAATGACTGAAAGAATGGCAGGTTTATTAGCAGATAATAAGAAACAAGTTTCTTTAAATATTTTACCAAGACGAGCACCATTCGAAATCCTTTATAGATTGAATTGCGACAATTTATGCGCTGATTTCCACGAAGATTTAGAATTCCGATTTTCATGGGGCTTAACATCTATTATCAATAGATTTGCTGGAAAAAGTAGTCAAAAACTAGCTATCTCTAATTATCCACAAGAGGTATGCATCAAAATATAGATATATACTTATATTACTTTAAAGTGTTACGCTACAACTACTAAAATATTTGTAGATTCCACCTTCTATAACATCGCCAACAGATAGCATCGATTCTATTAAATTTATATCGACTACACCGAACTTTACGACAAATAGCGACGATTGGTCATTAGCTACACGAGTAGCCATAGCTTCAATAACATCACAAGGCACAATGGGTGGTCTCATAATTGCTGGATTTGTAAGCAACAACTGAAGTAATATCCAACAATAATATATAACATAAATTATCATTTGTTGTTTGTTATTGTAGATGTTGAAAACAATTGGATGGAGACTTATTGCTGTGACAGGTGCAATTTATGGTGCTTTGTATCTTTATGAACGATTAACATGGACTAATAAAGCAAAAGAAGCTGAATTTAAACGACAATACGTTGCACATGCTACGAAGAAATTAAGATTGATCGTTGATCTCACATCTGCTAATTGTAGTCATCAAGTACAACAGTAAGTTTGTGATATTTTTAATGCAAATAATATTTTAAGAACAACAACAAAAATATATTAATTAAATGTCTTCGTCGTTGACTTTTAGGGAGCTTTCTGGTACATTTGCACGTCTATGCCAATTAGTGGATGAAACAACAACCGAGATGGATGCCGAACTCAAAACTATCGCCAATACCATTCGAGTTCTAGAAGAAGCCTCATCCAAAGCTAAAGTCTTGCGAAATAAGGCTAATTATTTAGCCAACGAATTAGATTTATTTGATGTTGCTTATTTAAAATCTTTAAATTGAACACTTAGAGAGAACTAATTGTTTATTTTAACGTTCAGTTCGTAGTAGAAATATTGTGTTACATATTTTTTTAGAATTCATATAGGTATAAAGAATTTTTAATGCTGTTCCTAATTTCGAAAACGATTGCGACTAAAAGTTGTATTTTTTTTTTTTTTTTTTTTTTTTTTTTTTTTTTTTAAGAACAAAAAACACGTATAGAAATAATACAATTTAAATTATGATTATACCTAGATCTTTACAATAACTTATAACAAATAATTTAGATTTTTCTTTAGATACAAATGAAAATGATGAAACGCTTTATAAATATTTAAAACGGGTAGCTGTAATATGTTTAAGATTTATTTTATTGCTAGTCTCTAATTAATTTTTTTGTGTACATTATAATGTGCTACGATTATTTTATCTATACAATATTAATATACGTTTACATATATAAATGAAATATTGGTGCAAGCGTTATAGAATGTTTTATACACATTGTGATTTCATTTAAAAGATCTATTATTTTGTTATAAGTAACAAAAGTTTAAGAGAGAAAAACCAAACATGCAATACATGTATATGTATATATATATATATATATATATTATAAACAAATGTACTCAGATTTATAATGCGAATAAAGATTTGATTGTTGATTGTATATTCTGCTCAGAGATAGATAAACAATTAGTTAAACGAATAAACGAACAATAATAAAAAAACTTATTTCTTATTTTATTATATTTAATATTAGGTCGTAAACAAGCCATATCACTCTTGTCCTACATATAACTTATATTTAGAAAACATGATTTTTTTTATAAAAATAGTCTCAATAAAATTTCAAATTTCTATTTCTATCACATAATAGACGAGACATTTCACGATGAGTTGGATTGCACAAAGAACAATCTGCGGTCGTAGATGAAATGCAACATGAAAGCAAAAACATACTACTATTACTACTACTTAGAATAAATGGTGAAACTCCTTAAATAGATATATACATATTTCCAAACAACAATATCTGATTCAAGTGTTTGTATTCTTATTAAGATAAGTTTATAAATAGGCACACTTGAAATAACTTCGATCGTTTCTTACCATGACGGTGCTTCGTTTTTCTAAAGCTTCACATATGGAGTATGGGGGAATAGATTATAATTATTAGATAACAACAAATTATAATAAAAATTCATATTAAAAATTTCTAAATTGATTGTAAGATTATTCGATAATAAATTATTATACATTTGAATTAATTTAATAATTCACGTCGCATCGTAAAATTCAAGTTCGTATGATTAATATTTTCCATTTAATTTTGAACAAACAAACGATTAATATTTAATTAGAAATATATATTATTTACTTATAAATTCACTTGATTGCATTGAGAGTTGATGTTCGAATGTATCTCGGAAATATATTTTACATAGATCCGATATCGTTGTGTGGGGTGAAGGCGAAAACCTTTCGTATAGTATAGTTCGTACAGTTGTTCAGTGTTGTGTTCAGTGTATCGTCAACCGTAGTGCGGAGAACACGAGTTCTTATTTCTTACGAAGAATTAATTCTTTATCATCTTTATATAAATGCTTTAATCGCTTTCGTATATCTTCTTTTTATTTTCTTTTTATTTTCTGAGAAAGTATGGAAGGATAATTGTTTTTTTACGTATGTATTATTTTATAAATGATCTTAATCACATTAAAACATTATTTATTTTGTATTACTTTGTTTTTTTTTTTTTTTTTTTCTATTATAAGGCTTATCATTATTCACAAAATTACAGCAAGAAAATATTTGAGCATTGAGATAAATTCTTGTTAATATTTTGAATTGATTTTATGAATGCTTTTGTTTCTTTCATATATATATATATATATGTATATGTGTCCGTAATTATGAAAGTGGTCTAACTCGTATATCTCTTGTTTGAATTCTATATAATATTGAAATAACACAAATATTATTTAATGATTCATTTTTGACAATATCGTAAAACTGCGTTTCTCTATAACAACATAAGAAACAACATTTAAAATCTTTATCTTACAATTAGCCTTTGCTACTTTCCTTCAAATAAATCTATCTTTGCTGGTGGAAGATTTTTCTCACACTCTTCCCTATCGTTATATATATATCTATCGATGTCAATAGCTGTGACCTTTAGTGTTATATATAATATAAATACTAAATTGAACATATTAATAAAAATCACTCTAACAACCAACATGGTTTTCTTTATATATATATATATATTTATGTATGTATCCGATACGTGACTAAAATAATGTTCTATTTGTGTTTCAAAATCTTCATGCTTACGTTCGTTTGTTTTATCATCGAATACACATACACACATTTGACAAATTAGAATTTCAAAAAAAAAAAAAATGATAAATATATCAATATTAATATTAATTAGTTTTTCATCATTCCTTTATCAAATTTCTTAGGAAGAATAATAATATTGTGTGTTAATATCATAAATTTGTTGTTAAATTATTATTTTAATTGAAAGTCTTATATATGTAATAACTTTTGATTATATTCTATTGAAATTTGTTTTATACTAGCCAATAATATTTCAAATATGTTATCAACAGATTATTATTTTTCAATATTAAGTTTTTATCAGAAATGTTATTAATACTCGAGTAGTTAGCTGGTTGGAATAAAGTATAATGATAGTTTGATCATTCATTTATCAAATTTTTTAGGAACAATAATAATGTTGTGTGTTAATATCATAAATTTGCTATAAAAATATTCTTTTAATTGGAAGTGTTGAGTATGCAATATCGTTCGATTACATTTTATTAAAATTTCTTTTATATTAGCCAATAATATTTCAAATATGTTATCAACAGATTATTATTTTTTAATGTTAAATTTTTATCAGAAATGTTATTAATACTCGAGTAGTTGTCTGGTTGGAGTAAAGTACAGTGAAAGTCAATCGTGTTTCTATGGAAAACTAACCGGTATTCCAATATTCTTCGTAAACTGACTGTTCTCGATTTATATTTAAAAACTTTTATATTATATTTTTTTATTTCATCCATTAATACTTTTGATACAAAATATGATTCTAATAAAAAGTATGAATATTCAAATGATATATTATAAGTAATAAGTATTTAATAGTTCTGATTAAAAAAAAAAGAAAAAAAAAACAAGTGCCAAAAGAATTGAATTTTAAATGAAAATGTTATCATTTGAAAATAAATATTCCCTAATAGCACAAAATATTGAAAAGTATTGGATACATGTGTATTTTGTGCTACTAGGGTTATTTCATAAAATAATATCTTGTTATTTTGTATTATTCTTATCTAACAACACGTGTAATTTTATTTCTAAATTGGGTCATGACGTAAGATATTACGATATCAATTATTTGATGAAAGAAATGAAAAGATTAAGTCTTACACTTTCTACACTAAGTATAATATATAATATTTGATGAATTTCAGTAACTTGAAAAAATTAGATAAATTATTTTGCTTAGAAACAATAGAATATATTATGTATAACCATGTTAAAAAATATGACAAGATAAAGGAGTACAAAGAGAGTGAAAACAATAAATAATTATGATTACGACAAAACGATAAATCATCGTGATCGAAAAGAAAAGTATTTTCAACAGTAGTAACATCTAATGAAAATTGAAAGTGATGGTTATATTAGAAAGTGACGAATTAGCGTATTCACGAGAAACGAATCTAATTCGCGATTGGTACGTTTATATTATTGCAAATTGATTATAATAAATGCAACGTTTTTTACATAACAAAATAAAATGCAAATGTACATCATATAGAATTTGCATTTCCTTAGAAACATTTTTATGAATGGTTTATTGTATATTCTTCTATGAAAATGAAAAAAAAGATGAATTTTTTTGCTGCAAACTTTACCAACTTTACCAACATATCTTCCAAAAGGTGTTATCTCGTTACAAATATTTCTTCGAAATAATAGAAAAATTTGATTAGTTTAATTCTCATGGTTCAGACCCATTGGATACTTGATTTCGTAATATTAAAAAAAGAACAAAATTAAATACATTATTTATGAACGTTTATTAATAGTTTAATTAGGCTTATTAGGTTGATATTATTCTTATTCAGTTATTTTTTTTTTTTTTTTAATAAATTTTAAAACTCTGTTTAAATTTTACTTTTGTTTTCGTTCTTGTACAATTTATCTCTTAGGATGAATCACGTGTTGGTACCTCATGTTAAATATATCGGAAATTATTTCTAAAATTAATCTCGTTTCTTTTTGATCCTATGTAACTATGATCTTATGTAATGAACAGTTTCCTTATCGTTAGATAAAAATCGATAATAACTTTCTGTTGTTTATTTCTTTTACAGATACGAGAAAATAAGCAGTTATCGTTGTGAGAGAGAAAAAGAAAAAAAAAAGATCAAATCCAGTGCGACGATATATGAAATTCTTGGTGCGTTAAATAAACTGATCGTTTTATTCATTAACGAATCTGATTAAGTGTAAAAACGTGTTTAAAGAGGTTACAACTACGTTCCGAGGTCTGTCTTACGTTCTTAGCATACACAACGAGCTATGAAATTAAAAAGAATAGTTCAAGTATAAGAAAGAAAAAAGAAAAAGAAAAACAATTAGATGACATTTTATTCTTTTTTTATATTGTTTGTTTAATTGATCATTTATTTGATTGGTTTTGTTAGTATTTAAAGTTATATACTATCTCACACGAGAATATACGCAAAGTGATTCATCAAAAGGAAAAAATAAACAAGAAGAAGATTTTATTACATTTGATAATTGGAAAAAGAAACCGTGAAGATGAATTGGTTGAATTTGTTGAGTTCGATTTATGAGACGATCTGTTTTCTCGTGAGCTGCGCGAAGATTATCATCGAAGGAATTGTTAGGGCATGTATTCCAGTCAAGTTTCAAATGAAGGACATCCAAGGCGAGATTGCACTTGTAACAGGCGGAGGTGGAGGTCTCGGAAGATTACTGGCACTAAGACTAGCTAATCTTGGGGTCATCGTAGTTGTCTGGGATATCAACCAAGAAGGTCAGTTTATTTCATATTTTTTTTTCTCTCTCAATCAATATCCTACACTTAAATATATTCTACTAACCCACAAACGTTCTATAAACCCACTAATTATTTATTTCTCATCTTAGAATATTCTAATATACTTTTCATACGACGCAAATTGCATACACTGTTAATTACAAATAATATTCATATTTCTTCGTAAATGCAATGCTTTCAATTCTTAAACAAAACAAAAAAAACGTATTTTACAATTATTCAAACTTTTCAATTTGATGACAAAAGAATATTTTATTAACAAATAATAAAATAACATATGAATTTACGAACAGTTCAAAAGTATAATCGCGCGAAGAAATGTTGACATAAGATATTACGTCGAGGATATTTATCCTTATTGATAAGAATTTGTTTCTTAAACAAATAATCAAGAAAAAAGAGAGAGCGAGAGAGAGAGAGAGAGAGAGAGAGAGAGACTTGTTTCATTTTCTATTATTCTTGAAAAAAAAAAAGCATTCAGTCGTTTGATTTCATCGGTTGTGAACGCATCAAATATGAAATGTATTCAAGTTGTTTGTAATACTTCAAAATGGAATTAATACAAAGACAGTTTAATAATAAATTAAAAGAAGTAACTTTTATGAATAATCGTAGATACCTGTCTAAAAAAAAGTATTTCAAACTTATTAGAAAATATAAAATTATAAAATCGTGTAGGAAAAGGTCAGCAGCAGATAAATGGTTTATGAAACATTATGCAATAACTCGAAGAAAAGGAATGGATAAATTAATCCACCCCGATAAAACAAATGGAATGAAATATTATGTGTGTAATGAAGACTTGTGTCAAACTTTATTCGAAACACACCGACGTATTGGTCATAGTGATCTCAATAAAATGTTCCACGAATTAAAAAAAAATTATGTTAATATTAGGAAAGAACAAATAGCATGGTTTTTAGAATGTTGTGAGACTTGCAAGCAGAAGATCGATTGTAGGGAAAAAATCACTGGCAATTTGACGATGTTTGAATATTTTAATAAACGAGGTCGATTTCATTTGATTGATTTTAGATTACAAATACGTTCAATGCATAAATATATATTAGTTTATCAAGATATCTCGACAAAATTTATATTATTACAGGCTATAATATCAAATCTTGCGAAGGAAGTATCTTACATTTTATTTACAAATTTTGCTATATTTGGTCCACCCTGTGTCATAGAATCGGCTCAAAACCGTCAATATCATATTGAATTAATTACAAATTTAAAATCTTATTGGCCACAATTGAATATCGTTTGTGGAAAAATCAAATATGCACAAAACGAAAAAACTATGGATGATATTTCCATAGACATCCAAAAACGTTTATGTTCGTGGATGACAGAAAATAAAACAACAAATTGGAATAACTATTTACCTATGGTGCAATTTTTATTAAATAAATCCAATAATTGTATGAATAACAAAATTCCCTATGTAGCCATGTTTGGTCGTGAAGTAGAAGTTGGGATTCAAAGTTCTCAATTACCTGAACCTATTTTAAACTCTTTGTATTTGGAAGAAGATTTGGAGACTATTGCACAATATAAATTTCAAGTTGATGATTCCGATACCGAAGAAAACTCTGTGCATAACATATACTTTAGTTGTATATTATGCAGAAAGCATTTTCGAATGCATACGGAAATTATTGCGGATGAATACCTTTGCCAAGATTGCGAGATTAATGATTGTAATATACCACCGACAGAAAGGGAGAATGAGTCACCTGATAATCAATCTTCTGATTCAGTTATTTGCATTGATTAAGTATTTATAATTATTTCATTTAAAGTAAGTATTTATATATAAGAATTGCGACTCGTGAAATTAATCGAATCACTTGGATAACACGTTATTCTTTATTTCTAGCCCATTTCAAGAATTCAACTAGAAAGTGGAAAAACCGGTCTAAATTATAAGATAGCCTAAAATCTTTCTTTTTTTCTTTTTCCAATTTTGATAAATATATTACTTGTTGAAACTATGTAATTCTGATTTTTTTTATTTAAAAGCTTTCATTGTTTAATTCACAATAATTGTTTATCTTACATATATTTTTCATGTATTTTCCATTGTAAATAGAATATTTCAATTATAATTCATTTATATGTTTACAAGTACAAATAATTTTTAATATTATATATATATATGTATTTTTGGAATTGATATATAAAATAGCAGTACAAATTATTCCTATCCTTAATTCTTTATCCAATTTCTTATCCCAAATCCTAGATTGTTGAAGAGAAATGAAGAGAGTTCATTTACGATTTTTTTTTACAAATCAACAAATAAAATAATTATTAAAATTGGAAAGAAAAATATGTCAAATAAATTTGAAATTGAATGAATTTTTCGTTAAGTTGTGTAGAGTTAAAATATACATATTATTTACACGCATAAACGTGTACTAATTGTAAGAAAAAAAAAAAAAAGGAATTGATTAGGTCAACAGTAGGTAGGTCAGTGTCCTACTGTCTGCTGCGTCTGTTAACGATGTTGGTAATATAAATGTTGAGAGTAAGATAGTAACATATACATGTACAATTCTATCACGAACGAGAACCGTTTCTCGTTTCAACGAAGAAACTTTTACTTGTATATAAGATCCTATACTTCAGAGGAAAACTAGATTCTTAAAGATATGACACAGAAGTGAAAATTTTCGTATACAGGTTTTTTTTATCCTATTAACTTGAAGTTTCATTTCAATTGTAATATAATTAATAATCGTCATAAAAGTGTTGTTTTATTTTTCTCTCAATATTAAATCAAATCAATTTTTGTTAACTTTCGTCTTGTTAAGCATGAACGCATAAATGTGTCTTATTTCTGTTATACCCAGTGTTACTTTCTAATTTCTCCCTAATAGAGTTTTCACCTCTCTTACAAAGAGGCATATCGGATAACAAAAGATAAACTTAACTAATTCAATTTGTCAAACGAATATGTGTGAATGTTGTACAATTTTTTTTCTTTTCTTTTCTTTTCTTTTCTTTTCTTTTCTTTTCTTTTTATTTGCTTAAGGTAGAGTTTCTTTGGGACAATACAATTTTTCAATTGGTCATAGATCAATTTTCAAATCTTTCATCAAATTGAATAAAAACCTTTTAAAGGAAAATGCTAAAGTAAATAATATAAATGTTATATTATTTTACAGGCATCGAAGAAACCGTAAAATTAGTCCAAGCTGCGGGTGGTACCTGTTATGGTTACGTTTGTGATCTATGCAATCGTGAGGATATTTACAAGAAAGCAGCATTGCTAAGAGAAGAGGTTGGCAAGGTAAGATGTTCGAAATATCATTTTAAAAAAAACATTTAAAAAAAAAAGATATAAAAGAAATGAATATTTCGAAAGTAGTTTTCGATTTGATTTCGAACTTTTGTTTAGAGAGCTCGCATGCCACTCTCTTTTCGAGTTTTGTTACGAATGAATTCTATGTTCCTCGTCTTACCTTTCGTCAAGTATTTACTTACTTACTCGCCTAGAAAAAGATAGTAGATGCTATTTTATCTTGGGAGAACATGAAAGCCAAAGTTACGACACATCGCTATAATATATACAATTATATAGCGTTATTCACTTTGATCTGACCTGTTTCAACTTTTGTTCAGAAAAAATATCTTCGCCATTGTTCTTTTCTCTTGACAACTATTTTTAATTATTATTCAAATATGCAACAAGTATATTTTGTTGTTGTTATATTTATTAATAATATATAATAATTATAATTTAATAAATATCGTTATTGATTATTTTGTTATATGTATTGATTGATATTGTTATATTTAATTGATAAAAAAAAAAAAAAAAAACGCTTGTGTTTGTGGAATACACACACTAAATTCTCATCAAAGTATTTTTCTTGTTATTTAAATAATTGTATTGTACAAATTCATGATCCTACGGCTTGATCGAAATTTTTCTGTTGTCACCGACCTTTCCTGTACCTACTTTCACTTTTATATATTCGATCGGTTAAGGATTCGCAATGGGCTTCTTACTACATAGTCTGTTTATTCAGAGTGATTCAGGAAACCAGTTCCTCTTGAATTATATTGAGTAATCTGGAGAAATTCACGTCGAATTAACATTTGTTTAAGAATTTTGGATATGAAGAAAAATTCATTATTTAACAAATAACTAATCGTGATCTTTCGCAACGATATCTTATAATATTATATTGGGTTGTCCGGAAAGTTCGTACCGAATTTTGACAGATGATTAAAGTTCAACGCATTTAAGTTTTTTTATTTGGTATATTTTTATTAAATTATATATAAGTGCCATTCTGTTTCACAATCTTTCTCCATCTAACTTGAAAACTTCGGCCTTCCAGAACTTCTCAGGTTTTTTTTAGTAAAACAATTTTATGTCATTTACCGAAAATTGGCACGAACTTTCAGCAGAACAACCCAATATATGTTCGTAGTTCGTTGAGATTCCATTGTAAAAATCATTGCAATAAATCGTAGTACATATCTTCACGATTTTTATGATTGTCGTAATGAAAAATAATTGTTTGATTATTTGTCTTTGTGTTTTATTTGCAGGTATCAATCTTGATCAATAATGCAGGAGTAGTGAACGGTATGAAATTCTGCGAAACACCGGATTATCTTTTAAAACGTACGATGGACGTCAATATAATGAGTCATTTTTGGGTAAGTTATTTGTAAAATATACCTTTTATAAAAAATTAATAAATTACATAATTGCCACAGAAAAAATCCCACATGTGTTAGAAAAGATCTGATCATGATGTCAGAGATTTATCCTAATTATAAAACTACGTGACATTTGTTATATCACAAGTTACATCATCATCATTGTGTTTTTAACCTAATCCAATCTTTGCAATTTCTTCAATGACTTTCTTCAACTTTCATCCTATTTTTGAAGTAAAATAAAAATCCAAAATAGTGGCCCAATTTTTAGATGACTTTCTCCAACGTGTTTTCGAATATAAATTTGTGGTTGTAATCAAAATTCGATAATTCGAAAGATCGTCTAAATTTAGTCGCATAATTTTAAGGAGGCATGCTGCACGTCCTTCAAATAATTCCTTTAAGAGAAACAGGCAAGATGTTAAATGTGGGAATGACGAAAGAAATCAGATTATCCATAACTGGTTAATTATTTTTGCTCGTACGGATGCTTGAAAAATACAACTTTTATTCGCAGATATTTTGTGTCTACTATGATTATCGAATTACTGTTCTTCTTTTACTATATGTTTATCTATATATTTTTATATCATGTTATGTAAATAACGTATTATAATCTATTGAATATAAAACTGATCATAAAACTGATTCAACGGGAATGCATTTGTAAACTTAAATCTTTAGACAAGCATTTTTACGATCTAACGGGAAAATAAATTTATTTACAAACTGAAATATTATTTTTATCTGATCTTACGCGACAACTTTCGATTTCTTTTATTGTCGACTATATGTACACCAGTATTACGAACTATGAACTCATTTATAGTTCATTTATATTACAGTTTAGATACACACATGCTTGTAAGAAGTGTGACCCAATCAAATTTGAAACAACTATCAGTTAGGATAGAATTAGGTCACTATGCATTATTTAAAAAGAAAGACTATAGTTATCTATTACTGGAATATAATTCAACTATACTATAAGTATATAATTATTACTATAGACCATTTTTACCTATCCATTAAGTTGAGAAACACTGTATTAGATAACTCACAATTAGTATCGATTACTATAGAATAAAAAAAAAAAAAAAAACAACAAAAATTTATCTCTAATACTTTTCATTAATTCAATTCAAACAAATCCTATGTAATAAAATATCTATAAAAAAAAAAAAAAAAAAGGAAAAATAAACGAGCGAGCAAACTAAGTGGTAATCGTAATATCACATTGAAACTTTTTCAATATTCAAGTACCCCAATGAGAGTTTTTATACATCGTTGAATCAAATTGTCACTTTCAAGGATTTCTATGTAAAGAAATATCGGTGAGAGGATATAAACCATGATGTTCGGGTAGGTTCCTTTTACATTAGATGTGTTAGTTGGATACAGAAAACCGGTCAGATGAGTATAGATACTAGCCTCGTGTTGTGTTGTGTTGCCATATTTTCTTGTCTTTTAAAATTACAATACACTCCAACAATCCATATTTGTCTAATGTAATTTGACTTCTTTTGTAATTTAACTCACTACACGGATTATATCCAACCATCATTTGAATTTGTTACAAAATGACTAATTTACAGAATTATTTCTATGATAAATATAACTTGTGTTAAATTGTTTTCTTATTCTGTGTTGGAATGGTAATACTTCGTTATACAGTATTTTTTTATTTTTTTATTTTTTTATTTTTTTATTTTTTTTTTATACACATGCGATCGATAATTTCGATTAATACCTGAAAACTTACTTACTTACACAATTACTTAACACACAGTCATAGTTATTTTACAAAAATATTTCTAGCATTGAATTTTCTGAAATAATTATTCTTTTTTCATCTTTAGTTTAATACATTGTGTTTTATAAACTATAATATCTGTTTTTTTAATAATATTTTCGCGTGAGAAAAAAAATTCTATTTAAAACATGTTTGTTCAAAATTATCTGAAAGAAAAAGCCATTCATAAGCATTGAATATAAAACTTTGAATAATTTAAATATTAAAAATGATTGATATTGATATGAGATCAAGCTGCTTACCTTTTAAAAATATTTTTAAATTTGTTTATGAATTCATTTTAATAATCGTTCCATAATTAGTCAAATGAATAGCTAGCGAACCTTCATAATTCTTTTCATCCTTTCTTTTAACTTTTTTTTTTTTTACCATGACGGAATTTGTGAAATAAATATACTGTATACGAAAACCAGTTTCTACTGCTGCTTTTGATGATACCAATTTAAACTTTTATATAATACAAATCTTACCACATATTTTTTCTTGTTATTTATCATAAAGTTAACTTTGCTTAAAATAGATAAAATGAAGAAAGTAATGCGCGCGTACTTTCATCCCTCAATATAATTTATTATGTAATCATAACAAGATAATAATAAAATAAAATTACGAGAAACCACCCATCCCGGAACAGAAGTGAAACTTTTGCAGTTTTTCATCTTGAAAATTTGTTTTTCTATCTTTTTTTATTTTTATATGAATAACTTATAAATATTATTATATAATATAATAAATAAATATTTTTCTGTAAAAACATTTGTGTCATATTTACAAAACCATGAATTTTATACAACAACAATTTGTTTTAAATTATTTACATTACGGATTAATTAATAATTAAGGTTAATTATGTTGCGACAAAAAAATAACCGGTTTTAATCGAGTCAATCCTCATATTGATCAGCCTAGATTCAGCCATTTTCTATAATGGGAGGAGTCAACGACTTTTTTCTTTATTTTTTATGGTAATAGGCCAAAAATTACTACGCAAATTAATAATGAAATATGTATTAAATATATACTTTATAGTTCCAACTAATTTATATTATCCTATAAACATAAACTTGTTTCACAATTTGTAGATACCGGTTTTCATCGAATTTCTTTGAACAAAAATTCACGTTTGGCACTTGAACGGAGAAAATAGAAAGGGACCATGAATATCGAATGATCATGTAAAAATTTCGAATTTATTTTTAATTGGGTTGTCCGGAAAGTTTGTACCGAATTTTGACAGAAGATTGAAGTTCTACGCATTTAAGTTTATTTTTGTGGTATATATTTATTGAAGTACCATTGTGTTTCACAACCTTTCTTCATCTTTAAGGGTAACTTCAAAATTTCGTCTTTGCAGAACTTTTCAGGTTTTTTTTTAGCAAAAGAACTTTATGCCACTTACCAAAAATTAGCACAAACTTTCCGAACAACCTAATATTATAAATAATAATTATTATAAATTAATAAATTGGAAAAAAAGATATGGTTACATTGGTTGTCCTTTAATATTTCAACGAGAGTCATAGTTATTTCAATAAAGATAACTGATATCACCACTTTCTAATGTTCCTTTCTAATCACGATTTAATCAGATCGTAATATTGAACTATCCAATAATACGGTATCGTTAAAGTATAATTCCTCGAACTTGATCCATCAAAATGAAATATAAATACTACAAATTGTAGATGATTTTTATTGGTAATAATTTGAACGATAATAGAAATTTTTTGGTTACAGACAGTGAAAGCTTTCCTTCCGGCTATGATGGAAAGTAATAAAGGTCATATTGTTAGTATAGCAAGTATGGCTGGTTACGCAGGGATTCCTAAATTGGTTGATTATTGTACCTCTAAACACGCAGTCCTTGGATTCGATGAAGGATTGAGAATCGAATTGGAGGTTTGTTTGTTTGTTTCATTTTTCATTTTATTCGATTATTTCTTAGATCAAACGATCAATATTTTATCTTTGTATTAGTTTTGAAAAACAAAAAAACACACTTTTTTGTTTCTTTTAGTATGAAGGATACGATAACATTAATACAACTGCCATATGTCCGTATTTCATTCGCAGTACTGCCATGTTTGGCAACAGATACTACGGGTAAGAATTTGTATTCATAATTTTTGAAAAACTGTCAAATCAATAAATTTGAATATTTTTGTTTGTTTGTTTCCTTTTACAGATCTTTACCACAACTCAGTCCAAACGAAGTAGCAGAAACGACAATAACATCGTTGCGATGCAATCGTAAATTAGTTATGATACCAAGTTACTTCCAATTCTTTGTACCTTTCAAATGGTAATATATATATATATATATATATTTGGGTTGTTCGGAAAGTAATTTCGTTTTTTCTTGATACAATAAAAGCATTACTTGATACAAACCGGCTAATAACAAGACGTAAGATCGGTGAGAAGTTAAATTTATCAAATTCAACTGTTCATGTCCACTTGAAAGGCCTAGGTTTTAGATTAGGAAGCAAAAATTGTCTTCATTTTCCAAAAAAAAAAAAAAAACGAAATGACTTTCCGAACAACAACCCAATATTATAACATTTACTTTGAATTTAATTGTTAAGTTTTAATTTAATTAAGATATTATCAAGCAAATGAAATTTCAGGATTTTCCCGTGGCCATGCACTAGTAAATTATTTCGTACAATGGTCAAAGATATTTTACCAGATTATGAAAAAAACGACAAATCTACAGATAATAACAAAACAACAGAAATACCTGTCAAGGATCAGGACGATTCTGCGATTCATCAACAATTGACCAGGCATAGTTCCTGTTCGGAAAGAGAACCATAGAGATTATACCCCCTCATGGGGGAAGGGCACGGAGGAAAAACTTTCTTTCTACATGTTTTATAGAACTTTTATATAATACTTCGTTAATACTTCGTTGTGCAAAAACCAATGTGAAATTTTTTCCTTTTTTTTTTTTTTTTACCACACATAGATGATAGCTCTTAATAATTAATATTGCTTCAATAAGTAAATAAACGATATAAAAACATGGAACGGAAAGTTTTTTAAAAATACTCGGCAATTAATAATGGTTGTATATTCGCTGACGTTTGTAAAAAAAAAAAAAAAAATAAAAAATCGATGACAAAATGAAAAGAAAAAGAAGATTGTCGCGTTGCAATAATTCAAAATAATAAACACTGTTAATTAATTCGTAATGTTAAATATGACAAATAATCGAACTTTATATTTATGGCAATATTAAAGATTTGAATTTAATGAAGAAAATCAAATTCTCTTTAGTACAATCGTGCATTCTTGTTACAATGAAACTTATTACACAATACAAATTTAAATATAATTAAGTAATTAAAGCGTTTTTACAAATACAAGTTAGGGATATAAAGTTATAATAGGGAAGAACTACTAATCACGATTTACCTACAGCATTTTTACAGACGTATGGCATTGTAAGTCATTCTTTTTATAGGATTAACAAAAAAATATGTACGAGCATAATTAATTTTTATAAGCAAACAAATTAATTTGTTTATTTGTATGTAACACAATGATATGAAGAAATCTTGTAACTAAAATACACTCATGTATAATAAAAACTCATAGTATAAAAAGACTTAACTTTCACTTGTATTACATCATTCCCTTGAAATTTATTAATTCTTGATTTCATATGTAAACAAATTTAATGTGCATTACGATTATATGATGATATATTGTAATACGTAACAATTCAATTGAATCTTTTTCTTGTATGCTAAATTAATCGTTAAATTAACATATTTATTTATTTTTCTTTTTCGTGTAATTAATTATATATGTTAATAACTAGAAATTACGTTATACGAATTGATTTCACTTTTTTGTAATACAATATTGCAATATAACCATTAATTTATAATTATGTCGATAATTATAATAATTGATTAGGAAAGAAAAAAAAAATGTTGCAATAAATTGATATACTATGATTAATTCTATTTAATTCTTAACAAACCGGATGTTTAAAAAGTTGCTCAAATAATAATGATATTGTTAGAATTATTGAAATCGGCATCAATTTTCCGGACAACCTAATATGTCTTCCTTCGTCCAATTAAAGAGCATTTGAAATACAATCAAAGCGTATGTAAAACAGATGTACAATTTCAAATAGGCCAGTACTAGCGATTATGTCAGCTCCAGTCGATAGTAGTACACATTATCTTCATTTCATAGCTATGCGATTATGTGAGTGTCTGTTTCTATTCTCTTACAAACATAAGCATGAATGTATTTTATTTCCTTTTATAATAATATGTTTCTTTTTTTGTTTATTATAATTAGTTTTTATGAATTTGATAAGGTAATATTAAATTATTCGTCAATTTATTTATTCTAAATATAAATATATAAATAATATATAAAAGATAATATTATTCAATCACTCATAACGATGTTTTAATATTTAAATAGATAACACTTTGAAGTTTTTTTTCCGTTTGTTTGTTTAATATCGGTGTGCAATGTCGCAACATTGTAACTGACATCAATTTATCTCATAGAAATGAATAGAACATTTTCTGAACGATAATTATGCATAGATAACTAATATTATTATAATTTTACATACATGAATACTTTAAATAATGACTTTGCTTGAACGATAAATAACGTAACATTTGTACATTGCAATTTCGATAACCGTAATACATAAAACAAATAATTAAAAATGTCAAATAAAAAAACGATAATATATAAAAAGTATACTTGGATATATGTAATTATGCAGTAAGCGTCAGTTAAGTAACGTGTTCTTATTAGAATAATGAATCAATTGCATACTAAAGGAATAAGGAAGTATCAGGAGTTGCTTCTTTTTTATTTTTCTTTGTCCTTTTCTTTTTTTATTGTGAAACATACGTCATAATTGTCCTTGAAGAAAAATCTATGTATATAAAGAAAATTGAATTGATCGTTACGATGATAAAATGATTTTAGTCATATGTCGTTGCGTACTTTTTACTCTCGATAATTATCAGATTAAATTATTTTCCATAATATAAAATGATTCTAGAAACAAAAAGAAAAAAATATTCTAACGCGTTGATAAACATTGAAATTTGCAATTTCTAATTCGATATTTTATCGAAGTAAAACTTAAAATATAACATTCCTATTGTCACGACTGTTCAATTGAAGACGCATCTAACAAAGGTTTTCCATAAAACGTTCAACGATTAGTTATTCCAATCTAGTAATGAGGTGTTCCTTGATTTTTTTTCTGCTCTGCCAAATCAACGATTCACAAGTATACAAGATTTTATCGTTATCGTATAGTAGATAACGTTAACGTGTATATATGTATAGAAGCTAAACGTAGAACGCTGTTGCAGCGTTTAGCTTCTAATTTCTCGCATTACGTGTATCCGATTTCGGATTGTTCGTTCGTTATATCGTTCTATCTGCGTACTTCGAACGGACGTAATATTTCCGCGCGTGTATATATCGTGTCGAGTCGACTCGAGAAAACTAACGTGGAAAGTCAAATAAAAACAAAGATTTATTATACAAGTGTGTAAAAAAAAAAAAAAAAAAAAACAAGGAGAAGCAATTAAGAATTTTTCCTGTACCATTAACCATCGCATTAAATTTTTCTTTCATTTGTTTTTCTTTTATTCACATCAAGTAAAGTATTCCAATGTTGTGCGATATGACGTACGTGAACTATTATACATTGACTATAATGTTTCTTCTAATCACGTGTACCGTCGTCAAGTGTTACATCATGGAAGAAACTAAACTTCTGAGATTATGTGTACCGCAAAAATCATGCGAAAGTTGTTTGGAAGCTCACGATTCTTGTGCTTGGTGCAGTGATTGGGTACATATTTTCTTTTTTGACCTTTTTTTTTTTTATCATAATATTGTGGACAAAATATTGAATATATTTTCAGTTGTATTCTAATTCAACTCTGGGTAAACCGAGATGTAATTTACCGGAACGATTAAAAGCGTTTGGTTGTCCGATAGAAGAAATCAGGAAAGCACCAAGTGCATACATGCAATATATAGAAAATGAAGATTTTCAAGATGTTGCAAAAAATCAATTACCTGTGCAATTGAAACCGCAAAAGGTTTACCTCAAGCTAAGACCAAATTCAAAAATGGAAATTAATCTTCAGTATCGACCGGCGAAGTAAGGATGGTAAAAGGTTTCAAGTTTATTTTCAATGGAAACGTCAAAGCACTAGATTATTATCATCATTTTTGAAAGAAATATTTTTACTGTTAGTACAGCAATCGAGGAAGGTCGCGTTTACTTTTCTTATCTACAGCGTGCTTAGAAATATACGTACAAATATTGATAATATTTATTATAACATCTACGATAAGAAACTTGATAAAAAAAAATATCAGGAAAAACATATTTTGACCTAATGCATTTAGAATTCTCGGGTATATCTGGTACGGTGAATACTAAAAATAGGATAGCATCGTATATGCATCCTATATGCATCCTATATGCATCGCATAATCTCTAGTTTTCGAGATACAGCCTAGATACTGATATACGTATAACTATTATTTGAATAAAAAAGCAAATATATTTATTAACACACAATACTACCAATTGTTAAATGTATTCTCCGGGGAAAACTTGATTCGTTGGGAAAGATTTAATGAAAATACGTTTGTTTTTTTTTTTTTTTTTACAGAAACTATCCATTAGATTTATATTATTTGATGGATTTAACATGGTCGATGAGAGACGACAAAGATACTCTCGTTGGTTTGAGTAAAAAAATGGCACAAACTTTGGGAAATTTCACGAACAATTTTCGTCTTGGATTTGGTAGTTACGTTGACAAACCATTGATGCCGTATATTTTTCCTGGTCACGAAAATAATCCTTGTAAGAGCCAACATACTACCTGTGCTCCACTTTATTCGTTTAAACATCATCTTCAATTAACGGGGGATGTCAATCAATTCGTAAGGAAGGTACGAGTAGATTTTTCAAACAATCTCGGAAAGTAATTTCGTTTTTTCTTGACACATTTTTGGAATTAGTTAATGCAAATTGGCAAATAACAACACGTGAAATCGTTGAAAGTTTAAATTTATCAAATTTAATTATTTAAACCTATTTGAAAATCCTAAGTTTAATCTCGAAACAATAATTGTCTTCATTTTCACAAAAATAAAAAGAAATTACTTTCCGAACAAGCCAATATATCAGCGAATATATTGATTGAAATAAAATGAAATGTGGTTGCTCCAGGTGAACAATAGCGACGTTACCGGTAATGTTGATAATTTGGAAAGTGGTTTAGATGCTGTTATTCAAGCTATAGTTTGCGAGAACGTTATTGGGTGGGGTCATCAAGCACGAAAATTAATGCTACTTGCTACAGATGGATACTTGCATTTTGCTGGTGAAGGGAAGGTAATTAAAAAATGAAAAATTTACTTCAAGATTTGTATTGTTTATTGTTTATTCAAATTATAGTTGATTATTATTCCAGTTAGGAGGTGCCGTTAATCGACAGGATTTCCTATGCCATTTAGATGAACACGGTCAATACTCTCTCGCAAAGGAATACGATTATCCTTCGCTAGGCGAAGTTTCAAGATTACTCCAAGAACACAAAGTCAATTTGATATTCGCTGTCACGGAGGATCGTCGCGAGGAATACGAAATGATGGCCGATTTGCTCAAAGAAAAAGCTAGAGTAGCAACTCTGGCTGGTAACAGTTCGAATATTCTTGAAATTATTCAAAGTTCTTATCACGAGATCATATCTAAAGTAGTATTTCGCGATAATTCAACGAGCCCATTGAAATTAGAATATTTTTCTAATTGCGGGAAGGATGGAATGCAATTAAATACAGCCGAGTGCGATGGTATTCAAGAAGGACAAATATATGATTTCAAGGTAGTCTTTTCTATGGAATCCTGTCCGAGAAATGAAACACTTTGGGTAAGTATAAGTCGTTTGTCATTGACAATTATTCGATTGAAAAATATCGATAAATATGTAGCAAACGTTTTATTAAAGAAAACGATCTTTTTGCGCACAATCGTGAGGAATCTCGCGAGAGTGAAAGTGTCCATCTTCATCTACATACTGTTGTATGCGTGTGCTGGTAGAAACAAACAGTGATAATAGACGATGCCTTGGCGTCAGAAGCATCCGAAATAATCGTCCAAGTCGAATTGTTATGCGGTTGCAATTGCAAAGATCAGGATAGTTCGCGTTGTCAAAATGGGATAAACGAATGCGGTATTTGCAAATGCGATCCTGGATGGTCTGGTAAATCTTTTGTCTACTATCCTTATAATATTATGGCATGAAATATATATTTAAATGTTGATCGTTTTATTGTAGGAGAAACGTGCGATTGCGACGAGAGTTCTTGGATTGAAAATCGTTTGCAATGCATAGAAGATAGCTCGCAGGAAGTTTGTTCGAGTAGAGGGGAATGCAGTTGTGGCAGATGTAATTGCGATGCCGGTTATAATGGTCAATTCTGCGAATGCTCGCCTTGCGATAAGGTCAAGAATTATTCTTAGAACGTGTTACAGTAGATAGTTTAGATTACGTTTATATATTACTTTTTTTTTTTTCAATTGTTCGCTCATGAAAGTGAACTAAAATATACTTTGGTAAAGACAACATTGTCCTAGCAATTGTATAAAAATGATTTGATCGTTGATAGACTGACGGAATCGAATGCGGTGGTCGAGGAACATGCGAATGCGGTACGTGTAATTGTATAGAAGGTTGGAAAGGAGATGGTTGTCAATGTCCATCGGACGATAAACTTTGCATTGCACCTGGAAGCAATGAAATCTGCGGGAATCACGGATACTGCGATTGTGGCCATTGTCGGTTCGTTATATTTATTTTATTAGTCGATTAGAAAATTGTGTCAAAGTCAACTGTATATGTATATATAAATATCTAATACCAGTTTCTTTCATTCTAACAATAAGTATATTATCTTATCGGGGACACGTATGTTTCTTTTCAGGTGTAATACTACGGCAGCCGATGGCCTATTTTATCGTGGAACTTTCTGTGAATCGTCAGCGAGTTCTGGCGGTAGCGGTCTTTGCATTCTTTACGATTCTTGCGTTAATGCAACTGTGGAAGTTGCACAAGATACTGAACAACTGTGTCAGACAAACACAAGTTTCTATCAAATTGAAAGAGTGGATACTGTTGATACAGGTACAAAATTACATTCCTTTTGCAATGTGTTAAATAAGAGAAAATTTTCTTTAAGTCCATCTCTAAGAAAGAACTTTGTTGTAAAACAATAGCGTTATGAGATGCTTTTAAGACGAGTAATCTTTCTATAGAAAGTGCATAAAAACACTGGACCCTTCAATGACTATACTAATTTCGTTTTATTCATTTATAGGACACGAACATTATTGTTTTATTATAACTAGCAAAGAAAGAACAACTTGCATCATTCCTTACATTTATCATTTTAACAAGGATAATACCGTGACTCTAAAAATTGCTAACAAGGTATTTGACTCTTTTTAACGATAGCTGACATTTAAAAGTTAGATTTTTGACATTGTTTTTATTTTATAGTCTTGCCGTACGTCGTTGCATGCAGCATTTATACCAGGAATCATTTTTATTGCAATTTTGATCCTGGGTATAATAGGTTTATGCATATGGAAGTAAGTAAAATATAATAAAAAATATAAATAAATAAATTTTCATGAATATTTTATGATTTTTGTTTGTCTTCCAATTTCTAGATGTTGGACTGCCATACAAGATAAAAGGGAGTACGCTAAATTTGTATTAGAAAAGCAGAAAACTGTATATTGTTTAGATGAAAATCCATTGTTTAGGCCTGCCACAACTCAATTCGAAGTACCATTGGCGTATAAAGATAATTAATTTTTATTCACAATAAGAATCAAATTTATAATTTTAATATATCATTTTAATTGAAAGTCAAACCGAAGCTGTGAGATTATTTATTTGAAGAAATACTTCTAGGTAAAATTTGTGATTGTTTAGGACTATCGTCAAATATTTCTTGACACGTTTCAGTCCAAAAATGATTACTAGGCATGAAGTAAATTGACTGCAATTACCAGCAAAAAAAAAAAAAACCTAAACTTAATTTGGAGTTAGCACCAAGAATACATAATTTTATAACGGACGAAATTTTAGGAAATACTTTTAATATAAATTTGTAGAAAAATATTGAAATATTCTTACCTCATCCGAGATACTTTCGACGATCCAAACATATTCAAATGCATCTTGATACCTAATCTCAGAAACAGGCCTATTTTTAGACCAAACTGCGTGTATCGAAGAATTGTCCGGAAAAATGTAGGAACCATTTCCATTCATCTGTCCATGCACGTCAATTCCCCCTTTATATTGTGTTCCGTTGTTATGACTTTTTTGTACAGTTACAAATATAGTAAATTAGTATTAACATTAAATAGTATTAACATTAATCGAGAAGAAAAAAGGAAATATTATAAAACGTATTATTATACCGAATAAAAAAATGATCATCAGCAAAGTTATCGTTCTCCCATTTACCGCAATATGTATTATAGTCATTAGTAACGTACACCCCTTCACCTGTCAAATTATAATCAATCACAAAATGATTATTTATTGAAATATTTCATACATTTATATCTAATAATTAATTATTAATATTAACCGTCTTTGACCAATGTGCCTTTAGTTAGATGCAATGTGTAATCTCCGTCATAAGTATCTCCATTAAGAAAAGAAAATTGACCATTCCCTTTTTTCAAATTCGGATTTTCAAGTTCCTCCATATTTATTTTGAATGTAATAAAAAGAATTTATCGTTTTGATATTATATCAATTGTAGTATCGTATGTAATATTCGTTTATGCACTTAGAGGTTTTCAAATAACTTTTGATTGTCGTCGTTCCAAACGGAAATTAGTCACAATTAGAATCGATTTTATCGATGCATATTCAGTCGATAAACAGGATCTCTAGAGTTAGCTGTTAGACTCTAGCCGAACGCCTAGACAGACCTATTAATAACCTAAGACAAGACTTATTTAACAACCGCCGGTAGCCGAGCGGCGGAGCTCGCGTCCGCTACAGGTATGGATTCTATTAAAGTTCCCCTTTAGCGATATTAAATAAGCGATTGGTATTTACTTCCTAATTTCATTTTTATATAAGTTAGGCGTTTTTTAAATTATATTTCAAACTTTTGTTTATTTTTATAGTTGTGTAAAATATATTGTTATTTCTTGTGCCATAATAAACATATTAAAAAGTCAAGAGCGCCAGAGCTCGAAGTCTACTACCAGTCCGATGCTGCTGGGTTCGAGTCTCTTTTTCTCCAACTTTTTTTCTTTTTTTTATCCTTGAAATATTAAAAAAACATTATTAACAATTTAATTTATAATAATAAAACATTTTTTAAGCGAAAAAAAATTGAACAACTATTTTATATAAAATAACTAATAAAAGAACTCAAACTATTTGTAGCTTTTATATTGTATAATTTTGAATTAGAACCAGTGGATGATCTAGATGACGTTACATATTTGGCAGGTATGACTTTAGTCCCGTCTAAACAACTGCGAGTCAAATTTATACCAATTCTATAGGTATTTTTAATTTCATATTACTTTTTACAAAATGATCAACATTGAAATACTTTTATAGAGAATATATATAAAAGTCGTGAATATTGTTAAAGACCAAAATAAACTTTTATTTGACTTTGTTTAAATTGATATTTTTTATTAAAAAAAAATAAATACAATTTAATGTTTTAAATATGTATATTTATTTAGATATTTTATAATTAATAATAAAATTTTAATCAATTAAAATAATATTTTGTGTTTTGTAGTATTCATACATTTATATTTTTCATAAAAATTGAGTTGTTTATTTAAAAAAAAAAAAATATTTGTTTTTACAAAGTTTTCGGAAGGTAACCCCCCTTTTTACGTTGGCTCTGGGTCTCATACAAGACGGTTTCACACAGCATGGCATTTTCTAGAAACCTATTTACCGTGTTATAGGAGGGTTACCTGTATATCAGAGTTAAAGATTTGACTGTAGTCGATCTATTTCTAATAAAAAAACCCATTTATGATCCTCCATTATCTCGTTTGCATACGGTTACGGTACCATCTTCGTTACTAAAATATTCGAAAGGATTTTATTATCGTCAATAGGATTGTAATTTTTTACAATATAAAAAAAAAAAGCTTTGTATTAAGTGAGAATAGCGTTTAGTAGAAAAAATCACTTTTCAATTATACTTACTATTTTCGACCAAAAGATTCATCCTATACAATATACGGAGAAGGTATTCTTGTATCAGCATTATTACAACAAGTATTATTTATGCATTTCTTTGCGCTACAACAAAGAAAGGCAAATAAAATCACAGCAAACACGATTATGAGAATGATAATCGTGTATTCATCTGGTTCTGTAAAAGAAACAAAATTTATATTAAACAAACACACACACACACACACACACACACACAATTAATGTCGTTCGTAATATGATGTATTAAACAAGTTGGATAAAATGCTCATGCAATATATTAACACATAGAACGCCGGTCATGCTTTATTGCGGGATTCTTTTTTTTTTTTTAAATATATCAGCATGTTTTAAATGTGATGTATATTTTTCTTATCAGTGTTAACTTTTTTCTACCCTTATGTAATTTTTAATAATTGATAGATAATGTTATGTGCAAAATCAAACTAATAATCACTTTGTACAAATTAATTTGCACGTCTGTTTCTTCGTAAGAGACAAACAATGTGAGTGTCGGCGTTCAATGCGTTCATATTTTTTTATAACAATATTAAAGTGTTTTTTAGTTTCCGAAAAATATGTTAAAAATATATGTATATAAAGTTTTTACTTACCCATTCCGTATCCTCTATACGAATTCAAAGTTACCATTTTTATAATATTCTTGTATATTATAAAAATAAATCTATTCAGAAAGAGAATACTTCAAAATTCGATATGTGTTACTCTCGAAGAAAAAGTTATAATGAAAGAGAAAATGGTGAAAAGGGTCCTTTTAAAGGTATCGGTATATTATAAGGAAGGGGCAAAGATACGAGCTTATGATTCATTGTCAATTATTTAGTCATTTAAAAGCTTTGTCTAAATTAATAAATTTCTAAATTAACAAATAATGATTTTCGAAAGTAAACTTAATTTATTTATAATGATATCTAATGGCTAAAGATAAAGAGAGATCACGGTATAATAGTATGTAAGATTTTTTCTATAGATATAGAATCAGTGGTGACTCATTGATAACAACCCCAAAGATTCTTTCACTTTTTAAATAGGTGTATTCATTTTCAATAAAATGTATATACGCAAGATTGCATTTCTATAATAATAATTATCAATATTAATGCAGAAAATTAAGGATGGTCTGCAGCTGAACGGGGCCACGTAACTGTAGTAAACATACGCGAATAATATTGAATTGTTGTTGAGAGACAATAAAGAGACATTAGTAGTTGTTAACACTTTACCGACTGGTGGCGTTTCGAAAATTCTATGCCTTTCTCACCACCCACTTTGGACCACCACTCACTTCCCAAAAACATGTGATAAACAAAAACAGGGTTGACGAGAGATAACTGTTATTGCTTGTTTAGCTAATAATAAGTTTGTAATTTAAAAAGAGAAAAGAATAAAATTGACATAATAAAATAATAAACTTTAAACGCGTCGTTTATTTGATTATAGGTGAGGAAAGGTTCGTAATGTTAAATGTAATTTTATTTTAATAAGTAAAAACTTATAAATAAAAAGAAATCTTGGACTACAGATCAATAAATAACAATGTATTTTTTACTGTCAATCCTATCTAATTAGAAGGTAATAAATATCGTTATACATATTTAAAAAATAACAAATTGTATATTTTTTTTTTCAATAATAAAATATAATATTTATTATACAACAAGGTAAATTAAAAGTTTAATTTGTTTTTTAACGATATTCACCAATTACGAAAAAATTCTTTACAACTATATTGAATTTGTTCTTCCTCGGTGAAGGATAAAATGTACAATATAAAAATACTTATGTAATTGGTATGAATCTCACTTGAAGTGGTTTAGACGAGGAAAGAGTGATACCAGCCATAAATTTAACATCATCTAAATTATCCACCGGTTCCAACTCAAAATTGTACAATATAAAAGCAACGAAGAGTTTAAGCTCAAGCATTGCAAACTTTTGACCTGCGGAATAAAAAATAAAAAAATAAGAAGACAAAATTTTTTAAAATTTTTGCTAATATTTTTACATGCGACATATACCAATACAGTTTCTTGGCCCCGCACTAAATGGTATGTAAGAGTAAGGATGACGTTTTTTAGTATTTTCCGGTAAAAATCTGTCCGGATCGAAAACATCTGGATTTGGCCAATATTCTGGATTTCTGTGTACATTGTGAATATCTATTACACAGATCGTACCAGATGGAATTAAATATTGTTCTACGATAATAATGCGATTTCATGGAAAATAAATCAATTAATTAGTTAGTAAATATTTGATATTGAAGTATGAGTATAGATGCATATTATTTCATACTTAGTTGCATATCGTGACAAATTTGCCGAGATAAAAAAAAGGCGGGTGGATACAAACGAAGAGATTCTTTTATACACCTTTCCAAATAGGAAAGGTTTGAAACTGATGATATCGTCAAATTATCATCTTGCATAATAGTTCTAACCTCGTTTCTTATATTTGCCTAAAAGTAAATAAGTCATTAATTATTAATTCTATTAATTATGAAAATCGCGAAACGTAAACAACGTTGCAAGTTAAAATAATTTTTATTCGAATTCGAGTACCGATAAAACTTATTTTCAGTTAACATCATTGATATAAGAATTAATAATAAGCTACTACTAAGAGTAGTGAAACGATTCAATAATTAAATCATTTTTAATGTATAAAAATAAAAAAACATTGCTTCTTTTGTTAATCAATTTAGCTGCAAATCTTTGCTGGGAACATTACCTGGACATCTTTGTGCTTAGCAAAAAGACTCAAAGTAAAGATCAGTGCACTTGCAGTAGTCTCGTGGCCCTAGAAAATTTCATTTTAATGAATATTTCTGCTCTTTTGTATTTTAAGTAAGTATATTAACAAGAACCTACTCCAAACATGAAAGTATCCACTTCTTCTCGAATTCCTTCCTCATCTATTTGATTATCTTTCCAAGATGCAGCTATAAGCAGATCTAGCAGAGAAAGTCTTTTCTTAGAATACAAATCTGTAACATAACAATTCTATTGACCTTGTTTCTTTAATTTTATTTTATTYTTGTTTAAAAAATTTCAGTACACTCATCATCCTTCTCCAGATCTTTATTAGAAACGTCGTCGTTTTCAATATTTTCAAAGATTTGTAAATATTTTCCATTAGTTTGTTTGTGAAAACTTTTCCTTTCTTCAATAATCTGGAATAAATATTAAACTTCTTGAATTTAGGTATCTTCACACAATAAATGTAGATTTAAATAATAAGTCAGAAAGATACGTACATTTCTTGAAAAACTATGCAACGTTTTCAACGTCTCTTCTTGTACTCTGTCATATGATGAAAATTTAAATATACTATCAAGCATGTACCAAGGTTTCGTAAATCTAATAAGCATTAAATCACATTCTTTATTTAATTAACTATGTTTCTAAACAAAAAATTGAATTACCTATATAAGCTATAAGATGAATTACCTGAATGTAGCAATTCTAATATACTCATGAACGGCATGACGATATTTAGTTTCTAGTTCGCTTTTTTCTTTCAGTTGAATACCGAAAGCTGATTCTACCAAAAAAATTCAGAGATATAAATAATTGATAATATTATTAATTGTATATACAAAAAATGGTTATTTTTGTTTTTCTTTTTTTTTTTTTCACTAACGGCATATTGCGTTGAGAGTGTATTGGCTGATAAAACTTTTTAAATCTTTGACAACGGGATTTCCACTTCCCTCTTTTTTCAGAAATTCAACAAGATTTTGCGATTCGTCAATTAAATTGGTAAAATAATGTTGAAGGATATTAAAGTGAAATGCAGGTGTTAACATCTTCCGTCTTAAGTGCCATTTTTCACCTGTCAAATTAGATTAGATTTAAAATATTAATATAATATTAAAATGCTTTAGAGTAAATTATCTGTTTTTTTTTTTTTTTATTGTATAGATCTGTGAAACAGAATGTAATCGAAGATCTTATTTATTCATTTATTAGCGATAAAAGATTGAAGAATTATCTCCAGTTTTTTGATTGTCACGACATTTGGCTCGTACTGTTAGAAGATAAATAAACGATCCGTGATAGTTACACCTTTGTCAAGCAAGCTTATTATGAGGAAAAGATACAAATAAATCTTGTTCGAAATATGTGTCACAATTATTAAAATTAAAGCCTCAAATTGTAAGAAAAACAGATGGGAATGTCGAAAAAAAGAAAAGAAACGGGTGTTTCTTTGTAAAGCACGAACGAACAAATACTTAATAATAATATTACATTCTATTGTATTTTATTATTTAGTATCCTTAATTTTTAGGTACTATATAGTAAAAATATTATTTTTGTTCATTTAAATTTCTTACCGCTGCTAATTAATAATCCAGAAGAAAGCCAGGGCCTAATAAGTTTATACAAAAATCCTTTTTCAATATGTTGTTTACTTTTCAATAGCTGCTACAATAAAAATTCATATTTTGGAATACATGTTAATTGATTTTTGGATTTTAAATTTGAAGTTTTCAAGAAATTGGTGCAGGTTTAAAGTATATTTGACTATGATTTTAGTTTAATTAATGAAATGAAATACTTTCAGATTTTCTAAACCTCTCAGAAAGTTAAAATACAATTTTAAATAAATTCCTTATATAGTAGTACAAAATATTGACAAATATTGAATACACATGTATTCAATATTTTGTGCTACTAGGGTTTATTTTATTTTTATTTTATAATACTTTACCTGAATATCATCTGGATGGAGTAAAACAACTGAATAAATAAAGAAGGACCATATTTTGAAAATTGGATAATGCTTATAAGTTAGGTTCCATAATTTCTCAGGTAAATGTTCTATATTATTGGTAATAAGTTAGTATTAAGTGAGAACATTATCGACTGAGAAGAATCACAATTTATTCGATATAAAGAATTCCTAAATAAAAACATTTTAATATTTCTTACTGAAGTCAATATGTATGTGATGCAAATTTCCAATTATCGGATATTCCTGAGGTCCTGGTATAAGACTTAAAAGTCTTCCTGCTCTTCTATATCTTATACAGCAGTGTAATAGAATTAGAAATAAAATTAAACCTGACAAAATGGCGAGCATGATTAATTCTGGAAAATATTCAAAATTATAGGTATTATCTGTAAATGCACCAAGAGTAGTCTTATATATTAGTTACTGTTGTCAGGAATAATTTTTTTTAACTGGTTATGCACCAAGCCACAGTTAGCTAATACAAGGTTATTAGAAGGTTAGTTAATAATGTCCCTAGGGAGCCTGCGTGACCTAAAAGAAAATTCTAGCGCCGGTCCCGGCGTGGCTCTTGACGTGTTAAATACTATTTTTTGTCAATAATTATTCTATAAACTAACGTTTATGAAATGCTTAAAAATTCACAAGCTGAACTGTTTAATTATTCTTTTTTTAATGAAATTTAAACACACACGTATACGTGAGTGATATATTATAATAAAATAGAAAATAATTGAACTTCACTTACAGAATTTTTGTGTTTAGTGATTTATAGAAAATATTATATTCCACACACTTAGAAGAAACTAGTTCAATCGTTAGATTGTTGAAACGTAAAATGAACAATTTCTGTTGGAGAAATGATTATATTGGATAATCCCTAATTTTACTACCATATACGAACAAGAAGATAATTTTCTGTTCTTATCTATTTATAGTCTGAAAAAACAATCGTAAAGTAAAAACGTAAAAATCTTAGTTTTTTTTAGATATAACGAATCTTTAAAAATTAGCATTAACTAAGTAAGAAAGCAACATTTAATTGCGTATTTAATGATATTAATTACAAAGTAGTTATCACTAAGAAGACTAATCATTTCTGTTATGTTATTTTATTTTTGCTTTTTTATTTAACTCGTAAGTTTATATTTGATATATTTATGAGGAGCATAATTTCTAAACAATATTATGACACATAGAAAGTTAAATTATTCTATTATTTGCTAGATAAATCTGGTTTTTAGATACGAATCAATTGAAATATTCGAAATTACCTAGGACCGTGTTAAATAGTTAAACAAAAACTGTCACTGTTGCGTACAGGTGCCTTGATCAGTACGATGTTCTTTATTTATCGTAAAATGAAAAGGTTTTAAGGGATGGTGGAGTAATGTGAATCGAATTGTTCCTTTATAATACGCTGCTGAGTTGTTGTATGTAAACTATCGCCCCGATGCTGAGCTGCCTGATGATTGCGTGATGAAATGTGGTTAGGCTGCCTTGTCGGGTGCCGATGAGTTTTCCTTGCTCTTAATGCGTTGGTTGTATGTGAATCGAGTGTTGCTGACTGAATGGAATGCCTTGACGATTTTCTGTGGCCTTTTATAGGGAACGGGTAGTCCTGTGCACCCCCTTCCCCAAATTGATTGGCCAATGACCGTCGGGTCACTCTCCATGGTCCGTCGAACTAGCATAGGGTTGTAGAAGGAAATCAAGCTGCGCGGGGAAGCCTTGTCTTAAAGAAGCAGCGCTGTGTCCACTTGTGCTAGCGCATACGCTGAAAGAACCGGCGCCGGTAGGTCCCGCTTCTGTGTGTCTTGTTCAAAACTTTGATCGAGTCAAGCAACACCTCACACAATCCACATCATATATTGCGCAATACGCAACAGTCACATATCAAATATTTTTATGAACGATAATAATTTTTTTGGTACAAGTGTGATTTCGTTTGTATACTTTTTTGTTATTATTCAATTTTTACCAATATTTAATTTTTGGATAATTAAATAAACATTTTCCATTGAAGATATGATATTATAGAAAAATCCTCGATTTTATGACCATGTATGAATATGAAGATAATTTATTGTTGATATATATATATATATGTATGTATTTGTTGAATGCATAATCGTTAAATAAATACGTAAAAATCTCAATTTTATTTAACTTACGACCTTTCCATCATAAATTATATATAATGTCATGTAAAAAGATATAAATATTCTTAAAAATATGAAATAATTGTTTAATGAGCAAAGATAACGAAATCGAATTACGTACTTATCAGAAGATTACTTATTAAAAATAGATAACATTAAAATAGTTAACGTATTCAATAGATTATTTCATTTACCTTTTATATTTAATTTAAGAAAATTCATATAACATTTTGTGTTGGATATTATTTCAAAGAGAAATATAGTATAAAAATTTAGTTTAATAATTTCTGTTTTTAGATTTTTAAATAAAAATGCATTCAAATACATATTTTGTTTTACATTAAATTAGGCAACAAATTTAAATTAAAGCATTAAAAGCATTTAAATGAAACACATCAAATATTGTTACGAACATTTCAATTTTAGGGGATCACAAATGTATGTTTACAAATTTCGTGCTAAAATCTAGTAATTTTTTCCGAAAAGTAGTGAGGTTTTTTCCGAATAGTATTTCCGATAAGTCCGTAGGGTGTGTTTATTTAGGCCTCGTAGATGAGTCTCGTAAACAAGTCTCGTTAAAAAGCCTTGTAATCGAGTTTCTTCTATTTAAAAACTTTTCTATTTTATTGAAAAATTAGTATAAATTTCCTAAATACGCAAACATTATAATTAAATAACATGTCTTTGGATATTTAGAAAAACAATACTCTATAATGTTTTCTAATTCTTTTTCTCTCATGTATCTTATAATCAATTTTTTTTTTGTAAAATATTGCAGACAATACAATTATTTTAATCTATATATTTCATAATCATTAATAAGAATAATATTTGCGAAATAAATAAATAATTTAATAATATTAATTTTTCAATAAAATAGAAACATTTCTAATAGAAAAGAAATGACACGTTTGGTAAAAAAAAAAAACATACCACGCACCTTCTTTGTTTATGTCGGCCGTCGGTTCGTTTGGACCTTATACTTTTGTCGCATACCTACGTGCTTATCTCTGTTTATTCTTATACCCTTCTATCGCTCCTACCTACAAACATTTCGAGTATCGAAAGAATATGTGTGTGTTTACGCTTTGTAGTATGCAGTCGCACACAAACACACATATATACAACCAGGAGCAATAGCTACGAAGCATAGCATAAAGAGGAGACCGAGAATAGGAACAACTGTATAGCTATATTCCGTCTCATTCCCTCGCAGTCTAAATCCTATGTTTGTCTCTTTTTCTCTCATTATTTAGTATGGTAGCCGTTTCATAGCTTCGTTACATAACTTCGTTACATAGCTCCGTTTCCGTTTATTTACTTTTCAGATCACTCCCATTCTAAAGAAGTTTTCACTTCAAAAACTGGTTAACTAGAAGTAAAGTGAAAATAGGCAATATAATGTAGGAAACATTTATTAAGCATAGTGGTTAAAAACAGGCGGTCCAAGTGCTATCAAAAAATTGCAGAAACGTAAAGATGGTTGCAGCTGTACAGCGCAACGTATCTATAAAATTTGCTAGTTATTTTCTTATGTCGATCGCCCTCCTGGTATCTAGGCTCCTTGTGTTTGGTGTACACTCATGGAAGGCTACGACACTGTGTCTACTTTTTGTACGTGTGATGTACGTGTGGTTCCCTAGTCCTCTAGTAACTTCTAGAGGGCGCGACCATGTGGAAGACTAGTGAGATTCAATGATTGGTGGGTTAGAAAAAATGGAAAGTATCATTGGTTAAAAGTACTGCTGACGGATTTCCAACGCAAAAATGGAAAGAATTGTATGAAATTAGGAGTTCATAGAAATTCGATTTGATGTTAGTGTTCTGAAGGTAAGCAAAGGTGCGCTAAAACTAGTTTGTTACAAATTCAAATAAAAAACGGTCGGTAGTAATATTCGGTTAGGTTTTCGGCAAAGGAAATTTTTTACGTTCGTAAAGTATAACAATGGCGGACACAGATGAATGGTAAATAAATTATCCAAATTTTTCCTTTTATTAACAATTACTAAGAAATAATAAATTTAAGGTTTTTGATTTATTTACATGGATGAAACTTGCTTGCTAACAATGATCAGTAGTTGTAATAATTTGTATAAGATGTGTTTCTTCAATTTATCTGCTGAATTTTTCTCTTACTTTTTATTGATAAATTCTAAAATTATATTATATTAACCGTTTAGAATGATATTGATATATTATTATTTATTTGTTTGTCAACAAAAAAAGAAAGTTTATTATTTTCAATAACTCTTTATTTGCTTTATATTGAATGAATTAAATTTATTATGCTCTTTCATAGGAAGCAGGTAGTACAAAAGACTTGTACAATGGTACGTAGTGCGATAACACAGTTACATACAATATGGACAGAAGTTGGATACGATAAAGAAACACAGATATCTTATACTAATGCAGCACTTGATCACATACAGGTAAAATATAAATTGTTAATATATATATATATATATTATTGAAAAGTAAGGATAATTCCAACTGCAAGCTAACGCTTTAATCATAATACAGGAATTGTTAACCGATATGGTGTCAGAGTCCGAGGAAAAAAAAAGATTACTATTAGAAGAATCTAAACAGTTAATGCAAAATACATCTATTCTATGTAAAGTATGTATTAGTTTTATAAAATCATTGCAAAATCTTCCCATTCTGTTGACTTTATAATATATTTCATTTATTGTAGGAATTAAAAGAAACTATTGATGCGAATGGATATGAGAAACTACCATTATTCAAATTACAACAAGTCCTTCGACATGATATGGAAAAGCTGTTGCGTATAAAAGAACAACGCAAAACATATTTGAATGAATTATTAACTAAGGTAGGCTTTCATATGATTGTTAAAGAATCTGCAACTTAAGATTGCAAATATTCATTATATATGCATTTTTAAATAGTCTTTTAATATAATGTTTTTCTCTTTGTTCTTTTTATAATACCTAAAGGAACATGAAATATGTAAAAGGTTAGGTGTGCAGCCAGTAGGAATCGAATCTAAACTTCCAACCAAAGAAGAATTGGATAACTTTAAATTATATATAGATAAACAAGAAGCAGAAAAGGTACACTTCTATAAATTAATAGCTATTTGATAACTTGAAAATATATTTACATCATTGTTTCGATCGTTTGTTTAGGATCGTTTAGAAAGCGAATTTAAAAATAAATATAATTACATTGCTAAAATGGTACATGATCTAGGATTTAGTCCATCTTCCCATTTTGAAGAAATAGTATGTAATGATCCAGATAGTTTTGTATTAACTTCTGCCAACATGGCAATGTTAAATGATTTTCAAGAAATGTTAGAAAGACAATTGAATAGTGCAAAAGAGGCAATTGAGAATAAAAAAGAAGAATTATTAGCCCTATGGGCAAATCTTAATGAACCTAGTGATTTTTGTCAAGCATTTTTCGACAACCATCCAGGATATAGTAAAGCTACTTTAAAAGCAATAAATGCAGAAATCGGCCGATGTAAAGAAAGAGCACACATTGCAAAATATGTGAATAAAGTACGCACAGAATTAGTTAGCATGTGGGATTTATGCAAATACGGTGAATCTCAACGAAAGAAATTTACTGCATTTTATTCTCGTACGTACACTAATGATTTATTAACTTTGCACGAACTCGAAGTTGACAAAGTTCGTAAGTATTATGAGACGAATAAGATAATTTTTAATTTATTGGAAGAGAGAGAAAAGCTCTGGACAAAAATGAAAGAATTAGAACATCGTGCCAATAACCCAGATCGATTAAATAATCGAGGTGGACAACTGCTGGCAGAAGAAAAAGAACGCAAAGTTATACAAAGAAAATTACCTAAAATTGAAAGTCAGTTGCATAATTTGGTAGAAGAATATGAAACGAGGCACGGGGAAACGTTTTATGTTAATGGCGTTTCCTTGGAAGAATTCTTAGCACAATCATGGGCAAATCGTGATATAGAAAAGGAATGTCAAAAAACTGCAAGAAAAGAGGCAAAGGAAAAGAGTGCAAAAAAAGCAAGTGTAACCAAACGTACTCCAACAGCATCGACCAGTCGTCTTCTAACTCCTTTGTGTACCTCAACCAAGAGGAAATTATTATTTGGTTCTACGCCCAATAGTTCAGGCAAACGACGTAATATTGGTAACGATAAAGTACGTAGTGTCACGTATGCTTCCAAAATTCGAAGAAGTGGCAAAGTATGTACTATCTTTTTATATTTTTACATACTCTTTATACCTTTCCTTTTTTTTCTCATCCCATTTATTTCTTTTATCAATTTTTCAGATCTCCAGGCGAGCTTTATCCGAGAACAAAAAACGTAGAAGCGATCAGAGAAAATCCAGATCGCCATCGCAGAATGCAGTTACCATTGATACAACTTATGGACAATTTCAAGAACATTTGAAGGATAGAGAAGAATGTCGTAGTTCCTTGTTAACCGACCAATCGTTAAACACTAAATCTGTTTTAAAGACTCCGAATCGTTCAAACGTTAAACCTTTGAGAAGAAATTTATATAACGTAAATGCATCATCCAATGCAACATCCAAATTATTACAATCGACCCGAAATTCTCCTCGTAGTCCTAGGGTAGTTCATGCTTCGAAACTTGCTACGGCACCAAATGTGCTTCCTATTATTTTTTGATGGTTTATTTTCTTCGTTTAGTTGTCCTCCTTTTTAATTATTTATCTACTCGTCGATGTTCTTTTATTATTTCCAAAAAGTTGTATAGAAGAATAATATATAGTATACTGTACATATACAGTAAAGGGATAGATATGGAGAAAATTTAAAGTTGGGACCAAAATTTTACTTTTGACTTTTAAGAAGAAATGTAATGTATATTAAATATGTAGTAAGTTTTTTATTTGAAATTTTTATATAAATATAGTCTTAACGCATTTTAGCTATTCAACATGTATATATTTATTTTATGAAACATTTGTTCACAAAATATTAATGTTCAGCTATTTTAAATGTTATTACAATATAAATGATGTAACATTTACTATTTGTGTATAAATTAAGTTTCGGCGTTGCAATATATTTGATATTTTGTCGATAAACTGTAACAATTATTTTAAAATAGTAATTATTTATAGACCGTAGATCAGACTTGTTTTATCTAATACAACACATGGACCTAAGGTTATTCTACTTTCCTCATTTGAGTTAGAATGAACATTTGTAGATAATCGAATAGCTTTACAGAATCATTTTCTATCATATATTTTAACAGATTAGAGACAAGGAGAAATTGAAATTAAATTAAAATATCTGCTGATATTTTATTAAATAGCGGTTAATCATTTAGGTTAATCATTTAGTTAATTATTTTTAAATCTTTGAAAGAAATGTTAGGTTTTTTATGAATACATTACTATATCTTATTGTTTTTATACAATTATTTAACCTTTATGTATGTCTTTACCAAGATATCAAGTGCAAAAACTTTATTCATAAACGTATTTTTATTATAACATATTGCTCATTGGAATTTGCATTTCAAATAATACACAAATTCGTTCTACCCAATAAATAACGACACTTTTAAAATAAAATACATAAGATATTATCGAACTTTCTATTACAAAAAATAAAATTACGAAGGAACAATCATATCTATCAGCAGATATTTACTTATTATTATACTAATATACATATATAATTAATATTAATTATAGTTAATATTAATTATTAGTATAATTAAAAAAAAATATTTTATTATTAGGTTATCTGGGAATTCTTGTCGGTTTTTAACTATAAATTGAAAAACAATTTTTTTGTTTTTTGTTTTTACAAAGAATAAGCTTTAATCTATAATATATTAGCTATTTTATTTTATTTTGAGTTTTGTCATCTTCCTGATTATTTCATGGTGCCTGATTTAGGTCTTTCGAGGTACGAAATGCCAAATTAGGGTTTTAAGATGGATGAGGAAATATGTTTTAGCAAATTTTCACTAATTTTTAGTGAATGATTAAAGAAGTGTGTCGTTGCGCGTTGTCATCATGAAATACAATATCATTAAAACCTATTTATTAATCCTAAATATTTTTATTACAAAGTCTCGTTTAATTGCGTTTGTTGATCACCCTGTAAATTGTCTTGTTACGTGACGTGAACCTTCAAAATATACAATTTTATTCTAATTATATTCTACTGAGATAATATCTTTCTTTTTAGAAAATTTCCATTTCTGACATTGATTCAAATTTAGTTTATGTAGAATTCAAACTTTCTCAAATGATGAAGAACATAATATTCGTGTGTACATTGAATTTCTTAGAAATCTCCTTGATTAGAATTGATCAAAGTTTTTATTTTGTCTTCATGAATTTCAATACGAAATTCATTTTGAACTGAAAAATTTCCAAAACGTAATTTCACAAAGTCAAATTTGTAAGTACGTATTGTTCATATTTCATCACTTCACACAAAACATATCATCTTTCGGTGTGTGTATCCATTTTTTCTAAAATAATATAATAAAATGTATCTTAAATGTTTATTTTGTTCTTTTATTTAAAAAACTGACACCGAAATAATACAACACTTATGATATAAGACTTGAATTTTGTATATAAAATAAACACATTGATCTATTCTATTAAATAATAAAATAAGTTTTAAAGTTGGGATATTCAAAAAATGGTCAACTTTCTGTGTATTGGCATATAATAAGTTAAATATTTGGACCCTACAGTATCTACTGACACACCAAGTTCTCTCATGTACAATCTATTTAAAAATATATGTCTAGATAATTTGTTACGTTCGAGCATTTTAAACATCTTATTTGTTCCCAATAATTTGCAAAAATGATTTTCCTCTGAATGAGTAATGCTTCTACAATAACAACAATAATTCGAGAAACAACTGGATAAGGTTAAATCTAGTATATTTTTCATATTTCTTCGTTGATATTCCGATTTAGTTTTATACAGTTTGATTAATTCCTCTAGTATGTTTGGATGATATAATATCATTTCAGGAATATCTCGATTTAAATACTTTCGTTTAATTTCGGCTAATATATCATTTATACTATAGCTTTCTTCCATGATACATGAAATTAATTCTCCGGCAAGTTTGGAAATTATAATATCTTTTAAACGCAGTATATCTGCTGGGTTAATGAGACGATAAGCTTTTTCGCATTCATTAATAAATAATGAAGCATCTATATTATAACCATCAAATCGTGGAATAAACTTTGTTGCTTCTGCTAATGAAGTATACTTTGTTTTTTTAGGTTTTGCATAACACATTATTTCTAATTTTGATGCAAGTTGTCTCGAATGGTTCTTTATCTTACCCATTAATTCAGAATTTAAAGTTACAACACTTCTTAAATAAAGATCTCACTTATACAATATTCGCGTTTCGTGTCTTCTTAGAACCAGTTAAGAGATTTCAAATTTAAGTAACAAATAATACAGCTTTCTCTAGTTATCGTAAAGTCTCTTGAATAATTTCTGGTTCGGTGTCCAAGTGACAATACATACAAATACATACTTTCAATAAGCATCTCGTTGGCGTGTGACAAATTAAACAAAAAAAAAGGATATCTCGTTTCGCTTTCATGTTTGCTTTTCTTTTAATAGGAAAAAAAAACAGCAAGGGCATATATACAATATATATATATATATATAAATAATATGATTTCGCTAACTGTCATAACATATCTTTAAGGGATTTGTCTTTACGAAGATTTAAATATGTTTTTCAATATGTAAATACTTTGATAACGATTTTGTAGGTTGATTAATAGAACAAATGTTTACCAGGAAAAAGCATATTCGAAAGAGAAGAAAGATAAACTGTATTCCTTATTAACGACATTATTTGAAAATATCCAAAAGTCCAATCGATTAAACATTGAATTTAAATTTCGTGTTACCTGGGTTTTAAAAAATCTCGGCCCATTGAAATCCATTAAGATCGATGTATGGAGAAATATTTATATAATAATCAAAATCAATTGGTGAAACTCTTTTATTTTTCTCTATTTCCTTGGTCATTTCTTAAACTATATTATTTGATTACATTATATTTTATATACATGTTTTTGTTACAAAAGTTTATACTTTTAGATAGTGTTTCTGTTCGATAAATTTTCGTGAATAGTCAAATATTAAAATGATACATTTTTCAAGAAAACTATTGTTTTTTCTCGAGAACTCAAATAAAACGTAAGTTCTGAATTATACTTGTACTCGAAAGTAAATGACAATAATTATGATTTAAATTTTCATGTGAAAATTATAGTGATCGTAGATGTTTACCAGTTACCAACAATTCAAGAAACAACAGTTCAGAAATAATACCTCACAAGGATATGTATAAAAGTTAACGAAATAATAGAAATTTAGAATTAATAATTTTAGACGATAAGACTGAATGGAATACTGACAAAGTTATGATTAAAAATTTGTTATATCAGGTGTTAGTGTTACGCCAATTTCTCTCAAATACAATTTATTTAAAAATAAACGTCTAGATAATCTGTTACGTTCGAGCATTTTAAACATCTTATTTGTTTCTAATAAGCTACAGCAATGATTTTCCTCTGTATGACCGTTTAGTTTACAATAGTTGCAAAAATAAAAGAAAAGTTCAGGTATAATTTCACTGTTTGTATTTTTCGTATGGCACGTTTGGGATTCTAAATTTTCTAATTCCTGATTTGGATCTTTAGCAATATAAAATGCCATATTCACTATCTTTCGATTTACATAATGTAGATATACCTTACCTAATAAATCATGAACGGAGTATATATCAGAAAATAACAATGCTGGTTCTCCAAAGAGTTTGGAAATAATAAAATGTTTTAAATGTTCCATATCACGTGGTCTTATGAGTTTCAAAGCTCTTTTGCATTCATTAATAAATATTGAAACTATCATATTGTAACCATCAAATCGTGGAATATACTTTGCTGCTTCTTCTAATGAAATGTACTTTGTTCGTATAGGTTTTGCACGAAACGTCGGTCCTAGTTTTTTTTTTAATCTTTTCAAAGGGATATCTTTTATATCCATTAGTGTAGAATTAAATTTACAACACTTCTGAAATAATAATGATTTCACTTATATGATATTCTTCGTTTCGAATTTTTTTGTAGAACAAATGAAGTAGTTTCAAATTTAATTCACAAGCAATAAAGTCTTCGAATTATTGTAAAAACTTTTGAATAATTTCTCTTTCGGTTTCCAAGTGACGATACGCGAGATTTACACTTTAAATAATCACCTCATTTTTAAGTAACACACAGATATAAATAATAAGATTTCGCCAACAACCATAATATCTCTTTAACGGATTTGCCTTTACAAAAATGTAAATACGTTTTTACTATATGTAAATACTCAGGTAACGATTTTGTAGGTTGATTAATAGAACAAATGTTTACGAGGAAAGAGCATATTCGAAAGAGAAGAAAGATAAACTGTATTCCTTATTAACGACATTATTTGAAAATATCCAAAAGTCCAATCGATTAAACATTGAATGTAAATTTCGTGTTACCTCGTTCTTAAAAAATCTCGGCCCATTGAAATTTATTAAGATCGATGTATGGAGAAATATTTATATAATACTCAAAATAAATTGGTGAAACTCTTTTATTTTTCTCTATTTCCTTGGTCATTTCTTAAACTATATTATGTGATTACATTATATTTTATAGAATCTTTTCTACAAAAGTTTATACTTTTAGACAGAGTTTCTGCTCGATACATTTTCGTGAATAGTCAAATATTAAAATGATACATTTTTCAAGAAAATTATTGTTTTTTCTCGAAAACTCAAATAGAACGTAAGTTCTGAATTACACTTGTACTCGAAAGCATATGAAATTAATTATGAATTAAATATGCATGTGGAAATTATAGTGATCGTAGATGTTTACCAGTTACTAATAATTCAAGAAAAAACAGTTCAAAAATAATATCTTACAAGGATATGTATAAAAGTTAACGAAATAAAAGAAATTAAAGTTAATTTTAGATGGTAAGACTCAATGGAACATTGGAAAAATTATTCTTTAAGAATTCTTTGATATTTTGGTTCTACTACGCCAAGTTCTCTCAAGTACAATTTATTTAAAAATAAATGTCGAGATAATCTGTTACTTTCGAGCATTTTAAACTTATTAGTTGTTAATAGGAAACTGCCATAATGATCTTCCTCCGTATGACCTTCGTATTGACAATATTCGCAAGAAGTTAACAAAAGTTTACGTATATCTGTCATTTGTTCCTGTTCCGTACAGCTCCTTTCGGCTTCTAAATAGTCTAATTGTTTTTTGCGATCTATATCAATAGAAGTTATAAATTGTTTGTATGCATGTGGATCTTTAATCATTATGAAGTCTCTCTCTTCGGCTGTATAACGGTCATATAATTTTTCTAAGAAATCATGAATGTTCTTTTTATAAGAATATAAATGTGGTTCTACTCCAATGACTTTGGAAATAATAAGATCTCTGAAACGTTCTTTATCACGTGGGTTTATGTGACTCAAAGCTCTTTTGCATTCACAAATAAATATTGTAACTTTAATATTGTAACCATCAAATCGTGGAATATTCTTTGCTGCTTCTTCTAATGAAATATACTTCATTAGTACAGGTATTACATAAGACGTCGATCCTACTTCTGTTTTTAGTTTCTTTGAAGAGCTATCTTTCTTATCCATTATCGTAGATTTAAAGTTACAACACTTCTGAAATAATAATGATTTCACTTATATGATATTCTTCGTTTCGAATTATTTTAGAACAAATGAAGTTGTTTCAAACTGATTTCACAAGCAATACAGTCTTCTAATTATTGTAAAAACTTTAGAATAATTTCTCTTTCGGTTTCCAAGTGACGATACGTAAGATTTACACTTTAAATAATCACCCCTGCTGTAGGTAACAAATTAACAAGAAACTAGAAATCTCGTCTTGTTTTCTTTTTCTTAATAGGAAGAGGAAACTAGGGCATACATGTAAATAATATGATTCAACTAACAAACACAATATCTTTAACGAATTTGACTATTCGAAGATGTAAATACGTTCGTAATGAATTTGTGATTGCTGATAAGTAAATATTCCGATAACGGTTGCAACTTTTTAGACAAATAAATCGTTTTATATATAAAATTATAATATTATTATTAAAATTTAAAGTAAGTATCAGTTTAAGTTTCTTTTATTTCAATCCACCATATTATTTATTTTCTAAATACATAGATATAATTAACAAATATTTAACTGTCTTTCCTTTTGTTACATTTAAATATATTAACAATATAAAAAAACAAAATTAAATGTTCATTCATTTATTCAAATACATTTGTCAATTACGAATGAAATGTTTGCAGGTGTATTTGAATGAATTTTATCTTGTAAAACATAATATCTTTAAAAATACTTATCTAATAGGTATAAATTTGATTCGAAGTGGTTTGAGCGAACGCAAAGTAATATCTGCAGAAAATGTTACATCGTCTAATTCATCCACTGGTTCCAACTCAAAATTATATATCGTAGAAGCTACTATGAGTTTAAGCTCGTACATTGCAAATTTTTGACCTGCCAAATAAAAAATGTTAGAATAAGAAAAACAAACAATTTTAAAGATTCTTTTTTTTTTTTCTATTTTTTGAAATAAGATATTTACCAATACAGTTTCTTGGCCCCGCACTAAATGGTATGTAAGAGTAAGGATGACGTTTTTTAGTATTTTCCGGTAAAAATCTGTCCGGATCAAAAACATTTGGATTTGGCCAATATTCTGGATTTCTGTGCACACTGTGAATAACTATCGCACAGATCATACCAGATGGAATTAAATAATCTTCTACAAAATGAATAGGATTACATATAGTCAATAAAATAAAGAATCAATAATATACGAACGATATTAAAGTAAACACATATATATATATATATATATATATATATATATATTTTCTTACTAAGCTGCATATCTTTAGGAATTTGTCTAAATATTACATGAACGCTTGGATACAAGCGAAGCGATTCTTTTAAACATCTTTCCAAATATGTAAGCTTGTGAATAGACGACATTGTGAATTTATCATCCTCTTCCATAAACGTGTTAATTTCATGTCTTATTTTTTCCTACAAATACATAAATCGTTAATTATGTGATGCCGTGATCGACAAATTAATGCAGCAATTCCATAATAAATTATAAGATAATGTATAAAAGAATAATTAATTGTAAATGTTTAAGCTGATAACATGTTACCTGGACATCTTTGTGTTTAGCAAAAAGACACAAAGCAAAGCACAATGCGCTTGCTGTAGTATCGTGACCCTAGAAAAAATGTTATTTAATAAATTATTTGTTTGTTTGTTTGTTTTTTTTTTATTCGAAATAAATACATTTATAATAACTTACTTCAAAAATGAAAGTATCAACTTCTTCTCGAATTCCTTCATCATCTATACGATTATTTTTCCAAGATTCTGCTATAAGAAGATCAAGCATAGAAAGTTTATTCTGAGATTGCATTTCTGTAATAGAAATAAATTTGATTGTGATTAAATTATATTATTATTGAAACAAGTTGAAAATTATTATCATTTTGTTCGAACTTTTATTAAAAACGTCGTTCTCATCAACATTATCAAAAATTTGTAGATATTTCCCGTTGGTTTCTTCGTGGAATCGTTTTCTTTCTTCAATTATCTTAAATAAAAATAAAAAAATTTTTTTCAATTTCATGATTTGGGTAACATAAAGTTTAATAAATAATGGATGGAACATACTTTTCTTGAAAAACTGTGCAATGTTTTTAATACTTCTTTTTGTTGTCTACCAGCTGATGATAATGCAAATATAATATCAGCTAGGAACCAAGGTCTTGGAATTCTGATAAACAATAAATCGTATTTTTCATTAGATTGATATTATTTCTTAATAAAAAATTAATTAATTACCTATAGGCCAAAGTTTTGCCATAAATATGAACGGCATTACGATATTTAGTTTCCAGTTCTCCATTTTCCTTCAATTGAATACCTAAAGCTGCTCCTATACAAGAAATTTATGTAACTAATATGTTAGTGTTTTTCTTTTTCTTTTTTTTTTTTTACAATAAACATAAGTACAAAAATTATATATTTTGTTCACTAACGGCATATGGCGTTGAGGGTATATTGACTGATTAATGTTTGTAAATCTTTTACAACATAATTTCCATTCCCTTCCTTTTTAAGATATTTGACCAGATTTTGTGATTCCTCATTTAAAATGTTAAAATAATAATTAAGAATATTGAAGTGAAATGCTGGTGTTAACATTTTCCGACGTAGGTGCCATTTTTGACCTGTCAAATGGAAGTTTCGATTTAAATATTAATAAAATGTATTATTGTTATTAATTTAAATTATTTACCGCCACTAATTAATAATCCAGTAGAAAACCAAGGCATGAGATATTTGTAAATAATTCCTTTTTCAATATATTCATTGCTCTTCAATAATACCTTTTATAAAAATTAATATTTTATCATTTGAATTTGTATTATTATTATATATATATATATATATATATATTAAAGTATTATATATTATTACTGTATTTATATTAACACATTAATAATTAATTACTATTAACCCTCTATGGGCCCGTATAACTTTCAAGTAACATATTCATTTTTCAGCATTTTACTAAACAATTTTAGTTGTTTTAATGAAATGTCATATATATCTTAATTTTTAAATCTTTCCCAGACAACTAATACCATATACATAACGGTTACTAGCATAATTAACATAAAATAACAAAATAAATTTTGTACCAACTGTCTGTAGAAGAAGCAAGCGAAACCTTTTTTTTTCATTGATATTATTTTTGTTTCTATCGGTATTTATCGAATAAAAAATTATGTATATAGTAGTTCTGAGTTGGAAAATCCATAAAAACGAATTTTTTTGCATTTTAAATATCATTTAAAAAATTTTTTTTTATGATAAAGTTCTGTTACTTTGAAGTAACATTGACCTATAAAGAAATCTTCTGTATATTTAGGATCACACTTTTGTGTTCCATCGAATGTTGGAAATAGTTGAAGAATTCGTAGCAGTAAACAATTCTTGACCATTTTTATTAGTTTTATTTGAGGAAAAGATTCGAACATTCTAAAAGGATAAATTTTTACGAAAAAATAGATAATTTAGATCGATGGTCAATGCTTAGCTGTAATATAAGTAAAACTGTTCATTGCATTCTGTAAGACCCAGGAATCAATTAAACTTATTAACATTTAAAATTAAAATTGCATTCTGTCTACGTCAGGAGTACAAAGGAATCCGTAAAAAAAGGGGACGTCTATAAAGAATATAAAAAGAAGACCAAATACAATACTTCTATCGAAAAACGTGTTAAAAGATAAAGTATATTTATATATATTTATTTGTAACGTCAAGTGATAACTGTTTCGTAGAATTTCACGCTTAAGTTTTCATACACAGAAGTTCGAATATTATAGGCCGTTGTTACCTGAAAGTCACACATTGAATATACTGCAATAAAATTGTTTAAACAAAAAATTTTTGGTTTATTTGCATATATATGTTTATAATTGCTGATTTTTCGTTTCTCTAATTTTTTTGGATTGAAAAAAAAAATTTGGCCCATAGAGGGTTAAATTAACATACTAATATATATATATACGCGTATTAGTATGATATTATTATAAAGTATCTTAAAGTAATTTGAAAAATTTTCATCGATTATGCACTTTTTTTTTTTTATACAAGAGAAATAAGATATTTTAACTTTTTCTATATTTCAAATAGTTAAAATAAAATAATTTACTCTTTGTATTTATTTCATAATAATTTACCTCAATATCTTTTGGATCGAGTAATGCTACTCCTGCGAAATGGAAGGTCCATACTTTGAAAATTGGATAACATTTATTACTCATTTTCCATACTTCCTGAAGTAAATGCTCTATATCATTGGTAATAAGTTATTATTAATTGAGAATTTTATTACTGAGATGGATCACAGTTTATTGAATAATTCTTCAAGAAATATATTTTAATATTCTTTACCATTGTCGACTTGAAAATGATGCAAATTTCCAATTATCGGATATTCCTTTGGTCCTGGAATAAGACTCATAAGTCTTCCCGCTCTTCCATATTTTAAATAACAGTGGAATATGAATAGTAGTAAAATTAAGCCCAACAAAATTTCAAGCAACATTGTATCTGGGAAAGTTTAATAAAATTTTATCTACATTAAAAGGTAAATACTTGACAATAAATAAATAGGATTAATTTGTATAATGAGAAAAGATAACGAAATTGGGTTACGCGTGTATCCAAAGGTTACTCTTTTTACCAATTAGATATCGATAAAATTAATAATGCGCATCAAATGAATATTTTATCTACGTTGTTTATATAATTTGTAAATATACAATTTTTTGTATTTATTGGAAAATTAATGATAATGAAGAATGAAAAATACAGTGGATGTAAAAAGTGTTCGTACACCGATCAATTTGAAATAAAATGTTGTGAAATTGTAGTTTATTAACTAATTTTTTATAAACAATGAATTTAGAGATATTCTTAAACGTTTCTACAATAGATGAGATGGAAGAAATAATTATTTTGTTGAATAAATGATAAAATTGACAAGAAAAATGAAAAAATCGGCAGAAACATACGAACAATAAATATTCTTACATTTCTTATTTTTCGAACTATTTACAGGAGAGTTTGTATATAAAACATCATATAAGTATAATATCACGTGATTGCTTTTTAGTTATAATTGACCCTGTCAGTATGTTTTTAAGCGTTATCGACTACACTTACCGATTTTGTAAGAATGAGAATTATGTAAAACTGAACACAGAAACGAAAATCAATGATACTTAACGTTTAACACTTTAATTTCACACTTTAAATCACACAACGTGTGTCTGATAGCCGGAAAACATTCGCCGTTATTTTGTTTATAACTTTATATATATTTAAAATTATATATAAAATTAAATGTGTTGTTTTTTGTTTTATGTTAATATTTTCGTTAATGACAAAAAAGTTGTTTTTAAATGAATTCTTGAAAATTTCGACCCTTTACAATGTAGTTTTCATTGTTCAAATCAAAGTGACATTTTTTAACTGATGACAACACATATGTTACAATCAATTTATTCAATATGGATTATATAAATTATTCGTGACATTTATAGAATATCCAATTAAGAGATTTGTCAATGTATATAACACTCGAAATAACACATTGATCGTAATATATATAAGTTATGTCAACTTACACAAACAAGAGTGCCCCTACTCCTGCAAGAGATTGTAATGTGATCTTCCTTAGTTTCCATTATCTTGCAATCTTAAAAAATTGGATAAGACAGTTATCCCATTCGTACGATAATTTTACGCCACGATACGTTCCGTGTACGATCCGGTCTTCTATCTCCCAGCGGACCGCCGTTTTTATCGTTTTCATGATAGGGTTTTGAAGTAGATGACTAGAAAAAGAAAAGGTCATCAAATGTTAAGATCTTCCCGTGGAGTTATCGAACCGCCGAGTAGACTAAACGAATAGTGAACGTTTCCTACCTAAAAAAAAAACAGAGGTCATCAACTTTGAAAATTTCGTCCGAGAATTTGTCGGATTTCAAATTTTCCCGGGGCGTACGATAATTTTCTGCCGCGTACGATAATTTTACGCCCCTATGTCAATCAGACGAACTAAAGTCTCTGGGATCACTGGCTATCTTTTGAATTTTGCAATCATGTCATTTTGACAATAATTTAATCTGATTAATCGTATCTCAAAATGATTTAATATTTTTCATAATGCATAATTGTTGATAAACGCTATATATTATATATTTATATATAATATTACAAGATGATACGTATAAAGATAAATGAGGATAAGAATACAAAAAACAAAAGCAAAAAAATCATAATTCAAGCTATCTTCTTTTTCTTCTTCTTCTTCTTCTTTCTCAATAAATATATAAGTTATAAAGTTTAACCGCTATAATCGTTGTATTGCTCTCGAAGGCAACTATATTAAATAAAAAAAAAATGGATTTTTATCAAAAAAATTGTGTTTTACTATATTAGCCTACAGCTTTTTCAACCCAATTGTTATGTTTAATTTGATGATGATGATTTAACCGTCATTGTTATCGATCGCAATGGTTTTACCTTTGTGCATACCTTTTGAAGCTTTCTATAAGAAATAATATTATTAAAAGTTATATTATCTAATTGCATTAATGTGATAAATTTTGTACTTATTCCTTTCTACATGCGATTACAGATGTTTCGTAAGCGTGCACTTCCCGGTTGGTAGGTCGCTCAGAGTAAGTAGCATGTCGAAAAACCGGCCAGTAGCGAAAAGGTTTGTTCTAAGAATCTCCAGCATCTATTTATAATAAAATATAAATTAATAAAATCAGTGTTTCAAAATGTATAAAAAAAAAAGAACTTCGGTTCGATTAAATAGTAATTCGTGCGATCGCTCTGCCGTTTGAGCTACCTAGGAACTTGGTTTTCAATTTTCTAGGATTTAAATACTTCCTACTACACATAAGAAAATAATAGATATTTTAAATATGTCTATGGGAAAGTAAATGAACGGAATAATGATTGATGCACTATTATAAAGAGACAATAGCGCATAATCATTAACAATGGAGAGTCTTGATAATTCACATCAATAGAAGGAATTTTTCACAAAGGTTGTATTTGTTAGTATTTCACAGAAGACTGATATTAGATCTGATTATATATAAATTAAATAATCATTATCAAATAATAATCATGCTTCTGTGAAATAACAAAGATATTATCTAGTTTTTATACTATTTTTAATCTAAATATTTTCTTATCTTGTTCGGAAGGATGTGTGGGGCAGTAGGAAAAAAGTGGGGGTGGGGACATGATTGATTGTCTTGATCAGTGGTGAAACTGATAAGCCAGTAAACACCATCGTTCCTTGGCCGGGATTTGAACCCGGATCCTTTCGCTTTCCGATCGAACGCTCTACCACTTGAGCTACGAAGTCCTACGAATAGATACAACTTAACGTACGTATACTAATAGATAACACAAAAGATCTGGGGTTACAAGTAAGCGCCGAAAAAACCAAATAAATGGTCACCGATAGAGTTCAGAATAGGCCTAGTACTGGAACAACCTTTGTCGTCTGGGATAAAATTTTCGAACGGGTCAGCAACTTTAGGTATTTAGGATCGATCATAAACTTCAAATTGAAATAAACAATACTCAATTTATTTGACATATCTTTAAAACACTTCAGAAACATAATTTATGCGATTCAAAATATTTTTTAACTACATAATGTACAAAATTACAAACATAACGTACAAAACAATTTACTACTCATCTACATTTTGTGTGTGTGAAAGGGATTTGAAGAAATTATTATATTATCGTCTCATCTGAGAGATGTCATTCATTCCATGTGCAATTGTAATAATTTGACGTCTCTGAGACGTGAAGAACTGTCTCTTCGGAGAACAACGTTCAGTTAACCATTAAATTAGCTGTTTCGGTTATGCATCAATGCTGTTTTGTTTAGAATGTTGAAGATACATTCCTCTTTTCAAATATCGCACAAAGCAATGTAAATTTCAAAATAAAAAGCCCTGTTTCTGGGTTTGTATATGAGTGTTCCCAATTAAGTCAAATTAAATGGTATCTTATGGGCGCATCGAAAAGCATTTTATTTGTATGTCAAGTGGATATTGTAATAATCTTCGGAAACGAACAGTAAATTATTTTTGTTTAATGACATTTCTACCACATGCAACCGAAAAATAATAATTGACGAATGGAGATAAGAAACTTTCAAAATAAACTTATCATCATTCATATTGTTCATATTTGAACAAATTTTCTTGTTACTATATCTTCATGATTTTAAATACGTATATATTAGTAACAAATTGCTTCAGAATGAAAAGATCATGTAAAAATGTAATTATTACGGTAGCTAACTCGTTTTTTTTTGAAAAGGGAGGCAGGCCACTTTTAAAATAGGCGGCCCATACAAAACGGCAGGATATCGTTTTCTACAGAGAAGACTGAACCTTGCATTATCGTTATTTCCTAGTTTATCCCCACTTGCTCGTTATTATGCTGTTGATAATATTAGAAGTGAGCAATGTACGTTGCGATTCGGTGAAACGCAAGGAACTAGTCAGTGTATCGCCCAAATACAAGTCATTAGTATACATTTATCTATATTTCTTGTTTTTCTTCCTAAGTATAGCTATCGTTTATTTCTATATAAAAATAAAGATACATATACATGAACAAAAGTATGGATTGTAAACAAGGACCTGTGTTGTCTTTTGAACAAGGACAAATTAAAGGTGTCATAGAAACAAATATTGATAATAAAGAAGAATATTTTGCTTTTCGTGGAATACCTTATGCGAAACCGCCTATCGGTAAACTAAGATTTCAAGTAAGTGTTTAACAAATATCTGAGAAATTCAATTTAATAAATTCGTCAATTGACTATTCTTGGACGCTCTTATTGTAAGAAAAAATAATTTATTATATTCGAAAATTGAACAGTAATATTTTGAAGAGATAATAATCCACAATATTTATATAGATGAAAAAGTTTATATTTATAAATTTTTGTTTTCTGTAGATTTTATTTCTTCCATATTAATCTAAGGTCAATCTGGTTAAACATTAGATTCACGTTAAAGTGCACATTGAAATCAAATTTCAAATTCTTATAAATTTTCAGGTAACGCGTAATTCTTTTTTCTACGTTTCTTTGTTTATTCGTTTATATTTAGTGAATTAATATTGCGTTGCAAAGCAATGAATTTCAAAATAGAAATTATTTTTCATACTGTAAAATTATGCTACGTTTACCTTCAAGTTGTCGGATAAAGTAAATTATGAATCATTTAGTTTATGTTTTCGATAACTGTTCATTTTTGCATAACATGAATTTAAACATTTAGAAACACGTTACGCAACATGTGTACGTATTTTCATATAGTTAACATTTGAAAAATATATAATTCATAGATGACTTCTCTATGAATTCATTGAAGTAAATGATAGATGGATGCATCCGGTAATCGCTTAGCTAACAATTTTTCGTTTATAATTTCACGTATATTATAAAACAAGCAAGCATTTTTTGTATTTTTTGCATTTTCACATGCTGCTTTGCTACAATTACAAAGATCATTATGATGATAAAAAATAAAAGGAAATATAATAGTGCAGTTAGATTAACTAATCTTTCTTTTGAAAATATTACTTTCATAATTTGTCCGTATTTTTACATTCAAATTTCTAGAAAACAAATAAAAGTAAATATTAAATCCTTATTTAATTATATTAAAATTGAAAATCATAAGGATCTCTCAAAAGATGCTTTGATTTTTGAATTTCAAATTTAATATTTAAACTATTAGGGTGTATATTGGGTTTCGTACTAAATTTTGAACTGACCATGTAGGATCCATTACCACCTGAGAAATGGATTGGAATAAGAGATGGATCCAAGTTTGGTAACGTGTGTGCTCAAATAGACAGAGTATCAAATGAAGTAATAGGAAGCGATGATTGTCTGTATTTAAACGTTTATACACCGTTGATTGAGTTGTCTGCGAAACTGACAGTAATGGTATGGATCCATGGTGGTTGTTTTTATATGGGATCAGGAAACGATGATATGTACAAGCCAGATTATATCGTTCGAAAGGACGTAATCCTTGTCACGATCAATTTTCGACTTGGTAGTTTAGGTTAGTACAAATATTCTTACAATTGTAATAATTATTGTATAATAATATTTATGATTTCAAATTGTTTTCAAAGTTGTTTGATTATTTATAATTTTGAATTTCAATCAAATACAAGAAGATCCAATTTTTTAAAGTAAAATTAAATAAACAAGAAAAATAAACCACACAAGAAACCGTGCTAATCTTATACATATAAAATATATATATAAATTAATTCTGACCACTGCGACACCCATGTCGTATGTAAGGAATACGTCCGAAAAGGGTTAAACCATTTAGATAAGAAAATACAAAATTTCATAAAAATGTCTTTATAGGATTTCTCAATCTAGAAGATGAAGTTGCATCAGGTAATCAAGGTTTAAAGGACATCGTAATGGCATTACGTTGGGTTAGAAAAAATATTGCAGTATTTGGTGGAGATCCTGAGAACGTGACTATATTTGGTGGAAGCTCTGGGGCAGCAATGGTTCATTACTTAACAATGTCACCATTAGCAGATGGTAGGATTTTTCATACGTGTAATTAACAGCTATCCTAATTTATATAGATATTTTGATTCTGTGGGACGTTTATATTCTTTAATATTTTTAATTATTAGATCTACCGGAAAATTCTGTCCATTTTTAAAATACAATAAAATAATATATTATTCATAATGCAAACAATTAATTAAATTAATTACTTTTGAACTCTTGCCAACATGGTGGCAATTTGTATATTCCATTTTAAGAAATGCGGCCTTAACCCTAATGACGAAAAAGTTAACTAATGTTTGTTTAAAAGGACAGAATTTTCCGGTAGACCTAATAATATTTAAAATAACCACCTTACACACTTTAGATTCATTTCAATTGAATGATTTTTAAATAAATGCACGGAAAAAAGTACAAACGAAATTCTTAATAAATGTGTTTAAAATTTGTCTCCTTTTGATTTTTTTTTGTGATATTCATACAGACGTTTAAGGATTTCTTTAAATAACGTATCCTTGAAATCCCATTGTATACTTTCCTCTATTTGTTTTTTTTTCCTTGCAGGATTATTTCACAAGGCTATAGCGCAAAGCGGCTTAGCTACCAACTTTTGGGCTTCAATGCTCGTTGAAGCCAGGAAATACGTTTATCAATTATCCAGTATGTTAGGTTTTAAATCTTTCGATTCCAAAGCTATCGTTGATTTTCTTCAAGAAGTTAACTTAGAAAAACTCATTAAATATCAATACAAAATCATATCTTCCATGGTAGCTTATTTTTTATTATTTCAAAGTTGTTCTTTTTGATAATTCGATGTGATAATGATAAGTTTGTTGTATTCTTTCTTTTGCAGAAAGATAAATCAGTTTTTTCGGCCTTCCTACCAGGAGTAGACAACAAATCAAAAAATCCATTTTTACTACTACCACCGACAATAGCTGTGAAATTTGGCATTAAAGTCCCATTTATGTTTGGTTATAACGACATGGAATCATCTTTTTTTTTCGGCAATAGCAACTTGGCTAGTAAGTTCATGTAATAATCATTATTATTATATTATTATTATTATGCTCGAATAAAATGAATCTAATTCTTTAACAAGCATGCTTTATTCAGGTAGGTTCATCAAAAGAATAGATAATTCAATCTGTGATTTCGAAAATTTTCTATCACCTGATTTGTTGAATAAACTGAAAGAAAGGACTCTAACAGTTAATGAATTTAAAAGCTTGTATTTCTCTAAGAAATCATTAAACGGTGAGCCAACTGAAAATATAATTCAGTTTTTAAACGATTTTTATTTCTTACATCATATTTTCGAATTGGCAAAAATCTTGCCGATTGTTAACAAATGTTCCTCATACTTATATAAATTGTCTTACAACTCCGAGGAACCGTCTTTCATGAAAACTATTATGAATATTGATATAAAAGGTAAACAAAATAAACAAACATTTATTATTTAATATACATACGTAATTTATTAATTATAAATTATACAAAATTAATTTAAAATTATATTAAATTTTATAATTTATATATAAATCATATTTAATGTTGAAATATTTTACGGTATAATTACTTATTATATCTATTTTTGTAATAACATTAGGAGTTACTCATGGGGACGAATTGAATTATTTGTTCTATGGAACTCATCTTAACGCATTAAATTTGAAACCATATCGTCCTGGTACATCTAGCTACAAAGTAATGGATTGTGTTACACAATTATGGACTGATTTTGCTAAAACTGGGTACGTATTATCTAATATAGCTATTCACATAACAAACACGCACACACATAGACAAAATATTCTTAACTTTGACGATTATATAATGATTATTACAACCTTACTTCTCTTATAGAAATCCAACACCAAAAACTACAGAGCTTATTCCGATTTTATGGAAACCTTTGGAAAAAAATTCGAACATGTACGATTACCTTAATATAAATGAACAATTACAAATGGAAAGTATTCCAAAAGGTGTACAACGATTCGAGTGGAACTCAAGGATAAACAATAAATTATAATTAAAAAAAAATAAATATTGTGGTAATTAGTAAACATGCAATTTAAATAAAATAATATTCTATAATTTTATTTTACATTTAATTCGTACAATTTTTCCTCTTAACAATATAGCAAGGATAATGTGCTAAAACTCCTTTGTATATAACAAGTTTGCTCTCAAGACTAAGCTAAAGAAATTTCTTGTTTACTCCTATATTATTGAAATATAACCTTTCTTTAATTTTAAAAATCACTACCACATATGTACAATTCGCGGAAAAAAGACTGGACCGCTGGGGCGTCCGATATTTTGAGATAATTGAAAAAAAAGGATCTTCGGTTCGTTTAAATTGTACTTCGGGCGAGCGCTCTACCGTTTGAGCTACCTAGAAAACTAGGTATTAATATTTTCTATGCTATACAACCGGTCACGGTAAGGAATACTTATATCTATGTGACTAGAACTAAATGGAAGGAATTTAAAATGGAACTATTAAAAAACCAATAGAACCTAATTAACAATCAGTCTTTATAATTCACATCAATAGGGATGGAATTGTGTCTAACAAAGGTTGTGGATACATGTGTTGTTATTTACCAGAAGACTAAGAATAGGAATTTTCAACCAGTATACACAACACATAAAACCACCAGTGATCCATAAATAATATTTTAGTCGATCTGCAAAATAACAACACACTCGTTCATCCTTGGGCTATTTCCAACCTATGAAATATCTCTTACCGTGGTCGGAGGGGTAAAGTTTTCTAATAATAAGCAGGAAAATGAAGGTACCCGAATAAGGTTGTTGAACCAATGTTCCTAGGCCGGGATTTGAACCCGGATCCTCTCGCTTTCCGATCGAACGCTCTACCACTTGAGCTACGAAGTCCTATGAATAAACTTAGCTTAACGTATGTATATATGTTATGTTTAATTTATCATTACGGGCCTTATGTATATTTCCTAAACTACGAGTAGTTATTATAAAAAATGAAACAAATTATATATTGAATAATTAAAGATTTTATCTCTTATTCTTTAACTATAAGGATAAACGTGTTGCTCGATTTCTAGTAAAAGTTTATCTTGTCATTCTCTTAACTAACCTCTTAGATACTACATGCCACTATAGTGGCTTTCGCGGATGACATCTTTTAAAATATATCATACCTAATTGTATTATTAATTATTAAAGTAGTAATACTCATAGCGGGTTAAAACAGGGGAACATATTGTCAACTCTTTTATTCAATTTAGTACTGGTCAAACTAGTACAGTCAAAGAACGTGCAGAACATTGTTTAGAATGTCCAACAAACCTATTAAATGTATAAAGTGTTTTTTTCAAATTATAATATTTTCTTCAAAAATTTGTTTTTAGAGCTAGATTGGTTGGATTTAAGGTAATGGTCTTTTATAATATAAGTTTCGTTCAATCGAATATTTTATCGCAAAATGGACTCTTCCTTTCTTTTACTTATTTATTTTTTTATAGAACTACCCTTAAAAAAATAAGTTTTCTTTTCAAATTACTTTTTTCTCCCTTAATTAAATAATTAAAATATTAACTTTCTTCATTAATTCGAAAAAATTCCTACCACTAATTTTTAATAAAATATATATTTTAAAAAAAGGGTTTTTTGGAATAATTAAAAAAAAAAAAGGATCTTCGATTTCGATTAAACAGTATTTCGGGCGATTGCTCTACCTTTTGAGCTACCTAGAAAATGGATTTGAAACTTACATCAACATACAATCTAATAATACAACCATTCATGGCGGGGGAAAAAGCATAAATATCTAAGACTTATGAACTAATAAATAACTGATATGTTTTTTGACTGAATACCAAAACTGTGTAAGAAAATTCACATCAATAGATTGAAAAGAACTTTCATTTATGCTTGTGATATTCTGGTGTTTCCCAGATGAATAGTAAATAAAAAACTTTTCTACTAGCATTGCATAAAAGCATACTGAAAAGTTTCTTACGTATAGAATCCGGTCTTTCTGCAAAGCAACAGTTTTTATAATAATTCATATTTGTCTCTAATTGCTAGCCTAAATATATCTAATTATATAACCTAAATATATCGTTGCCTGGAGGGGTTTTTACAATTTTCTGAAGAAAATTTGTATAAAATAAGGAAAATAATTATTAGTTGCACTTAAGATAATGGCTATTTTTTGGCCATATCCCTCTTTTTTTTGATAAATCCATTGCTGTATTTCTAGGCTGGGATTTGAACCCAGATCCTCTCGTTTTCCGATCGAACGCTCTACCACTTGAGCTACGAAGTCCTACGTAAATGTATCTCTTAATATGTGTATATATGTTAAGATCAAACGAGATTTGTATATATTTCCAATGTAATGTATGCAATACAAAATTGTGCAAAATATTTGATAGATTTTACGCAAATATTTACAATACCTAGAGGGTTTTTGTAAATCTAAAATAGAAAAAATATCATGTGTGCAGATCACACGTGTTAGAAGTGAAACCTTCTTAAAACCTTCGCTTCGAGAGAATGAGTTGAATGCAGAGTAACTGCATTATATACTAATTACTACATTACTAACTAATTTTACACAAACAATATATTGTAATATATGTACAATAAATCTTATAAATTTAGTAGTTAGAAAATAAAATATATTATTATTTAGAAAAATTTTTATTAAATAATTAAAGAAAATAATCTTGATATAACTTTGTAAGAAAGAATATTGGTAAAGAATATTTTTAGCTCTTGTAAGAAAAAAAAAATAAATAATATTAATAATCTCTTATAAATTCTAAACAACTGAATTAAAAAAATTCTAATATTTTCCTTATTTTTCTTTTTTCCAAAAGAAAAAAAGAAAAAACATTTTTACGATTTAAAATAGTTTAAAAGGAAAAAAACAGAGCATACAGCATGCCTTGCGTTTGTCATTCAATATTTTCAATAACAATCCTAATCTATTGTCATGTATTAATTGTTAATTTTAATAATATTTTAGAGATGTAAATAGATTTTTATCTGATAATTAAATCGTCGTTATCAGAGTATTTACACATTTAAGAACATATTTACATCTTCACAAAGAAAAATCTGTTAAACATATATAAAGGTTGTTAGCGAAATCTTCTTATTTATATCTATGCCCTTGTTTCTTCTTCCTATTAAGAAAAAGAAAACAAGACGAGATTTCTAGTTTCTTGTTAATTTGTTACCTACAGCAGGGGTGATTATTTAAAGTGTAAATCTTACGTATCGTCACTTGGAAACCGAAAGAGAAATTATTCTAAAGTTTTTACAATAATTAGAAGACTTGTGAATTTAGTTTGAAACAACTTCATTTGTTCTAAAATAATTCGAAACGAAGAATATCATATAAGTGAAATCATTATTATTTCAGAAGTGTTGTAACTTTAAATCTACGATAATGGATAAGAAAGATAGCTCTTCGAAAAGATTAAAAAAAAAAGTAGGATCGACGTCTCGTGAAAAACCTATACAAACGAATTATATTTCATTAGAAGAAGCAGCAAAGAATATTCCACGATTTGATGGTTACAATATTAAAGTTACAATATTTATTTGTGAATGCAAAAGAGCTTTGAGTCACATAAACCCACGTGATAAAGAACGTTTCAGAGATCTTATTATTTCCAAAGTCATTGGAGTAGAACCACATTTATATTCTTATAAAAAGAACATTCATGATTTCTTAGAAAAATTATATGACCGTTATACAGCCGAAGAGAGAGACTTCATAATGATTAAAGATCCACATGCATACAAACAATTTATAACTTCTATTGATATAGATCGCAAAAAACAATTAGACTATTTAGAAGCCGAAAGGAGCTGTACGGAACAGGAACAAATGACAGATATACGTAAACTTTTGTTAACTTCTTGCGAATATTGTCAATACGAAGGTCATACGGAGGAAGATCATTATGGCAGTTTCCTATTAACAACTAATAAGTTTAAAATGCTCGAAAGTAACAGATTATCTCGACATTTATTTTTAAATAAATTGTACTTGAGACAACTTGGCGTAGTACAACCAAAATATCAAGTAATTCTTACAGAATAATTTTTCCAATATTCCATTGAGTCTTACCATCTAAAATTAACTTTAATTTCTTTTATTTCGTTAACTTTTATACATATCCTTGTAAGATATTATTTCTGAACTGTTTTTTCTTGAATTATTAGTAACTGGTAAACATCTACGATCACTATAATTTCCACATGCATATTTAATTCATAATTAATTTCATATGCTTTCGAGTACAAGTGTAATTCAGAACTTACGTTCTATTTGAGTTTTCGAGAAAAAACAATAATTTTCTTGAAAAATGTATCATTTTAATATTTGACTATTCACGAAAATGTATCGAGCAGAAACWCTRTCTAARAGTATRAAMTTTTGKAGAAAAGATTCTATAAAATATAATGTAATCAMATAATATAGTTTAAGAAATGACCAAGGAAMTAGAGRAAAATAWAAGAGTTTCACCAATTKATTTTGAKTATTATATAAATATTTCTCSATAYATCGATCTTAAYRRATTTYAAWGKGCCGARRWTTTTTAARAMCGWGGTAACACGAAATTTAMATTCAATRTTTAATCGATTGGACTTTTGGATATTTTCAAATAATGTCGTTAATAAGGAATACAGTTTATCTTTCTTCTCTTTCGAATATGCTCTTTCCTCGTAAACATTTGTTCTATTAATCAACCTACAAAATTGTTACCCGTGTATTTACATATAGAAAAACGTATTTACATCTTTGTAAAGGCAAATCCGTTAAAGAGATATTATGGTTGTTGGCGAAATCTTATTATTTATATCTGTGTGTTACTTAAAAATGAGGTGATTATTTTAAGTGTAAATCTCACGTATCGTCACTTGGAAACCGAAACAAAAATTATTCAAAAGTTTTGACAATAATTAGAAGACTTTATTGCTTGTGAATTAAATCTGAAACTACTTCATTTATTTTTTTTAAATTCGAAACGAAGAATATCATATAAGTGAAATCTGTATTATCTGAGAAGTTTTTTAACTTTAATTTTACACGATGTTTACCATAGATAGCCCTTCGAAGAAACTAAAAACAGAATTGGGATCGACGTCTTGTGCAAAACCTATACAAATAAAGTACATTTCATTAGAAGAAGCAGCAAAGTATATTCCACGATTTGATGGTTTTAATATAAAAGGTTCAATATTTATTAATGAGTGCGTAAGAGCTTTGCATTTCATAAACCAACGTGATATGGAACATTTAAAACATGTTATTAGTTCCAGACTTGTTGGAGAACCAGCACTTTTATGTTTTGATATAAACTGCATTCAAGATATATTACGCAAAATATATCTATTTTATGTAAATGAACAGATAGTGAAAAAGGTGTTTAATGTTGATAGAAATCTAAATAACGAATTAGATAATTTAGATTCCCAAATGTGCTATACGAAAATTACAAACAGTGAAAGTATACCTAAACTTTCTTTTTATTTTTGCAACTATTGTAGACAAAACGGTCATACAGAGGAAAATCATTGTTGTAGTTTATTAGAAACAAATAAGATGTTTAAAATACTCGAACGTAACAGATTATCTAGACATTTATTTTTAAATAAATTGTACTTGAGAGAACTTGGTGTGACTGTAATACCTTGTCTAAAACATGTTTAATCATATTATTTATTTGAGTTTTCAAGCAACAACAATAATTTGTTTGAAAGATGTATAATTTTAATATTTGACTATTCTCGATAATTTATCGAGCAAGAACACTATCTTATACTAGTATTATATTCTCTACAAAATTAATATAACATACATAATATAACTACAAAAAATATTTCTTTCGAAAGTTGATTAATTAAAACGAGAAAATTCATTGAAAATTTTATTTTATTAAAACAAAGAAATTGATTTTATTAGGTACATATAATAACTTGTAAAAAAGAATTTTTTTTTTTATATAAATACATATGTTATCTAAGTACATACTTCTTGCGAGAATCTATGAATGATTTCGCTTATATAAAACACATACATTAAAAAGCTACATTCATTCATCAAGTTACAATCAGAGTCATACGCATAATGAAATTCTTTACAATTGTACATACCCATTAAAACTTTCTATAATTAACGTTTAATATACGTAGAAATCATTTTTACATTCGCTTTTGTATGAATATATACACATAATATATAAATAAATAACATTTTTTTAACTTATTTTACAGGAAAACAGTCATATCATCATCTCATTCGTATATATATATATATTATAATAATATATAATATTATATATATAAAATAGATATCTTGTATTAATAATATCTTTGGTTACTGACAGTTGTCATTTTTTCTTTTTTTGTTAGAAAAGATTTGAATAAATTTATAGACGCATATTAATCTATAGTAACAGTCCATGGATGGTCAGGTATATATCCGTACTGTATATCTGTTAGATGTTTTAAAAGTTTTTTATATATAGGATCAGATTGTTCCATTGTTGGTATGCGAATATCACGATTCATAAAGCCTATATTAGAAATAGGACTAATGATGCAAGCAGTTCCAGAACCAAACATTTCCAAAAGCTACAATAATAAATAATCATTTAAGTTGGTATAAAATGATTTTACATTTGATCATTTCAATGAATTATTTTCAAACTTACTCTATTTTCTGTAAACAATCGACAGACTTCTTCCATACAGATTTTTCTTTCACTAACTTTGTATTGACCCCATTCACGTGACAAAGCCAAGATTGAGTTTCTTATTACTCCAGGTAAAATCAAACCATTTAACGGTGGCGTCACCAATTCCCTCTCTATTCATACAAAATGTTTTTATGACTGTAATATATTATAATAAATTTTTAACACTTTAATGGCCGCTCACACAACATGTGTGTGATAGTCGGAACAATCGTTGTTGGCCGTTATTTATTTATAACTTTTTATATAATTTAAAAAAACTTTATTAAATTCACGAAAAAATTAACATGAAAAGTAAACAACAACAAATTTAATTTTATATAATTTTAAATTAATTTGTTCAAAAATATTATCAGCTCCTGGCAACGTTTGACTGCGTAGACGTGTGGCCATTAAAGTGTTAACAGGTATAGAAAATAGAATAAAAATATTTTCAAATGAAATTTCATTCGTACCACCATCGTCATTGAGGTAAACCATAAAAACGTTCATCGCTCCTACTTCAGTAACTTCATGATGTTCTCCATACAACCATAACACTTGATGATATCCTTTTTTCAAAGCTTTTTTTACCATTTCAATCGTGGGACCATAATTACTTCCCACTTTACTATCTCCACTACCACCTGGCCATGCACGGGTACATTGTGGATCTGCAAGTAGAGATACCCCAACTTCCGAAGTTTTAAAGTATGATCCAACAGGGCTTAATATTACATATAATAATGCTGAATCCGATGGCAACACTCCCAATGTAGGCTGTGTAAATAAATGTCATTTGTTAATTACAAAAAGAACAAATATATGTTTATTGTAATATGCATCGAATTAACACACTATTGGAGGGTAACATCATGAGTTTGACTCACACGTATAGCGGCCGAAAATTAGTGAAATATGAAAAAAGTGCACTTTTTACAAAACATGTCATATCTTCACATCTAATAATAGGATATATATATATATAAAATATGTAAAAATGATTGTTTTTTCAAAATTTCATTATTTTTGCCGGTATTTAGTATAAGAATCGGAAAAAATATGCCAGTCGCGAATGTGTTAATACCTGACCTGCAGATAGTGTGTTAAAACAAGCTTAGTCAAAAATGACCGATATTAATAATACAAGGAATAATCAATGATGATTCCATATAAACGAATTATAAAAATTAATGTGATCGTTAAAATTGCATGAAGAATTTATTTCCATACGTTATAATAAATTTAATGTCATCATACATTACTGTGCGAAAAATCTTTTTTTTTTTCTTTTTATCATTCCACGATTATGTCACGAGATTATCGAAAAGAATCAGAAATATAAACTTGATATTTCTGATGAAGAACTTTATTAAATAATCAAACTGTCATGTATGTTTTTTTTAACGACTTATAATGAATTTTAACTCGCGTAAATAATATAATGAAAGAAATGTGTTTTATTCTTAAGAAAAAATTAGCATTTATTTGTAATTATTTAAAAATGTACAAAAATGGCATTTAAAACTTTTCTCAATTATAACCAGTTCATTATTATTGGCGATAACTTTAAGATAAACTATGCTTTAAAGAAAAGAGTAATAGATAATATTCTTGTATATTTTTTTATTATTAATTGTGAAACAAGAACGGATAAATAATACTGGTTTATAAAAAGACTAAGGTTATACAACAATCAAAGGTTCTTTATAGATAATTTACGATCAATATGAAACATCATCAGTATACCCTAATAAGATTGAACTGACACTTGTTATAAGAGATATTAAATTGTCGTAAAAAATGAATTATCAAAATAACAAATTGTACAAAATATTTAATCTCTATTATCTTACTTTTAGCTCTGCCTCAACAAATAAACATAACAATTATTCTTTATCTTGTTTAATTTGGTATTATCATTTTGTATTGAGAAACGCACTGATTATTTCTACACAATAGTACGTATGACGTATGTGATATAAGTGACATTATGTACTACTACTACTACTACTACTACTATTATCATTCATATATTCATTGTAATTTACTAAACAAATGTTACTTAGTGCTTTATATGTAATATTGATGATGCATAATCTTTATTTTCATATTTATATATATTTGGTCGAATCATAAATAACTTCCGTTTTTATGAGACAAAGAATAGCGTTGTAGTCGTCCGTCAAAGTCGGAAAAACGTTCTGCACTGGGTTCGTCTTTTAAGCTCGTATTTCCAGAACGGAATTTTACAAACCAATTTCTGACTGCCCTATTAGTTATCAATCTTGTACCGTATACGCTGCATATTTTTTCAGCTGCCACTTTAGTGCCATTACATTGTTTAAATTCCTAAAGCATTACATGTCGAATATGCACTTTTTACTATCCATTTCAGAAGTTAAGAAAAATGGTTAAATGTAACATTAACTACATAAAAAAGTTGACAGAAGACTAAACTGAATCCTCATCTAAACGGAAGTTACTTATGACTCGACCTAATATAATTTTGTTTAAAAAACATTGAATAATACTTACATCGATTCCTATTAATGTCGGACGTATGTAAAGACTAGCAGCAGTTGAATGTGGAACCCATTCTTGGTCTATGCTTATTAATCTAGTAAAGCATTGAATTAATTCATTTCCATTGAACGTAGGTAAACCAGATCTTATTGCAGAATTGTTCATACGTTCCATATTCATTTCAGGCCTAAATAATCTTATTTTTCCATCTACTCCTCGATAAGCTTTCATACCTTCGAATAACTAAAGAACAAATAAATAAATAAATAAATATCAGAATATTTTTATCAATTTAATAATAAATTTAATCTTTTGTACATTATTTAACCCTTTGAGTGTTATGGAAGCATAAATGCATTTGGTAAAAATTATTAGCGTTGTCATTCGACGCATATAAATGTTTGTTTATAATAACAACACACATTCACGGCCGGCATATTTTTTCCTTCTGTAATACTGGGTATCGGCAAAAATAACGAATTATTTAAATTTATATTTAAATGTTCCTACAAAAGATTTTAAGTAAAAGTATTCAGCACTCAAAGGATTAAAATAATGAAATAATAATACCTCTATGGCGTAATGTAAAACTTTAGCTGCCGGATGAAGGACTAAATTTTCAAAAGGTGTAATTTCTGGTGCTTGCCAACCACCAAATGTTTCGTAATAATATATTTTAAGCATATGATCGGTGAAATGTTTGCCAAAAGAAAGTTGACAAACATTTGGTTTTCGTTGAAGTTGATGAGGTGCGGCAAGACGGACTGATAAATCAGCATACTATAAAATAATAAACAAATGAAAAGAAATTAATCATATTGTTTAATTCTAGCAACTATAACAAAGTTTGTGTTTTAATGAAAGATAATATACCTTAAACGATCGTTCAGGTTGTATGACTTTTTTATCTCGAATTTTTAACGACGAACTCCATCTTAAACTTTTCTGTAGTTGATTGAGAGAAGTTCCGGAGAATAAGATCTACATGTTTTTATTTAAAATTAAAATAAAAATATTAAATTTACAATTTTCGAATTAAAAATGATTGTGAAAATAATATAATCATAATTATAATATATTATATACATATAATATTAATAATATAATATTAATATATAATATTATATAATAATTATAAATTATAAATAATTAAATACTATAATTAAATAATATAATATTAATCATATATAATTAATTAATCATTTGCATTTCTAACGAAGAGATAACTAGTTTAAAAAAATATTATTTATTTAATAGAAAAATTATACACGATGATAGAAAAACAAATGGACGATTTGAAAAGCTTTGAATATCAGCGCGCACAATAGCACAGCCAATGAAATTGTTCGTAGTTAAAGATAATTCATTGACGATTGATAACGATTCATTTTATTAATGAGTTTTAATTGACTTTAGAATTTTTTTTAAGTTGGAATAGTTTAGTAGTAGTATTAAATAATTTCTACAACAACAAAATAAACTTGGATATTGAATTGCATATGAAATAATAAATAATGTATTAAACAAATATATTTTCGAATAAATTTTGATCGATTATGAAAAATATGTAAATTAACGTGAATAACTGCAATATGTTTTTGATATAAATATATATCAAAAAAATATATAGATAGTTACGTTATTGATAATTTGTTTACTCGATAGAAGATAGAAAGATGTGTCAAGCGTGATAATTTTCTTGAAAAATGTTGTGAAATTTCAAAACATTTCTACACTTTAACATTATTACACGTATTATATGAAATTCTCGTCGAAACTTGCTATACAAAGAAAAAGAAAACATTGAACCATTTAAATTTGACGTTACTAAATATGTGTTGTGAAATAACACGAGATAAGTTTAACGAATAGTGAAATTATCAAAGCTTATTGAATCATTTTCTTTTTATTAATCTTAAAATAAAATTTTCTGCATTAATTAACCATTACATTTTTTTTTTTTTTTTCAAGAATTTCTTCTCATGATCAACAATTGCAATTATATGAATTTAATTAACACATTCGCGGTCGGCATATTTTTTTCTTTTTTTAATACTGAGTACCGGCAAAAATAATGAATTATTTAAATCTATATTTAAATAATAAAATATAAATTTAATATATAAAATTTATATTTATATATTTATATAATACCAAATCTCGCCATTGTTTTATATAAAATATTTCTGTATTTATATAAATATTTAAATATTAAATATTATATATTTAAATTAATATTATATATTAAAAATTAAATATGTTTTATATATATTTATATTATAAAATGTATATTTATAAAACTTTTAAAATTTAAAATAACGTGAATCGGCAATTACGAATAGAACTTGAAAAGACGTAAATTCACGTCAGCGGTCGCGAATATGTTAATAAATCAAAATGAAATAACATTAAATACATGTGATGTTATTTCAAACGTACCTTTCGTCGCAGATAAACCATGATAATTGTTTATATATATGTAAAACAGTAAGATCAATTTATTCATACACGTTGATCTCTCGTGTTAATACAAATATAAAAATATTCGATGTCCACTTAATCATTCATAAGAAAGATTGATCTAATATTCGGAAAATATTCTTTTTCCGAAGTCAATGATACTTTTTATTCGTTTTTATTCAATATAATATTGAAAAGAAGGAAAAAGATTCAAAGAAAAAAGAAAATTAAAAGTTTAAATAACACTGACAAGAAACACACGCGACACGATTTAAGATAAATTAAACGAGACACTTTTTGTTTAATCAGGAAGTAAAAAAAAGGGGGAAACTTGTTTGAAAATTCACGTATGGATGATCACTCGTATCTGTTTCTTCGCTTCTTCTTCTTCTTCTTCTTCTTCTTCTTCTTCTTCTTTTCTTCTTCTTCTTCTCGAATAATATAATATTCGAATAGATTAAATCCGGTTAATATTTGATTTATCAGTCACTTGTAAAAACAGAAAAGAATGGAAGGAAATGTTAGAACTTGAGACATATGTATGTACCCCCTCTTTCTTCCTCATTTAAAAGGAATGTAAATAAGATGGGTTGAGGGGGCAAGAGAGGATTGAAATATCTTTGATTTGGTGTAATTGAGAAAAAGAAGATTATGAATAATCGTATGATTAAGGAAAGGGGAGGAAAAATGACGACATGAACCCGAGGAAGGGAGATGACCGCTTGAAAACATGTTGATAATGATGTCTTTTTCATTAGTGATAAGAAAACGTCTTACCAATTGTTTTGTTTTCGAGAACGTGTAACGCGTACGATATTCGCATTTCTCTCCGCATATATATATATATATATATAAAAAAAAACAATCACTTCAATTTAAATAAAAATTAATTGGTTATATTGTGAATTAGAAGTTTAATAGTGTATTGGGGTTAACAATTGGCCAATAGTTTACATCTTCGTTTCACTTTTATCACTCGAACATTCGACGAAGTAACAGTGTAAATTTATTTTGTTATTTTATTTTAATATTCATGTGCATGTTTATTTATGAAAGGAAAACGCGCGCTCGAGTAATGTATGAATCTATTTTTAATAATTTATATGTTTTATTTATCAAATTTATAATACCAAGATAGATATGAGAACACAATTTGTTTAAGTAACATTTGTTTTTTTATATATATTTTCTTTTTAATCCCAAATTTTAATTTCTGCAATTTGTCTAGTAGAACACTTGGTTCCAAAAATTATGGAAAACGTATAAGTGCCATTGTCAATGGATTTATAAATAAAATAGATCAGAAAATTGACCGGATGTAACAAAGACATTAGCATAGTGCCGTCCGTGTGACTATAATCTAAATTTTTTCGTTTTGCGCCAGTAGAATTGACTTACATCATTTCCCTTATCGTCAATGGTTTTTCGAGGTTCTCTTGGGAAACAATAAATTGTCAAGTTTACTAATCAGTTAATATGAATTTTCAATCTTGTCCCTCTATTTTTTTGAAATTATTTATTTTTTAGGCACTTTTTATTTTATTAGTATTCTTATCAATTTTGTTAGATAGTGAAGGGTTTCGAGATGGAAAATTAACATTTCTTTTTATTTTGTAATTGTTTCTTATACAAAAAAAATGTATGTCAATGGGTCCTTGAGAAATCTAAAGTTTTAACAGAAATATATAATATAAAATGTATATGCATTAGTTTTGACGTAAATGTAATAATGAATATGTATTATTACATAATTTATGATTAGATATGTGAAATTTTGAAAATATTCTTGTAACAATCAATATAATTTATGTATTTATTATTTTTTTTCTTAAAGTAATATATACGTATTTTTATGTTATTTAAATTTTCGTTTTATTAACTGAAATGTAATTGAGTAGGTAAAAACAGATGTCTAGTCTTACCGACCAGATAACTTTCTAGATAAAGTACATTTCTAATTTATCGATCAGACGATTAAATAAATTCCATAAATTGAACATAGAATATAGAAATATATAGAACATTACAAGACCATTTTTTATGTAAAAAAATCATTTTAGCATCGAGACAAGCAATGGATGATAGTAAGTAAAATACTGTATTTTTTGATAGTATTGTACCGTTCTTTGATAGTAATGTACCGTCATTGTGTTATGTAGTGATGCTCGCATGGTGGCGCGTCGGTTCCACAGCAAGGTCTGCCAACTTAAGAAAAATACGATTGGCACGAGTGTAAAAAATCTACTTTACTTGTTTGCCAAATACCACGTTGTATAAACGCATATTTAGTTTCGTGAAAAGTCACGTTATATATTTTATATAATAAATAAATATTTGTTAAGTTTAACTCCTCTATATTATTTGTAGTTATTAAGATACCCGATAGCTAGTTAAGTACCTACTATCGCCCACTGGTGGTTCCGGTGCTAACTAAAATGGCTTTCTTATATGAAAAGTGGTTAGTTTCACAATCAACAAAATCTTTGTTGGCAGCACTGAAGGAATAATTATTTTGCAATTAGAGACGAGATTATAGTAGTGTTGATTAAGTGAATTGTTAGGACATTGTTATTGCCAGTAGTAATATTTCATTTTTTTTTAAATAAAAAAGACAAAAGAATAATACAAAAATGAGTAATTCAACTATTACTGATCAATCCCTCATGGATAAATCAATGCGGAGTGTATTCGGTAAGAGGTTATAAAATTTTTATTGAACAATTGATATATTAATCTTTTAATCTGTTCATAGATTGAATTTATTTTTCTATGAAAAAATAAATACATTATTTTCTATTTTTCATTAAAAGATTTATCAATGTATGTTAAATTTTTTCTATATGCATTCATCTTTTTGATTTGACTTGAAACACATATTCTTCGTATATTTATGTTTATCAGTTAACAATTTTGAAAGTTTTTAATAGAAATAGAATATGAAGATTTATTGAGAATTTGTTTACAGTCGGGAATATCCCGTACGAAGCAACCGAGGAGAACTTAAAAGATATATTCAGCGAAGTTGGTCCAGTACTTTCTTTCAAGTAAGTTTTTCCATTAATTTATCTTACAAAACAAATTATTAATGTTTTCTCTTATTGATGATGCATTATCTAACAATTATTTGTAGATTGGTATTTGATCGCGAGACAGGAAAACCTAAAGGTTATGGTTTCTGTGAATACAAGGATCAAGAGACAGCACTTAGTGCAATGAGAAATTTGAATGGTTACGAAATTGGTGGAAGAACACTACGCGTAGACAATGCATGTACAGAGAAGAGTCGTATGGAAATGCAGAGTCTTTTACAAGGACAGAATACTGAGAATCCTTATGGAGAGGCAGTTCAAGCTGACAAAGCTCCTGAAGCAATAAGTAAAGCAGTAGCTTCCCTTCCACCTGAACAAATGTTTGAATTAATGAAACACATGAAGATATGTGTACAGAATAATCCTAACGAAGCACGACAGATGTTACTTCAGAATCCACAACTTGCTTATGCTTTGTTACAAGCACAAGTAGTAATGCGAATAGTGGATCCTCATACTGCTGTTAGTATGTTACATAAAGCTAATCCAATTCCAAGTGTGTTGACACCTTCAGAAAAGCCAGTGGTACATCAGATTCCACCACGTATCGAAGAACCATGGGCAGCGCCAAGACCTACACCAGTAGTTGCTAATCCTCCTGCACCTATTTTTGCAGGTATTATTACTATTAATTAAGATATTCAGTATAATTAAGAATAAATAAATCTAAGAGAATTAATTGATATCTTTAGGTCAAGATGTAGATCTTCGAACATTGGATAGACAGATGGATCCTCGTTTAGCAAGATTAGATCAAGATTTAAGAGGACCACCGCAAACCCAAGCAACTCCGGTTGTTGTACCACCAATTATAACTGCTACTGCTGATCCTAGGGGACCTCCTACTACTTTTACTCTACCAGATAAGTTAGTATATTATCAATACTCAATTATCATTTTTATTAATTAAACAATATATTCTCAAATATATACTCTTTTTTGCAGCAACCTTCCTGTAGTAGAAGGAGTGGAGAGGTTGTTAATTATTTCAAATAATTATTACATGAGAGATCATTCTTATTTATTATATTAATTTAATGTCGTATAACTTTTTAGCTTTTGCCGTGATCCAAGAGCTGACAGATTTGGTAGAGATCCAAGGGATCCAAGAGATCCCCGTATGCCCATTGATCCAAGAATCGCTAAACCTACTCGTAAGTTTTTATATATAAATATTACAAATCAATATATGTAAGAGATTTTATAGATAAATGTCATATGATGATCTTACAGCTCCTGTACCAGTAGCACCTCCTATCGTACCAAGACCAGTAGCAGCACCTACAGTTCCACCACCAGCTGTAGTTGTTACAAATAACGGTGTACCTCCTACCACTGCTCTTACAACATCTGCAAGTACTGCTACTTCTAGACTTATGGCAGGAATGTCACCAGCAGGCAATATACCAAACGGTGCGTCGGATCAAGAAAAGGTATGTTCATTTACGATTATTTTGGTTTTAATATATAAAAAGACAAATCTCTCTCAATGATACACAACAAAAACAAATATTTTTATATGTAAAAAAATATAAATTTATTTCTTATTATAGGCAGCATTAATAATGCAAGTATTACAGTTATCAGACGAACAAATTGCTATGCTTCCACCGGAACAAAGGCAAAGTATTTTAGTTCTTAAAGAACAAATTGCCAAAAGTACACAGCGTTAATAATATATTATATAATATGTGATAGTATTGTAATATTAATATAATTTTAAGACATTAATGTAAGGAACAAACATTGTTGACAAATTCAACTTCTATAAAACTAAAATATATAAGGTATATATTGTAACAATATACATATAAAACTCTAAATTTTAAACAAATTTTCATTATATAAACTCTGAATTAAACTAAAACAAAAATATATTCAAAATCTAATTGTGTACTTTGTTCAGTCTTTTAGGATTTCTTCTTTAAATTGAAAATAACCATCATCGATTAAAGAACTGTAAATCAATTCAGTACAATTTTTATCTGTATATAATTCGACAAACAAAATATTCTCATGTCGTTCCTGAAAAAAATAATCTTATTGCGTAAAGGTTTTTCATTTTTTACAATAATTTCATTAAAATAATATTAAATGTTTACCTTTATTTTAAGTGTGATGGTAGTATTATATTTTTGGTTCATTTGTTCATTGACCATTTTAGATGTTTCTGTACTATCGTCAACATCAATATTCCATAATTGACATTTTATTGCAAATATTGGTAATGTGAACCATTCTTTTTTCATTATACGTAAATCACACCTTTAAAAAATAAATAACAATGAATTTTTAAAACAACACATACAATAATTTATCTAATAAATAATAATATAAATTATTTACTTCTCTAAGGTAATTATTCGCTGTTCGTCATTTCCATAATCGACGTAGCATAAGTGAACTAAAACTTTGTTTGGATTTTTGGTCTTGATAACTTCTTTAATAAGACATCTATACCAAATATTATCAGAAAATAATGAACAACATGGAGTATCTAAAAATATAATATGTAAAACATTGTTATTTATATAAAGATTTATTTTAAATTCATCTATTATAAAAACCTACTTGAAACTAAATTTTGCAACAAGGGTTGCTTGGGAGCTTCTTTTTGTAAATTTTCTATCAACAGATTATATTGATTATAATAATCGTTCAATACCTACAAAATAAAATAATAAATTATATTTGAAGATAATAATGTTACTAGTGTGCGTGCGTGCGTGCGTGCGTGCGTGCGTGCGTGCGAGTATCCTTAATTTTTGAAATCTAATTATTTTAATAAAATTACCTTCAATTCTACATTTTTATTTAGTTGTACATAATAGGTAGTCAGCGATTTATTATAACATAAGTTTACTTCAAACGTATCGATATCTTCAGGAATAATCATTGGTACATATTGGTAACCATTATTTTCAAAAAATAGTTTTCTTAGTGGACTGGAAAGATCTATTTCGTTTATATTTGTTTTTACTTCTTCATCGGAATCACTGTTATCCAAAAAATAATCTATTTTCTTCATAAGATAATTGTAATTTGTGCTGCCATTTACTTTCTTCACCATCGTATGATCTGTTTTTATTTTAAATGTAGTATTACTGTTTATTATATCTCTAATTGACTTAGAAAAAATTGGAGATTGAATCCTCTGCGATAATTTGAAATGATCAGAATATGTTGGATCAGATGCTAAATCAATTCCTAATTTATGAATAATATAATAAAGAAGATTACATCTTGTTGGTTCTAATATTGTTATGGATACCTGCGAAGAATGATTTTTATTATAGAGAGATAGAGAGAGAGAGAGAGAGATGGTTATTTACATTAGACATTTGAAATCTAAATTGGTGAAATACATGGATACTCATATCGGTTTAAAAAAGAAATAAATGATATCTTACAACCAAGTGTGTATCCTTTTCTTCTAAAACAGTTACTTTACATTCCTTTTCTACGAGAAGTAAATGTATTTTATCCAAATCTTCTATTTTCCATTTCCCATTTGCCTATTAAGTGAAAATATAGATTAACAATATTTATTTCCTTATCAAATTATATATTAAAAGATATATGATTATATAATCAATTACCGGAATTAAACCTTCAACAACACATTTAACAGATTGAATTGGTATGTTATTTAACATAACTTTCTTTTTTAAACATCCAATCTTACATTCTTCTACATTTCCATAATCTACAAATTGTACCTCTACTGTATTTTCATTTAAAACTGCCAATACTTTAGCTCTGTACCAAAGATTGTTAGCATGATATTGTGCAATGCATATATCACCTTTCTTCCATTTTTTATCACATGCTTTTACTTTCACTTTTTGACAATATTCAGACAATATCGATTCTATATATTGAAGCGTCTTCTTTCCTTGTTTTTTACAATGTAAATAAATATTTGCAGAGTAATCCACGTTTGTTGGTATACCAATAAAAGTTTTATTTTTTAATGGAAGAGCAGGTAACCAATCTATTAAATCCGATTTTTTGCTCTTATTGATATTGTTCAACATAAATTTATGCTCTTTTTTATTATTACCTTCTTCTTCGTCATATTCTTCGTCTTCGTCTTCATCTTCATCTTCATTTTCATCCTCATCTTCATCTTCATCTTCATCTTCATCTTCATCCTCATCCTCATCGACATCTTCATCTTCATCTTCGTCTTCGTCTTCATCCTCATCTACATCTACATCTACATCTACATCTTCATCTTCATCTTCATCTTTTTCAACATCTTTATTCTCTTCTCTAAAAGTTGAATTATCTTCTAAATCCTTTAATTCATTTTGTGATTTATTATTTGATTCATCTTCTACTTCCATCTTTACATTATTATTTATTGCATTTTTTATTTCATCTTTATCATGACATACTTCATCTTCAATATCTTTTCTAATATTTTCTACTTCTTCATACTCCTCCTCCTCCTCCTCCTCCGAAGAAAGATCCTTTTTTTCATCTAATTTATTCTGTTTTTTATCATCTTCATTATCTTTTTCTGATTTGATGTCTTCAATTTTCCTGATGTTTACTTTTTCTTTTTCAATTTTTTCCAAATTACTAGACATAGGAATATCATCTAATTGATTTGATTCCTCCATGGAAGATGACATATTTTTGTCATCAGATTCTACATTATTTGCTTCATCTTCATGCGTTATTTGAGTTTTTAATAATTGTCGCATAAATTCAATGGCTAATATCTTTTCTTTTTCTGCGTTATAGCTATGGAATTTCATTAATATTCAATTAGATATTTTACTTATTTAAATTATTATTATTATTATTATCATTATTATATACATACCCTTTTATTGGTAAAGCTAGTCCACTTTCAACTAACATTTTATTAACCGAAATTATTTCTATTCTGTCTGGCGATAACGGTCCAACTGCTATCGACTTCTTCATCCAAAGTTCAACAAGTATCTCTTCGTTGTTTTTGATTTTTTCCTAGAAAATATAAAAAAGGATTGTTTTACAAAATATTATTGTAAATTGTTAATTAGTACAGGTAACTCTCCTATAACACGGTAGATAGGTTCCTAGAAAATGCCGTGTTGTGTGAAGACCGAGAACCATGAGCCAAAAACTTTTGTTTTCAGGTTATGGAGATAAAAGGAAATACTTTCCACAACACTGTATCTTTAAGACGTCAAGCCTCGCCGGGGCTGTAAAAGTACAGTGTTGTACAAATGTTTTTTTTTTTTTTTTAAAGGAAACCGTGTTATAGGTTGCCATGTTGTAAGAGGGTTCCCGCAATTTAGGAATCGTGTTATAAGATGTCGTGTTGTAGAAGGGCTACCTGTATTTAATATAAACTTACTGCTAGTGTGATATAAAATGGGACATGTTGATTTTCATGTAATATATCAAATAATTTTTGGCACGATAAGATTGGCCATACTTCGGTACCACCGCAAGGTAAAAGACCAGCGAGCTTTATTTTGAAAACAAATGCTGATTCCTTATGGAACATTGGATGCAACGGTTTTATATATTTTATTGGTATTTCTTCTTCAATGGCCACGTCATAGAATGATACAAGAGCTTTTTCCGTTGTTAGGATTTTTAATATATAACCACGAAAATAACATTTTTCTTTTTCATAATATACAACACAGAGGGAATCCTTCGTCCATACTTTCATTTGTGACGGATGATATTTCCAATAAAAATCATTTAATTTTGACATAAATTCTGTTTTAGCTTTCATACGGAGCATGTCAGAAACGTAAATGCAATTGGGTGACACTGATTTATGTATTTGAATGGATACTTTGAAAGGATCAGGTTCGATCATCATTAATTTTGATGTTCCTTCGTATTCTTGTTCATCTAGGGATAAACGTAGTCCCTCCATGACAGATTTTGTTGTTGGACAATATTTTGTTTTAGAACTTTGACATATCAAACTAAAAATCAATACGTCAATTAATTAATTAGTTTTTTTACTTGTTGAAGAAAAAAAAAAGGAAAAAAAGACTTGTTTTTAAGGAATCGTTTCATTCAAATTAAATTCTTACTTTGGATTTATAAAAACGGCGTAACCTTCATCAACTAAACGCGTATTAAAACTATAATCATCAATATATAAATGAGCTTGATAAATATCTTTTTTTATTTCCACAGGAATTATTATGACGATTTTAAGATGCAAATTTTGGCGTATAAACCTGTAGGTATCCGAACTCCACTTTTTTAAGTTATTAGATGGCTTTATATTTACCAAAGAAATTTTTATCGCCTAAAAATAATATAATACATAATAATAAGTATACATAATGATAATTATAAGAATATTAATGACAAATAAAACATACTTGCGCTTTACTAGACCTGAAAAATTCAGGCAATTCTCTTATGTTTTTGATATTTTTTATAAGGGTAATAAATCCATAATCAACGCTGAATACAGTAATTTGCGAATTAGAATTGATATTAACTACTAATCCACGATACCATGATTTTGAAATTGAAAAAGCGCAAACATCACCTAATAATAATAATTAGATTGTATTATCTTTGTTATATATATATATAGGGAAAAGGTTATCCATTATTTTTACGTTTACTTTAAGACTTTATTTAACATATTTTTAGTTGTCTGATTTTGGTCAAATATGCACCGTTTTGTTCATTAATTTATTGCCGTTTTAAAGGTAGCTTCACAATGCCTGTCTCATAAAAGTCTTGGTCCCTATTTGCGAAAAACTCTAGGGATCGATTTTTACAATCTTCTTTTAATGTCATCTAACGAAAAACTAATGGATTACTTTGTTCCCAATCTAATATATATTGATATGCTTATATATGATATTATACCTTTTGAACAAAAACGTTTTATCTCAGTATTATCACTATTTTCATTAAAATAATTATTCATTTCCTTCATAAGCACGTTATTAAAATTTTCACCATCTTCGAACTGTGAACAAATTGAATATAAAATTAATTTTTTTCATTTTTATATAGAATTATTAACACACTATCGGCGGGTAACATCATGAGCTTGACTCACACGTATAGCGGCCGAAAATTAGTGAAATATGAAAAAAGTGCACTTTTTACAAAACATGTAATATCTTCACATCTATTAGTAGGATTTCAATGAAATTTAGAAAATAGATATCACATAGTATTTCAAAGATGTAGAAAACTTAAACTCAATACTATCAAAATCAATCAATTGAATTTATGCTACTTTGTAAGCACGAAATTTGCAGTGTCAAAATAGCACATTTCATCGAATTATAAGTTTTTTTTTTAAATTTATAAATTTAGAACTAAACACTGGTCAAGCTTTACATCATTCCTGCCAAAAAATTAGTGACAATGTAAAAAAAAACAAGCATTAGTAAGTGTTTTACTAACACTTAGCTTACGTTCTGCATAAAACGTATTAATACGCGACCCGCCGACCAGCGCCAATCTGTGGAAAAGGTATTATTACCTGATCCACCAATAGTGTGTTAAAATGATTTAATTAATCATGAATAATTTTAAAATAATAATATCTTGCCTTGGTAACATATATTAAGTTAGAATTGATATGTTGAACTTTGACTATGGTTTTCTTGTTTATTGTGAGATCTTCATAAAAAAATGTATGTTGCTTCGGAAATAGATCAATCTTTTAACAAGCATATAAGAAAGAAACAAATTAATATCATATTTTCAATTTTGTGAATATATTATTATTGATTAAATAGAAATTTTTATTCGTATACCTGTATATATTGATCCAATGGATGAATACTTTCTGTTGCAGTTACACCACAATTTGAAAATATCATATTATTACGAACAGAGAATGATTCTTCTCCTACTGAATTGTCGGCATGAAGATCAACGTGACTAACCGAATCAGTTGTATGCATGACGTACATCATATATATTTTATTTCTGTAAAATAACGAAGAAAGAACAATTCATTTGTTAATTTCTTTTTCTTTTACAATATATACGTATATATAAATGTATATATTCTTTGAATAATAAAAATAATGTCATGGCGTCCTGGGCAAACATATCATTTCGAAGTAGCAGTCAAAAGGTTGATAAAATGAAAGAATGTACATTAAATGAGATGATTACTTACTTTTGAACAAATTTACGAAATATTTTAATAGCTGCCTTATTATAAGAATCATTAACTGGAGAGATACCGTATAAGCTACATTTTATGGCGTATGCAGGTATCAAAAGAAATTTCTTTGGGATGACTCTTATACGATCAATTGATACATGACTTTCTAAATGTCCGATGTCGATGAATAATACATTATAATGTATTTCAGTTCCTACATTTTCAATTTTCTGAATGACTCCTCGATACCATTTCTTTTCCAGTTTCATTTTATCGAAATAATGACATACCATGAACATTTCATTGACTGGAAAAATATAGACGAGTAGTCAATTAATGTCATTATAATGTAATAATACGACTAGTGAACTTATTAATTACATACCACGAATAAGATACGTTGGAGGGCAGATTGCTTCATGACTGTACAATTGAATATCGTTCGATAATTTTTCATATGCTGATTGATCGGATACATTTTGAACGTAAAAATGTGTTGGATCAATGATCTTTAGAATTTTGACCCTTCTGGCAGCTATAATAAAATACAAAATGTTTAGTTAGTTGATTTAAATTGTTAAATTAAAATATTTCGAAAAATTTTCGCGGGTTCTATTTTTGTTGTTTCTTTTTTACAAGAGGGAATTTGAAGTACCCATTGTTATTGTCGCGCATTCAGAGGTGAAAGTTCAGTTGCTGGTAGGCAATCCATTTTACAATGGCTCATTGAAACATGTTATGACACGAGAAAGAACAATGATTCTCTCCAGTTTGAAATCTCTATGAATCACTACTGCGTTCGCATTAATGAGCAACCTCCGATCGGGGTGATCACATCGGTGATCACTCAACGAAGATAAAATGCTTTGAAAAGGATTGAAAACAATTGAAAAAACGAAACGACCGGATTCAACACAATCATCATTCGACTATCTTCGAATCATGGCTTTCATGAAATTGTTACTATTTCATTCATACGATGATTCGAAACAACGTATAATGAGCGTATTAAAATACTATGAAATTATTAATTAGTAAACAAATATATATATATACGTGCCGTTAGGGTTTGTAGGGTTTGTAGGGTTAACAAAAAATTGTTTATTTTTCATGTGTGTATTGAATCTAAACCAAAAAGTTATTTTATTTAGTATTTTTAATAAGCAATTTGTAATGAATCTTATTATATTCATATTTTGTATGGCTAAATATTACACTTTTTGGTTTAGATACTGAAATAATCATTTACTTTGTTTAACAAATTGCTTACATTTCGATTGATTAGAAACCTCCGAAACAGATGCCGATGAATTACAATTATCCAAAAGTTTTTTTAATTGGGAAACTGAAATAAAAAGAATAAACAATGATAATAATAAATATTCAGAATAGTTTTGAATTAAAACATGTAAATTAATTCACTATTTTTCATTTAACGCAGAAAGGTGGTGGTCTTAAAGTAGGAAATCATGAAGAAGATTTTAAATAAGCTATATTCATTATTCATTGCTAAATTATGACGCAAGGGATGACGAGGAGGAGGAGGAGGAGGAGGAGGAGGAGGAGGAGGAGGTGAGGGAGAGATTAATGGAAAACCGCGTAAAAACGCGAGTTTCATTGCAATCATTTGAAATAAAACATTTATTCTTACATTCGGGAATAGTTATTTTCTCATCCAATGGTTCAATTTGATAATTTTCGGGTAAGGATTCAGTCCGAACAAGAGATAATTCTGGTATTGATGGTATCTCGAGTTTACAATGTTTATTCAAAGCTTCAACTATGCTATTTTCAGTTTCAAATCTGTAACAAATATTATATTATTTATAAAATTTATATTACTTTCTTTTTTCTTCTTCGTCTTCTAAAAAGTATGTCGTCTCTGCTAATGTTGAAATTTTTAATATATAAAATATAAAAAATATATCAGAGATATTTAATTAATTAAAATAAAGATGGTCATTTACATATCAAAAGTCATTTTGTAAACTTACATTATTTTATTTTCATTAATAGGAGTTTTTGATAATAAATGAAAAGGCACATCGGTGATTTGTTTCAATTGGTTGATTATGTGTTGCAAGTCGACTTCTTGAATATGTTGTGACACGGCATTAGTAGCTATCTGTAAAAGAAAATAATACGATAAAAATAAGACTCATTGAAGATTTTGCTATTATTTAAAAAAAAAAAAAAGAAGAAAAATTTAAAAAGAAAGAACGTACCGCTAATACGTCTTTTATCAATTTGTAATGGGACTTCAATTGCGACTCGATTTTCATGATATTTCCTTCATCACATTTGTTATTCCGTTTATAAAGTCTATCGATCATTCTTTTTTCGATGTTTTGCAGGACACCGTGCAAATAAGCAAAATGTTGCGTTATCGATGTTTCGATTTCGCCGATATTCATCTCTGATTCTATTGGAATTTGTATTTTTTTCAATTTCTGAAACAGAAAGAGGACATAGATATACCACAATTATAATATGCTCGACTAGGAAGAAGTAGAAGATATCGTGAAACATTCGAATAATTTATACATTTGGTCGATTTCATTGAACGAAATGACGGATATAAAACGGACTGTGTGATACACACATTTTATTGAATTCTTCGTAGAGATTCATGGTCCGGTAACGATGCTTGGGATAGTTAAATCGTAAGTTCTCCATTTCCCAACGAATTCCATATATTGAAATATTTCGAATAATATCGGCTACAAGCAGAGATTTTTATCGCGAATTCGCATACCATTGGAACACAACAAATTGAAAAAAAACGTGGATGATGAATGCGGTGGGTGGGAGTGAGGGGGGGGGAAGGTTAAGATGAGGTGAGGTTAAGACTTGGCTTTTTTTATTATGAAATATAAATAAAATCGATTTTTGTATTTATTGATATTGATTATGAGATTTCGAATTTTGCACAATTTAAGGAAAATTTATTTGACTTTTCGTTATAATTCACGCGTATTAAAATGTGTATTGCTAGTTTTGCAAATTATTATGTTTTTATTTTTTTTTATTTTGATTTACTCGAATATTAATTTGTTTCCTTTTAACAACGTTAATCTCATTAAGAGAGGATTTGTCATAAGCTAGATATAATACCGTGAGCTTGATTATATCAATAACAGAGAATATATCTTCCAATAGATTATTCTCGTTAATTATTTAGCGTGAGAAATGAAATTAATCCGATCGAATTTAATTGATAAAGATCTTTTTTCATTCGATATTTTTTTTTTTTTTAAGTGAAATTTCTTTCAGAAGGGTACCCCTGAAGCTCTGCAAGCAACACTTTAAGAGAGAAACCATACTTATAAATGTATGTATTACACAGTTGCTGACATACTAACTTTTAAGTAAAACCACTTCTCTGTTCTATTTATCATCGTAGTTGGTATATGTTGTTCAACTAGTTTTCACTTAAAAACTTGCTAGCTTCTTCTAGTTCATGGTGAAGAAACATGTTTGACATTGGTATAAATTGAACTTCTGAAGATCTCATTTTTGAAAATAAAATTAAAATAACATAAGACAGGAATTTTTGATTCAAATTGTTACTGTTTTGTTAAATTTTACTTTTTTGTTAAAATAAATGTACGACTATATTTGCTCTATATGATTTTTAGTCATATCAATATTAATCAACCGAAGAAAAAACATTTTTAAAAATACAATATATTAATGCAACATGAATTTTGCATTTCATCTCTATTTATAATATATATAATATATATAATATTATATTATATTAAATTATGTATATATATATATATACGTAAAACGCGCGAATAAGAAATAAGATTATATAGATAGAGTTAAAAGATCGAGCAGAGTTCCGTGAAAGGAAAGAAAGAGAGATTTTCGCTGCTGTCTCTCTGCTGTTTCGAGACAGGCTTCGAAGTAAAGGTTTGTGTTTAAGAGAGAACAGAGATTGGAAATGGCAGGGAGTTCGAAGAAGGAATGGGCTCTGACTAGTTGCGAACGTACAAGTTCCCTCAGTCTTACGCCTTCCGAGGACCGGTAATCGTCGTGTGATTGTCCTCTTTTTCTCTCTTTCTTTCTCTATCTGTATTTTATTTACCTGTTATCGAATTTTCTTCTTTTTATAATTTTTTTTGTCCCACATCCCCCATTCCCCCACTCCTACCCACATCAACATCACCCCACTTATCTTATTATAAGTAGCTTATTTTTTTTATGTTAATCTTTTTTTTATATGAACCAAAGAGAAAGAGAGAAAGAAAATCAATTTTTGGTCAATTTTGATAAAGTGAAAATGAAACGTGATTGTCGTTATAGTTATTGTTGTTGTTGTTATTGTCCACCAATTTAGCAGATTCGTTTGTTCATTCAAAGAACGAAGAAGGAGGTGTTGACCAAACGTGGAAGTTGTTTTTTTTAAGGGTTACGGGGGTTAGGGGGGGGGATTATTGTGGGGAGGAAGGTTGAGGATGTGGTTTTTTCGTTTTGCCATTGCGTTACTTTGCGCTGAGATCGTATTACCGTCTATTACCGGTAAGTTTATTATATACAATAATATATATATATAAATATAAATATTTATTTAATATATAATAATTATATATAAATAAAAGTGTGGGTGAGATGGGGGAAAAACGAAAATCAAAGTTTACTTTTAAATGATAAAAAATATTTAATTAACAACTATATATAGTTCGAAATTGTTATAAATAAAATTAACTAAAAAATTCATTCTTTTCCTTTCTCCTTCCTTTATTTACATTTTATTGAAATTTTATTTTTACGATTTACGAAGACGGTACATACTTTTCGAGAAAAAAAAAAAGATATTTTCCTTTACAAAATCATGGACGCGGGAATATAAGAGATCGAATGGAGGGAAGTTCAAATGAAAGGACATCGATAGAGTGCAGAAAGACGATTGTAGTTCTATATAATATAATATGTCTATATGTGTATGTATGTATCTATGTATACAATGCATGTACAATGCATGTACAATGGATATGTATTGGAAGAGAGAACGTTCGGGGTAACGCGTAAGCGGAAAATTTTTCAACAACCGGCACACACGGCTCGTGGGAAAACGTGCTACGCCTTGCTAACGCGTACTACCACTACTATCACAACCACTTATATACATTTTTACGAATATATATATATACATATATACAAATACACTATACAAAATACATAATTTTAGGAGTTAAAAATCAAGATGATTTCTACAAGAAAATGTGATTGAATCGAGTATTTTCGATTGATGTGAAAAAGAAACGACATCTTTATAAAAAGAAAATAATATCTTTTTTACCCTCTTTCATATCCTATTTTTCTCTTTTGACACTTTACCCCTTATGCCAGTCTTTCTTTCTCTCTCTCTGATTGTATTTCTTTCTCCTTTTTCTTTTCTTATTCCTTTTGGTAGAAATACCCATCCCCGAAAAGTCTTCTTCCTTCGAAAGGTACTCACAGTCCGATATCTTGTTTACCTTGATAAATGAGACCTGGCAAATCTGTTCTAACGTCTTTGCGATTGCAGTGTTAATTATACCATGCAAATAGTCAAAGGAAGTAGCCCGAGGGTCTTATGGGGCGATAATTAAACGAGCGAATGTCGAAGACTCTCGTGTTTAACCATGTTTATAATTGGGCCAAGTTAATGTACACTTTATTACTTTATTACTAATTAAAACCAATTTATTTTCTATTATTTTATTTCATTTATTTTTTTCTATCTTCTTTTTTCTTTTCCTTTTTTTCTTTTTTTTTTTCTATCATAAAAAAAAATTATGTATATATATATATATATATATATATATATATATATATATTAATATACTAATCTAATATAACATATAATACTAATATAATATAATAATGATAATATAATATAATACTAATATAGTATATAATATTATGACGCTTAAAAAGATAAAGATTTAAAAAAGAAAAAAATAAATAAAAAAGAATTATTATCTTCATTTCTAAAGGAAGATAATTTAAATATATTTATCGTTTATCGATAGAAAATATAATCGTGTTTGAAATTGTTGATCCTAACGAGTACTGATAGAATCACACGGTACGATCACGAACGCAATTTATGAAATTTTAATCAATAAAAAAAGGATGATGATCATTCTGACTGACAGAATTTTATTATATATATACATCTTGTTAAATCACGATGATATTACGTTTTATGATTCATGAACTTTATATCTTTTTACTTATGAGTAACTTGACAGTTTCAAGGATACTATTATTATTATTATTATTATTATTATTATTATTATTATTATAGAAAGACGATTACTGCTTAAACATACCTAACATACCTGCATTCATAAGAATGATATGAAATTTCATAACAAAGAAAAAGAGTGAGAGAAAAAAATGGGTGTGCACATTGGCATCAAAAATACGTATCGTATCTTTTTCAAACCTTGAAAGGTATACCAACCTTATTTAACCTAAGTTCAAATCATAAAACATTATCGTCATCGTCATCATCATCATCATCATCAACATCATAGCCTATTCCAATAACACTAAACGAAAACTATGTCACGAAGTAATAGTGTTGCAATCGTTACGATTTCTCATTTGTGATGTCACCTGTGTCCCTTCTCCTTTTGCTAATGTGTATGTGTGTAGAATGTAAAAGAAAACAAAAAAAAAAAAAAGAAAAAAGATTTACATTTTTGTACCGTGCATTGTTATAATTAAACAGTACTCGATATATTTTCTAAAGTATGTCACGGTTAATAATAAATACTCATAAATGAATCTAGGAACAAGAATATTTTCCTAATTCAAGGATTATTGCAACGGACGTCCTGTATTTTTATTGATGCCTACGCCAATGCCTATCCTTTGCATTTAATTTTTTACGAACGATCGATTTTTTTTTTCCTCTTATTCTTCATTACTAATATCGAGATTTATAGTTTTATTATTAACGTATGATTATTATTTAACCACTTGCGATGGAAAGACGTGTCACGCACGTCGTGATACCTTCGTCGCAGAATTGCACAACGACGTGCATAACACGTTGTAATTCAATGGCACAGAAACAAAAACAACGTGCGTTACACGCGCGACAGACAATTCTTCGACACCGCAAGTGGTTGTTAATAGAATACAAAGTTGACTATTTGTTGTTGTTGTTTTACAGGTAGTCTTCTGTAACAAGGTAGATTGGTTTCGAGAAAATGTCGTATTTTGTTAAATCATGTTATGCAAGATCCAAATTTTATTATTCTTTCGTATCATTATTTTCAAATAATTTCATTTTTAAATGTGTTGAGCAAAAATCATGTTATTCAGTGTTTTTGTAGAAGTACAATGTTGTACAGAGGTTTGTTGCAATTTTCGTATCATGTTAAACCAAAACCTTATTGTAGAAAATATACCTGTATTTTTAATTGTAAAAAAAAGAAAAACAAGAAAAAAGAAGAGTATAATTTAACTTAAAAACCTGTTCGATGTGTTACGATATAAATAGGTTTATTCTTTTCTGTATTATATTTATTTTTTGTTCTATTTTTTCTTCTTCTTTTTTTATTTTTTTTTTTTTATTCTTCTTTTAAGAGAACACGCATAAGAGTTTACTCGATAAGATGAAAAACGATCGGGAACGAATTTTTCCTCGAGCGAGAGAAGACTCTCATACGAACAGCTATCTCTTTCTCTTTTTCTCTCTCTCTCTCTCTCTCGCACTTGGAAACCAATCGAGAGGTGCTTTAGAATCTGGTAGAAGATCTAGATCGAGAAATAACTACCGTTCAAGGATAAACGTTCAACCTCTCTCGTTCTTTCACGGATCGATTTAATCTTCGATCGTCCTTCGACCTCAACGAAGATTCTTCTACACACATTTCTTGCTTCATACTTTCTCATAAAAAGGATCGATAATTGCAAGAACCTCAAGGAAGACAAGTTAAGACAAATATAGACGATTGCTTGTGATATGGGAACAAAAATGATTATTTGTAAAATAATTTATAAACAAAATATAACAAGAGAAGAAGAAGAAGAAGAAGGAACATAAAATACGTATATGAATGCATAAATGGCAAAATAATTTTTGATTTTTGTTTTTTTTTTTCCTTTCAAATATGCATACAAATACGTTCATCATGTGAATGTGAAAATCTTATAGAATTATATATATATAATGCGTGATCAGAGAATCCTATATTTTTATATTTTTATATCTTACCTATTGTTTTTTCTTTTTCTATTTTCTTTTTAAGCATAAACGAATGGGCGGGGTTCAATGTTTTTTTTTTGTTTGTCTAGATAATAAAAGTTTTTCTTTCGTGTTGTTTATTTTTTGTACATTTATTCCAGTATACGAACAACACGCGAGGAGTCAGAAACGGTTATTGTTTTTGGATGTTTTCCTAGCTATGTGATGATGAAAAGAGAAAGAATGAAATAATATCATCCTATAAGGATAAATCTCAGCTCGCAGATATTTCATTTACGAATACGACAAAAGAAGTAAAAGCTACGAAAACGAGTAATAGTTATAGTAGTAGTAGCAGTAGCAGTAGCAGTAGCAGTAGCAGTAGTAGCAGTAGTAGTAGTAGTAGTGGTAGTAGTAGTAGTCATCGTTGCGTATCCCTTTGTGAAATACAACAGATAAAGCAATAATGTTTAAATCGAATCAACCATGTTGCTTGCTTGCGTTTGCTTCTTACGTTAGACAGAGAGATTCTCTGGTTTGATTTTATTTTTCTTTTTGCTTTCATTTTTTATTTCTTTTTTCTCTCCCTATTTTCCCAAATGTGTATTATATCCTTTGATCGCGAATTTTTATCCGGAGAAAAGGAAATAATCAAATTGTCTATCTTCAACGAGTGAATTTTAAATGATATACAAAACCATCAAAAAAAGAATATTTTTTAATAGAATAATTATTATATTATTATATAAAATAAACTAAAGAATTGATTTATTTTTTAATCTTTTTGTCATAATTAACAACAAACACACATCATATATTCTATAATATGTAATACATATGAAATAAGAATGAAAAATAAATGGACATAGTGTTACAAAGTTGTAGACTATAGGAATGTTAGTTTAGTACCATTTGTTTTGAAATCGAAAAACAGGTCGTGCGACGATAAGGCGATAATGCGTTACCATCACTATACCTAGAACACTATACTAACTTACATGTATGTTACATACCGGTAAACACCAACGCGTTTCGTGCGACTCTCCCAAGTTTTTCTTTCATCGTTGAGTGCGTTGGCACATTGATAGAATCTCGTAAAATAGAAAAAGAAAAAAAAAACAAGAAAAAAAAAGAAATTATTTAATTAAAAAGGAGGCGTTTCTGTATTCTATTCTTTTTTTTATGTTTTATTGTATATATTAACATTTTTGTTACTGTTAATGTTGCTGTGTTGTTTTCATTGATTTTGTTTCTGTTATGGTTTTGTTTATTAGTAACGCTGTTGTTGTTGTTGTTGTTGATGCAATTGATAGGAGGTGGTATAAAATCGGTGATAGAACGCATATTAATCGAGGTGAGTCTCTTTCTGCTTGCAACATTCGACTCACGAAAGATCGAGCATGACAATAAAGCCCATGGAGAAATTCTATTATTTGATGAGAGAGAAAGAGAGAGAGAGAGAGAAAGAAAGGAATCAAGAATCGTGACTCGGATTATGAATTTGATTTCCACTTCGATGAGAGAGTTTTACAAACGACACTCGTCAAACTTGACTAAAAGAAATTGATCACAGTATAATTGAAAATTGAATTGATTGAAATTAAATATCAATCAAATTGCATATTGATAAGTTAATAATAAAAACTTTCTCCATCTTTAAGGGTAACTTCAAAATTTCTCCCCCCTCCCCCTCTCATACTATCTCTCTCTTACTATCTTTCAGTCTTTTCTTTTTATTTAGGTTGCTTTTCGAACGGACAATAACGCGCGATAAAACGTTTTCAATTTTTCCCCACCGATAACAACAATTCATCCCGGTGCTCGTTTTACAGCACGGAAAGGGGGATACAAACTTTTACGAGTGTGTGCTTTTTATTATACTTTTCAAGAATAGCCACTAGGATGGATCGAAAACGTGGTAGGGTGGCAGGTAGGTGGTGGGTGGTGAGTTTTTACGCTTTCGAGATCGTTTCGGTTCTTAGGACTGGCTTAGAAGTGAAAGAAAAGAAGAGCGCAGCTGCGAAACAGCAGCAACACCACACCACCAACCAGCAGTAGAACTTTTGGCTTCATTTTACGGGGAAAAACGACGACGCCCTTTTATAATTCCTATCGCGAGGAAGAAAACATTTCCAAATTTATTTTCCATTTATTTTTCTATTCCACCACCTTCCACCTTCCTCCCAACAAACTCTCATCCACCTTTTATCTTCGTTTTCTTCTTATTGCAACATTTATATTATCATCCCATGCACTTTATACATGTTCACTTAACTTTTTTCCTAGAGAAAAATGATAAAGAAAAAAGTTATATGACACATTACATGTCACCTTTCTATGACCTTACTTTTTTTGAAAATGCATCGATGCACCCGCTAGATGCAGTTGCACTTATTTTTTAAGTAGAACTCTAGATTTTTTTTTATACCATTCGATAGCTTTTTTTATTTTGCGTAAAAAAGTATTAAGTGAACGTCATCAAAATGTCAATAATTTACGAGATATTTGATATTATTTCACATAGTGCTATATAGTTTACATTTCTTTTTTAATTAAACTGGACATATTTCATAAACCAACTTGCTCTCGTAATAGAAATTAGATGTATTGGTTTTTTTTTTGTAAATGAAATTTGATATTTCTTTTTTTTTGTCATTTGTTAATTTACTTTTTCCTTTTCCACTTTTTTTTATTTATTCTTCTTTTTTCTTTTTGTTGTATTTTGTTTTCTATTTTTTTTTTTTTTAATTTTTTTTTTCCGTTTTCGTTTCAATATATGACCACCACTACCCCCCTCCCCACCGCGAATAGTCATAACTGCCATTTGTAAAATGGCGGAATCGCTCAGTGGAAAGTACATAGCAAATAATTGCACGCAGTCCTCCTCTCCTCTCCTCTCCTCACTTTCCTATGCAATATTCACAAGTAACAATCTTCCCTGACCTTTATTTCATTCCATCCGAAAGCTTCCACCCTACGTGGACACGCATATATATACATACATATATTGCTCGAATTTTATTTCATTTTATTTTATTTATTTTACCGGATCGAAAGAGAGGAGACTGTTCATAGAAATTCGTGGTGGGGAGGGGGAGAAGAAGGAGAAGAAGGGGAACAAAGGGGAGGGGGATCGTTCGATTGCGCTAGTCCCTAGCAAATTTGCGAATTTGTGAGCTTCACATACGTAATCGAATGATATTCCGCGTAACTTGCATATACAAATATATATTTGCATAAATATAAACAAAAATAAATAAATAAATAAATATATATATATATATATATATATGTGGTATACTGAATTATGCGAGTTTCGAAGGAGCGTTCGAGCGAGTAGAAACGCTTGGGCATTATTCAAAGCCAACACAACACATCCAGGAATAGAGGAAGGAGGAGCAAGAGGAGGAGGAGGAGGGCCCTCGAAAACAGTAATTCGCACGAATTCATGGGGAATAATTTGTCTGTTAAGCGGCGAGTACCTCGTTCCCGTAGATTAGTCGCTCGATTAAACCTTCCGATCGGTTGTGTTTGCCCAACTATCCACTAACCGTATACTCCTACTACACTAAACTAAAAACCATCTTTGATACTCAATTGAAATATATATATAACAACACATTTTTTGAATTAATTAAGTTTATAACAAGTTGGTTCTAATTCTTTACGCGAATCTTATCAATTATCATAATGACATATATTATACTACGTATATTATAGTAATAGGGGATATATAAGGTTATTTTGTTTTATTTGTATATTCATTTTTTTTTTTTTTATTGAATCTGTGATAAAAGTTTTTTTGTTAACTGAGAGTAGAGGGGAAAAGGGAATCAAGGAAATTCCGAGGACGTGGTAAACACCTGGAATTAAAGAAATCGATTTATACGAGTATATCGTATTTATGCTTATACTCGTTTGTGCATTTATTTATGTGTACATGTGTGTATGTGTGTGTGTATATATTTCGTCGCACTAACAGAGTAGTGTTGGCACTTATTATGAGTCACCAATTTAATCGAACGGAACTACAAGGGAACACAAGATAATGTGCAGTAATGCAACTTCTACTCCTGCAGCATAAGTTTAACCTTTTTTTTTTTTTTGAAATACCTTTCCAGCATAGTTAGCCTAGATACCAGAAAACTAGACACAGAAAGTAACCGTCACTAACTTTTCACTATAAGATTTCATATATATATATTTATGGTATTTTACAAGCGTAGGTTTTTAACTGCTTGCATGAGAGTGCGTGCCATAAGTGCGTGGTGTTTACAGTGTGTAGCCTTTATAAGTTTGTTAACACCTCGATTTATTGGACTTCAGAGAATTCTTCCTACTCAATGACGCACCTTTTATTTCGTCATCCTTTAAAGAAAGGTATAATACAAAAAAAGAAGAAGAAAAGAAATTAGACACACTCGAAATAGACAAAGATAAATGCTTAAGTTGTCACGTTCGTCTAATTGTTTCCAATTAACCTGAGCCTAATCTTTTTCACTGTAATGTCTTACCGTATTTTTATCACAATTTACAATCAACTTATCAGTTACTTGACAAATGACATTATATTGACGTGCCGAATAACTCAAACCCCAATTGTTAAACAAAACGATTTTGCTATTTTATATAATTAAACAATATACTTTTCTTTACATTATCTTTTTTAACGAGTTACTTGTTTGAAAAATTAAAAAAGATTTGATACAGTTAACCTTCTTTTTATTTTTTTGGAAAATAAAATTGCAATTGATATCAATCGATATAAATTCGAATAAATTTATTCGTAATATCGTCATACACATATATTTCAATCTACTCAATAATTACATAGAAAGCAAACGCGAAACTCTGAGTTCATCCTCTTGTTACGAAAAAGAAAAAACAAAACGATTCGTACGAGTAAAACAGAGAGAAAGAAATAGAGATTAAGAGAGAAAGAGAAAGAGACATCAGGAAACTTTCATATGTTAGTTAGAATCAACACACGTTCATATTAAATTACGTAAGGTGTCATGTGCTATACACGGCTATCATTTAAGTACGTGTGTCTGTATATACGCGTATACCTGTATACCTGTATACCTGTGTACGTGTGTAAGTATGTACGTGTGAAAGATTTCAACGAGGAATCTTGTCGGATTTGTCATTCACTTTTTATATTGCGTAATTATATCGCGAACTAATTTTCAAAATCGCTTTTCGCAAATCTCTCTCCCTTCTGTGTGTGTGTGTGGTTATGACAAGAGAGAGAGAGAGAGAGTTTTCATCGACGATCATTACTCCAACAGCAATGCATAATTTTGTCCAGTACGTTTTTAGCCTAGGGCTACTTTTCTTTGACGAGTGGCTAGATTTTGTACAATTTCTCTCTCTCTCTCTTTCTCTCTTTCACACACACATACACATATATGCTCGATTTCGTACAATCGTGTTTCGTCCAAAAGCGTTCTCATTAACGAGAAAACGAGTATATCTCATACGAGAAATTAATCAAATCGTTCTCACGTAAAACGCTTATAATATATTTCGAATATTGCATAAGTAATTTTTGCGTAATTAAAAAGAAGAAGAAATGAAAAAAAAAAAAAATAGAAAAAAGTGTGTCCGTGTCTCATTGAGCAAAAAAAAAAAAAGTAGTAAAGAAGAAGAAAAATAACACGTGAGCTTTTTATTAGTTTTAATTGACGAATCTATTATTATTATATTATTTCGGGTACGAGAAAGTTAATAAAAATCTCTGTTTTGAAAAAGATGTCGTCGGTCTTGAAACGATACGCATAAACGGAAATTATTAAAACTATCTATACCTGGATTAATCCGAGATAATCGGCAAATACATTTTTTGTTAGTTTAACGATATTCCGAATTAAATGGCAAATGTGTGTGTGTGTGTGTACGAATAATATACATATCTACATATATTTCTATGTGCATGCACGTATGTGTATGTTATATATACGTAATACGAGAGAAAGAAAAAATATTTTTGGAATATTTTTTGAATATTTTTACATTCGTTCACTCGAAGGAAACCAACCAACCGAACACCTCTTTTAAAAGTTGATTTTTCTTCTTCTTCAACTTCTTCTTTATGAAAACTTTGTATTTTTAGTCGATGATTTTTTATTCCTATCCATGTGTAGTAGTAGTAGTAATCTCAGTAATAAAATTGTATCAATAAATGATATTTAGATATTTTTCGTAAAAACGTGTAAACAAATTTATAAAGTATCAATAATTTATTGAATTTATTGTATGTATAGTTTTTTAATTTAATTTCTTTTTGTATCTATATTTAATTATTTATTATTGTATTATAGTTTTATTATTAGTATCATAGTTATCACTAATGATATCAAAATTAAAAAAAAAAATAATAAAATTACAAAATAAAATTATTAAGCAACATGTTTCATGAGACAATGAACGACAAATGTTTAGATTTGATATAAAACAAAAACAAAAAATATATATAAAAAGAAAGAAAAGCAGTTTCCATCCCTTGCTTTTTGTTTTTACTTTTTTTGATGATTTAAATTGTCGAACTTGCAATGAAAAAAAAAAAAAAAGAAAAAATTGTTTGGATGTATTGATTATATTGTTGGTAGACCTTGAAGGCCTTGAGTGATGAGTAAAGCGTACGGCACGTTTCGATTTGTCGAACCTTTCATATTTTACGTTTCAATTTTGTGGACACGTTGATTGGCTTTCCTGAACCCTCGGCGTAACTCATTTTTGTATGCCGGAGAAGTGTTGAATCGACAAAACAAACGCCCTTTCGTATTTTATTTTTTTTTGTTTTTGTTTTTGTTTTCATTGAACCTTCCTTTCTCATAACTCATTGACGATGGGATAGGATATTTATGTCTATTCTGGTCATTTTCAAATATTTTTTTTATATATAAACTAATATATAATTTTATTTTTTATGTATTATAAAAATTTAATTCATTAAATAAATAACGCGATAATTGAATGATTTAATACGATTAGATATATAACGAAAATAGTATTAAATTAATTAGATAATATATGATTACGATTAATTAGTATAAAATAGTTAAGGATTAATTACAGAGGTGAATTTTTTTGTTCTTGTCTTTTTTTTCTTCTTAATTTTATTTTGTTCTTCTACCAAGGGAACCAATAGGAAGAAAGGAAAATAGTTTGAATTAAGAGACAATGCATTTTGAAGGCATCTAGCGACAATTTATAACTCGGAGAGTTTCGACGAGTTAACACCTTCCCCCGAGGTGAGTTAATGAACTTCTAATTAAAGATTGATGTCGGGGGATGCTTCTATCTTCGAGATGGAGAAGAAGAAGAAGAAGAAGAAGAAAAGAGAGAAATCGAGATAACGAGAGATAGAATAAAATGAAGTAGTATGAGATATACTCAAAGACAGACAGAGAGAGAGAGAGAGAGAAAATACAGATAGGGTTCCTAAACCATCTAGCAAAGTTCGTATTTTAGAAACGAATTTCTCGATACGCTCGCTACTTGGGAAAGGTTTCAACATTGACAAAGACTGTCGTTAGAAGTTCGATCCAATAAAGACAATGCTCATATAATACAATTTTCTATTTAATTATTACTCATACTCATAGATAACGAGGAGAGAGTCATTCAATATCAACGTTCTTATCATTCACATTCTAATTTCTTCTATATTTTAATTAATAATCTTTATAATATATATAGTATTATATATGATAAAATATATATTTTTAAATTTTTAATTTTCTATCAAAGTAACGTTAAAGTATGATCGTAAAATCATGATAATGTTGTATAATAATCGTTGAAATAAATGTTTTTGCAATAATATGAAACTATCCTTTTTTTTTTTTATTGTATTTCTTATCTTCTTTTTTTTTGGAAAATTAGAAAACTTGTATCAGCACTTTGTCCTAATCCAAATTTATCGTCACGTATCGAACTACCATGAAGAAAGAAAGAAAGAAAGAAAGAAAGAAAAAGGAAAAGTATATTAGAGAACCGTAAGAAATATTTGAAACGATTGAATTTACTTCTTGTGTTTATATATTTTTTCTTTTTTGATATTTTTTTTTGTACGATTAGATCGAAATATAAATGCAAGAAGAATATCACGTAATCAAAATTGACGTTGCGTACGTGATGAAACTTTTGCCGTTGCCATTTTATTCGTGATTTAATTTTCATACGTACCCTTGGAAGAGTACGAGAGAAAAAAGGTCTCACGTTAAGAAGAAAAAAGAAAATAAAATGAAAGAAGTAATACGTTGAAAGAGAAATAAAACAAGCAAAAAAACAAGAAATAAGTAAAAAAAGGAGGAAAAGAAAATGCGAGAAATAACGTTAGCTTTGTTTGATATTAGCAGGAATGTTAGAACGTGCGGAACGTTGGTAGAAAATGCCGTGGTGGATTGGGTGATGGTGGTAGTGGTGGTGGTGATGGTGGTGATGGTGGGTGACTTTAAGTGAAATTTTGCACAGCCAACGAAATACGCAAACACAAACGAAAACCAAAACGCAACGGAAGACAACACACGTTCGTCGTTTGGGATAATCTCGTTGATTTTTCTTGCGGAAAAAACTTGCTTCTTGATGTTTTGTGTAGGATGAGATTTGCAGACAGAAGGTGACTACTACTACTACTATTATTATTATTACTATTACTACTACTATTGCTACTTATTACCATCTACTGTCTCTTATGAAATTTGTCCGGTTTTCCTCCTCCTTTGTTCGACGAGAGTAAACCGACAAATACGGTTATTTCAGTATACCGGTGTCACGACATCATCATCAAGTTAAGCAACATGGCTAAGAAGACGATGATGATAATAAGAGGGCAGGTTTGAGTACTTCGTGGTAGAAAGAAAAATTCAATGAGAAAATAAATTTATTCACGAGAAAATATTCAAATATTATGGATATAGTATATAATGAAAATAATATCTTTATATACAAACATATGTATACATATTAAAAATATTATATTATATTTGAAGAACAAATGTAGAAATGTTTTTGAAAAACGAATGTACCAGACGTATTCTCTCTTTATTGCATGGAAACGTAACCATGTCTGGGTTCGATCGTTTCCTCATAAGATAGACGATTGGAGATGAGGGAAAGAGAAAAACGAGGGTTGAGTTTGATAGGAAGGGGGATGGAGAGGCAGGGTGTGGTAGAGGTTGTTGTCGGGGTAGCAAGGAAGAAACAAACCGTGGCTGTACACAAACGACCCCTCCTCCCTCCCTCTCACCCTTTTTTCCTCTCCCCCCCCGTTCTTCTTCATCCATCCCATTTCATCCACGTTTACGCGTTCACTATGAAACAATGTTTAATTCCAACGTCGAGCTTCGAAGCACGCACGAGCTTTTCTCCAAAGACAAGTTAAAAATTGACACGTCATAGACATTGTCGTAAGCAACTAATCTTCAAATATATTTATGTATAGACATTTTCTTTTTCTGAAGATATATTATAGAAGGAGAGAGAACATTCTTGAAAATAAAAAATCAAATCAAATGAAAAGAAAGAAATATAGGAAAAGTGATTTCAAATCTCGATCGTCTAAACCAGCAGTTGCCAAAGTGGTGGTTCGCGGACCACTAGTAGAGAAAATTTCGCTGGTTCTCAGAAAAATGTAGAATATACTTACGCATCACATTAAGTTATTTTTTAACCCTTTGCACCCCGCAGTCCCACCGTATCGTGATTCTAGACTATCTTTCTCTTGAAATGGCACAATACATCAAATCAAACTCTAGTCAAATTACTAAGAAATATAAATGAAATGAAATCTTCTTTTTATATAGAAATAAAATGTTGTATAAATAAATAAATTAAACGCTTACATAAATATACTATTTTGTAAATAAAGAAAAATAAAAAAAAAAAAAAATAAAAAGAAAGAGAGAGTGTAATCAATTGTTTTATCGTAATTAATTAAAATCGTATCGAATAAGAATGAAACAAAATCGAGATTTTTAAATGAAGTTCTTTGTCATTTAATCGAAAAAAGTATTTGGAAGGAGGAATACTTATTGATCTTTCCTTCTTCTTTCCTAAGATGGTTTTCTTTCAACTTTTTCTTTTTTCTTTCTCTTGCAATTTTCTTTCTCTTTTTATTTCTCTCACTTTTTCTCTTCTCCCAATCTCTCTATACTTATATTACTACTGTTTCGTATTTTATTATTCAGTGCTTTCGTAGATTCCTTCTATTTCAACGCTAAGCTATAAATCTGTTCGAAGGGGGAGAATACCCTAAAAGTAAAATCGACTCGATAAACCTAAACTCTTTAACTTCATTCGTATATATATTTTTTGTATATTTATATAAGAAAAAATGTTATTATTTTTATATTATTTTATAATTTACTAATATACTTATAAATAATATTAACAATATTATATTAAAATACGTTTATATATGAAATAAATAAATGAATGTATATATACGAATGTTGAAAGTAATTTCTTAAAATAATTTAAACAAGAAAAATAATTGGAATATACACAGGATCGTTTCGAGATATTCTCCCAAACGAATGGATAAAAGAAAACTGTATATATAAAATAATCAAATACTTTGCAACGAGTCAACACCACTATGTTCTATCTTCTTTTTCATTTCTTTTTTTGTTTTTTGTCAAATTTTCAAATTTTTTATATAATGCAACGTGATGAGAATTCTCCTGGATCGATCACAATGTTGTTTGTTGACGTTATGCACAACGCGTACGAGTTAACGAGTAAGCCTTACAAACGGGGGAAAAAAAGTGGGATACGATAGGGATGAAGGAGTGGTTGGTAGGTGGGTGGTAAAAAGAAGGAGGAGGTAGAAACAAAAAAGAAAGATAGCGTATGTGGAACGTGCTTGTTCCTGGGTTGGCTTCGTTTGGAGTTTGGATATAAATCGGGCTTGAAAAGTGCAGCCAAACTAGTGTTTTACGTTCGACAGAAGGATAGGCCAGGTTGTGTTGGTATTTGTTTATGAATGTGAGCGAATAGGTTCAGTAGTATGTAGGTGGTAGATATAAATATATATATGTGTATGTATATATATGTATACGAAGTACTACTACTGTCTATCCACTACCTACAACCGTACAAGTTTTAATTTAAAGTTTATCCGGGTCCAACGTTTATTTGAGTTCTGTCGTAAAAGTTGATTTATCATGGTCTCTCTCTTTCTCTTTCGTCCTAAGGTAATATTAATTCCTTGAGAGTTTGCGTCCTCGTTACACCTTATTCCTAAGTTAATTCTTAACAAAGACATTAATGAGATAGAGTCTGAACATTAACGTCATTCCTTATATTTCATCGTCATTGTTTTTTTTTATTTCTTTAATATTATTTTAAACAATTCTAACGAGGATTAACTGCTGATTATATTTTTTTGGATTTTTTTCAATGTTAAGTTTGGTATTTGAAGAAATGATATCGTTCAATATATTTTCTTAAGATATAGGTTTGAAAAAATGATTTGTCAATGTTTTTCAAATGAGCAGAATCAATACAATCCAAAATTATCTTGACAGAATTCTAAATTTATTTTTTTTCTAAAAATTCATTCGTATTCTATAAAAACAACTTATAAATGTTATTACAAAAAATAGAGTTAATCCTTTTCATTAATTAAAATCATCTTATATAATAACTAAATATAGATAACTAAAATCACCTCAAACAAACAATCTTCACAAAATTAACCAATTTTTTTTTAAATGTTATTCAAAGTTCAATGTTTAATATATAATTAATAAAAAAGAAAAAATTATACCAATTTGACGAAAGAACAAAAAATTTCATATTATCTCATCGTCCGATCAATTAAACTTAAAAAATCGTTCGTCGTATCACGCGAAACGATATCGAGTTGATTTAAGAGTTCCTTTTGGGTAGCAGAGGAGAAGATGAGGAGAAAGATGAGGATGAGAATAATGAGGAAGGGGAGAGGGATGGAGGGAGGGAGAGAGGGGGGGGGGGATCGTCCGTGGCCTCTTACCAAACAGGTGCAAGAGAGGAGTTTGCTCGTACAAACGTGTATACTTACTACGTGTGCGCTGAATATCTCGTCGTTTCATTTCTCGAGTTGGTAAGAGGAGGAAGAGGGAAGGTGGGTGGCAGGTAAAGAGGGGGAAATGGGGGGAAGAAGAGGTGGAGAATACGCGATGCTCTTGTTATATTATACGTACGTATGGAATCTTATACGAAGGTAGAAAAAGGAGTACATATATTTGTGTGTGTGTGCGTAAGTGTTACGTCTATGTGTGTACTTATGTGTTTCTCGTGATAGAAAAAGAAAGAAAGACAGAAAGAAAGAGAGAGAGAGAGAGAGAGAAGACTACGATCTCTCGGTAGTATATAGTACTTTCGCGTTGGTATAAACGAAAGGCTATAAAGCGAAGCTTTCCATCGACAACAACATTCAACGATGAACGAATCCCAGGGACGTATAATCCTGTCCTATGTTAGTACACACGTCTCTTGTACGAACTCTCTGGCTGACTGAAAATAAAGTATTTTCAATCGTATTATAAGATTTTATGTTTACATATTCACCCAATTAAATGGCGACCACATATAAACGATATTACCGATTCCTACCTTTTTCTTTTCTTTTTTTAATTTCGTTCTTTCTCTCTTTCGATAAAATAGAAAATTGCAACGAATGTCGGTTAGGTTCGAAAATGCGCAAGCTGGTGAGAGATATTTTTTTTTTTTCTTGTCTTTTTGCAGTTAACGCCATTACCATTTCTCGACTGTTATATCAGTGAGTGCAGACGCGCTAGGACACTCGCTACGGAAGGTTTTATGGCATTAACTGAAATTGCAGCAGGTCCCTGTAAAGTATAGAGAGCTTTAGCAAAGGCTTCGATGGTGTATACGAATATGTGAACTTATAGGGTGACTCAAGAAAAAAGGTGTTACAATGGATAGAAAAGGGTTCTTATTGTTTCATCTCAAAATTAATTTTAATCGATGACGATGAAGAAAATGAAAAACAAAAATAAAACAAAATAATAATAATAACAATCTAATATAAATATATTGATTTATTTTGTGTAATTTGTTTCAACTTAGAATATAGGATAATTTTTATCGCGTTTATTTTTTATTTTTTATTGCTAATTTAAACATTTATTCTTTAGAGGTTATCTAGGTCTTTAAGTACTTTAAGTTTTCAATAGATGATGCTGTATTACAATTCTATTATTTCACGTTTTTTTTCAGAGTCACATAACACATAACTAACCTTACTTTTTATATTTTTTCCTGTATCATTTTTTCATGTATCCCATTCTAATTGTAGTATTATTTTGTGTGTTGTTATAATTTACTAAATAGTTGAAAATTATATTAAATCAACATTTTATAACCAAACCACAGCAACGCATGGCCAGAGCATCCTAGTATATTCATAAATATTTTAAATACAAATTCAAATATATTAAACAAAAACAAGTATCCACGAATCTTCTCCCAACCCTTCAATGGTCCTTCCTAAATATGAGGAAACAAATAGTGAATTTTATTTTGAAAAAGGATCTTTTTCTATAACGATCGAATATTAATGGACCACCCAGAACGTTGAGTATTTCTGTGACGTCAAACTAGCACACAACCGAGCTGCTGCTTTTTACAGCGACGAGAAGGATCAGAGGAAGCGCGACAGTAAAATCGAAATTGTCAGAGCTACCGCTTTAGTTTTAGAGCTTCGGGTTACTGCCACTGCATCTACCAACCCTCCTCCTTTCTTCATCCCACCCTTTAGCTTAACCCCCACCCAATTCTCATCTTCTCCCTTTTCCATGGTTTTCATTCTACTACTACTACTGCTACTACTACTACAGTTTCTACCGAGTCTTTCTCTGTCTCTGACTGTATGGTTTGTATGTTTGTCCTATTTTTCTGTCTTTCTTTCAATCGCTCACTCGTTCGTTCAGTATTTTCAACCCTTGGCGCCCTTATCTTATCATCTCCAACCCCATCCATCCCCTCTTTCCGTGGTAATAAGCATTTTCTTCGTCTGAACATATATCATCGGAAGTTTTAGAATTCAATCAAGAAATTCTATCCGAATAGGAAAAACGTTTCGCAATTTGCCAAGTAGTCTTAAAACGATCTATTGAATATCTCGACGAAAAAGAGAGTCGTCAACCTTCTACAAAACTACTATCTGTCATTTTCTAAAGGTATCTTTCTCTCTTTCTCTTTATCTCTCTCTCTCTCTCTCTCTCCCTCTTTAGGATTATAACTTTTGATTATTTTCTTTAAACGTTTGTTTTATTTTCGTTTAACTTTATTTCGTTTTTTTTTTCGTTGAAAATGTGATAAACTCATGATTGATATTCATTCAAATTTTTTTATATTTTTTTTGGGAGGTTAAAATTGTTAAACGAATTAGAGAATAACTGAATTCATTTACAATTTTTTTTTTTTTTTTTTTAATTGATTTTCTAACATTTCATAATTATAGGAACTTTTTAAATATATTTCGTAAACCTAACAAGTAATTACTAATACCATAAATATACATGTAATAATATTAAACTTTCACATTACGCAATATTTTAGTATTAAAGAAACGCGCGAATAGAACGAAAATAAAAAAACTGGTTCGCGCCAAATTAAAAATCGAGAATCGCGATGTTTATTAGGATCGTGAGAATTGAAAAAAGAAACTAAATAAAGAAACAAAAAACTATTCGGATATCGAAAGAGTAGAGAGAAGATAGATTAAACGGGTCAATGTCGAGTTGGTTGTCCTTTTTTTTCTTCTTTTTCTTCTTCTTTGTCCTTGGATAAAAAGTTGTGCAATTTGTAAACTACTTCGGTGTGTTAATCGTAAAACCATATAAAAATGCTACTCGAAGAAGAAACACTATGTGAATTATTAATGATTGCATTTTTTTTAATAGAACGAGAAACCATATAATCAAGATAATTGATAATATTTTGATGAATTGATATTTCCATATTTTGAAAGTTTAATATAATATAATACTTTTTGTGGTAAGTTTGGTATTAAATGAGTCGCGATATCGTTCATCAACCCGTAACTTTCACTTTTGCATATAGTATGATACTATACAGTTACAGATTTGAACATACAAATATTTTACAATTTATTATTATTAATATTATTATTTGTTTAATGAACAAAGTACTTAAAGTATATTATTAAGTCGTCCCGAAAATTTCTTGCTTTTTCTTGATGATAAAGTTGAACAATATTATTGACAAACGAGTACATTTTAATGAAGCTTTTCATAATTAAATTCTCATTATTTCTCAAATAAATAATACACACATATATTATAATACTTTAACTTAGACAATTTACTTTAATAATTAATAATAGAATTAAGTATAATATATTTTAAAAGATGGCATTCGTGTAGCGGAGCGTCATACTGAAAGATGGCGTCTGCGGAAGTAACTATAATTGCGCGTAGAGTCTAAAAGGTTAAAGGTTGATTGGTAAATAGGTCAATAGGTAAGCAGGTGAGACGTAAAAAAAAAAGAAAATAAAAGTAAGAAATGAAAATATTCGAGATGTTAAAATAAAGAAAGCAAAAGGACAAAAATTGAGAATAACAAAGACCATCCCTTCATTTTCGTTGTCCTATCTTCTATCTTACTCATACAATAACGCTCACATACACATAGTTACATTCACTTTCACTCTCTCTTTCTCTTTCATACACGTACACACATACACATACACGTATAAATACGTGGACTCCCAAGAGAGTGAGAGAGCAAGAGAAAGGATATAGGTATATATAGGTACATATATATATATATA